>JALMGJ010000003.1:146351273-146373773 GCA_023362775.1 Charina bottae
ACCTCACCTCCGGGGGGAGAAGATTCCACAGTGTAGGTGCCACAGCAGAAAAGGCCTGCTGCCTAGGGCCCGTCAAATGTAGCTCCCTAGGCGATGGAACCCATAACATGCCCACTCTGCTGGATCTAGTGGGACGGACAGATGAAATCAGGGAGAGTCAGTCCCTCAAATAACCTGGCCCCATGCCACCAAGGGCTTTAAAGATCAACACCAGCACCTTGAATTGGGGCCAGAAACAGATTGGCAACCAATGCAACTCATGAAGCAGAAGTGTTCTGCCCGGAACACACATAACTGCCCATGCCGCTGCATTCTGCACCAGCTGAAGTTTCTGGGTACTCTTCAAGGGCAGCTTCATGTAGAGTGCATTGCAGTAATCCAACCGGGAGGTGACCAGGACATGAGTGACCATAAGGCTACTCGGTCCAGGAATGGGCTCAGCTGGTGCACAATACGAAGTTGTGCAAAGGCCTCCTAGCCAACGACTGCCACCCGCTCATAAAGCAGGACTCGTGAGTCCAGGAGGACCCCCAGGTTGTTGTCAGGCCCAGCCCAAGAACTTCAGAGAATCAATCCAGCCAAACTCCAGTTCTTTATTTGCTTATACCATATAGACAGAATCTTGCCAGTCTAAAGCTACTCTACCTCTCCTAAGGGGAAATAACCTGGGAAGGCTCTAGGGCAGGGCTATTCTGAACCTCTTAGTTTTCCCACATTCACTTTCTGGACTGTGTCTCCTCTTATCTTGCCCTCCTCCTTGGAATGTGCTCCCTCCTTCCTGAGAACCAGCAGCATTACTGAAATCTACCACAGTTGTGCACAGGGTCTATTTGGGAAAGTGAAACCCCATCCAGTACCAACATTGGTGCAGTCCCAAAACCAGAGGCCCCGAAAACCCACAGCCACTCGGTCTTGCCAGGGTTCAGCTGAAGCCTGTTGTTCCCCATCCAGACCCTCACAGCCTCCAGACACTGAGATAAATTTCCACAGCATTGCTTAATTCGCCAGGAGCGGAGATGTATAGTTGGGTATCATCAGCATACTGATGATACCTCACCCCATGGTGACGGATGATCTCACCCAGCAGTCTCATGGAGATGTTGAACAGGAGAGGAGAGAGCACCGACCCCTGCAGCACCCCACACAGTAGGGGCCAGGGGCAGGATCTCTCCTCCCTGATCACCACCAACTGGAATCGACCCTGGAGAAAGGAGGAGAACCAGCACAATACAGTGCCACCCACCCCCAATTCTCTGAGCCAATCCAGAAGGATACCATGGTCGATGGTATTGAAAGCCGCCAAGAGGTCAAGTAAGGCAAGGATGGACGCACTACTGTCATCCCACCCACGCCAGAGATCATCCAAGAGCATGACCAATGCCATTTCCGTGACTTTTATAAAATATTTTAATGAAGTTTTATTACTATAAATCTCTTTCAGGATCTTTGTCACCCCAAAATAGCTTACAATTTGGTCAGGAAGGAAGAAAGGCAGGCAGACTGCAAAGGGGGACAGGAAATGAAACAGACACCATGACATCATAATACAAACCCTATGATCTATGCACATGCATCCAACATCCAGATGCACACTTAAAAGGACTAGGTTTGGATTGCGATGTTGCAATGCTTGTTTCACCATTGTTTCATCATCTGATTTGAAGTAGACATTGTAAGACAGGCCTGATTACTCTCTGGACAAAGAGGGCTAGATTAAAAGAAAGCTACACCAAATGGGTTTGCATTTCCATGGAAAAAGGATAGAAATAGGCACTTGTGCCTTCTTTGCATTTTGGGGATAGTTTATATTGCTGATGAAAATTGTATAAATTCTGGTAATCATCAACATGATTTCAGATTTTATAACTGTGTGTAAAGTTGACAGTTCAAACAATGGAAACACTGAAAAGAGAATCTCGTATGAGTCAAGGACAACTGATTGCCCAATCCATAAGCAAATAAATCTCTAAGCTTATTACTAAGCTAATGGAAAGGTAAAAGTTATTATATTCAAGTACACACACGTCATGCAAAATAGCCACAAGCACACAGAGACCTTCTCAGTTCAAACAACAGCAATACAATTAACTGAGAATTTTAAGTCTAAACATAACCAGAGGAACCATTTTATTTCACTTAGCAGGATATGGGAATCACCAAATAAGCTAAGGTTACAATCCTCCACACATTTGCTAAGAGCATGCCCTATTGAAACTTAATACCTGTTTCTGCATGCATATGAATGATACCAAAAGTTACCTTATATTTCAATTACCTTATATTTCTGATGCATCAGAACTCAAGAGCCCAGTTATAAATTGAAAGGCTCATACAACCTGTGCACATTTGACTTACTTCTACTTAAGAATCTATATTGTTATGGCTTTAAGTTTCCCAGGAAGTTCTTTCTTACTCCCTAAGACAGTGTTTCTCAACCTTGGCCACTGGAAGATGTGTGGACTTCAACATGGCTGGCTGGGGAATTCTGGGAGTTGAAGTCCACACATCTTCCAGTGGCCAAAGTTGAGAAACACGGCCCTCAGACCTTACATATCACTGTGACAGGAGAGAACAGTGGAAGGAGAATAATACACTATCCTAGTGGGATGATCTGTGAACTCTGGGCTGCCAAGAGAATCAAATTACAGATGATACTGAAAGGAATAAGGAAGCTGAGAATTCTTGATGTGGGTTTCACCTAGTATTACCATTCTATTCTGTTGCCTGTTTCTCTGAGTCATGTAAGATCTGAATTAGTATGCTTCCTTGCACCATAAAACTGCATTTTTCCTGCATTAGTGCCAGGGCTTTACAGACAGATCCTGCTCTCTTTTTGTCCGTAAGTGGGCCATCAATCTGAAATGATTTGATTTCACCAAAATATATGTCAAAATATTAGAAACATGTCAGTCTTTATATCATGCCAGAAGGGCTTTGCTTTGACTGTTTATATAAACTGTTTTCCTGGCAATATTTAAATATATAGACCCTTTACAGTAGGAAGGGGAGGAAATCCATATATTATAATGGGGTGGATTCTTACTTTGTCATGCTTAGAGCAGACTGATTAAAATCAATAGAACAATGGAACATCTCAAGTCTATTGTAAGCATAGCTAAGTTAGATATATCCAGTGAAAATTTACTACTATGAGAGTCTAATGTAGTGTACTGTATTTATACCATTTTAATCAAAATGCTTGGCTTTTATTCTTTTAAATTTTTAAAATTCTTCACAACAATTTCCATTCTAGCAATTAGATCATACACTATGTCAATAGCATTATTCCAATATTACAGCTGCAGAGCTGTGGCATGATAGATTAATAAATTTAAAGGAAAAGATGTTCTTGAGTTTGATTCCTGATGTCTATGTAGTTTTCTTGGCAAAAGTATGAAGGTGGTTGGCCATTACCTTCTTCATCTTCCTAGTCTAGCCTATAACCCTGAGATTTCTACTAAATTAATTAATGTTTCTACCAGCTGAGTACTAGGTTACTGCATGTTTTTAAATTAATTGTGACCTAACTTCAGTTATCTCCTTGTGATATTTTAGTTGTAGTTACACACTGTCTTAATCAGGACAGTGGAAGCAAAGACAACAAGACCAGAAATATTTGTTTGCCTAACTCAGGGGTCGGCAAACTTTTTTATGCCAGGAGCCATTTTGACATTTATAAAATTTATAATATCACTCGAGGGCCAGGGGGCAGGGCTTGCGGGCGGGAGCCAATCGCGCACACTTAGGACCCGCTGCCGCACCTGCCCCCGCCATGCACACCATGCCCGCTGCCGTGCCTGCCCCCACCACACACACCATGCCCGCTGCCGCGCCTGCCCCCGCCATGCACACCATGCCCACTGCCGCACCTGCCCCCGCCACGCACACCATGCCCGCTGCCGCGCCTGCCCCCGCCATGCCCACTGCTGCACCTGCCCCCGCCACGCCTGCCTGGGGAAGAGCCACACTCAAGGGGCCAAAGAACCGCATGTGGCTCGCGAGCCACGGTTTGCCGACCCCTGGCCTAACTGGAAGTTTCTGTTCACCTTGTTGAGTTGGTTTGAGTTTTTAGGATGCTGTGGATCAAGAAATAACTCTTTGAGTTTCACTTTGTTGGAAGAATTAACACTACAAGAATATCTTTCTTTCAGTTTCCTAATTCCATTGATTGACTGACCTTCAGTTGCATGAAGATTGCACCTTCTCTAAACAATCATCCTGGGACAGAGTAATCATGAGAAGTTTCTAAGGCCTGTGTTCTTAGTGATGTGCAATTGGATTTTAACATTACAAGATATAATTGTTTAACCTGTTGACACCTAAAGGATTAAGCTTCCTTTATCTCTTTGAATTTAATTTTTTTTAATTCCTTAGTGAATATTCCACCATGGCTAGAAAGAATGGGATTATCTTGACAATTACTCAGGTCCAATGAGGATGAAATGAGAATATTTGAGGCATCAAATGTGTTGCCGAAATTTTCCATTAGTCAATCTTTCTAGTTTATTTTATTTATTTATTTATGGTTCGATTTATATTTACCGCACCATCTCCCCACAGGGGGACTCTGGGCGGTTTACAAAAATCGGGAATTAAAATTCAACAGTTAAAACAACATATATTACTCCATAATACAATAGTAATTAACTAAATATAAAATCCAAGATGTGATGGGTTGATGTTTAAAAGGGCTCTATGGCACCAGCCATCCCCAAGAGGAACTGTTCCCCCCCTCCCACGCAAGGCGGCAGAACCAGGTCTTTAAGTTCTTTCTGAAGGCCGGGAGCGATGGGGCCTGCCTCACTTCCGGGGGTAGCATATTCCAAAGGGTGGGCGCCACTATAGAGAAGGCCTGCTTTCTAGATCCCGTCAGGTAAAATTCCTTTACCAACGGGATCCGCAGCATGCCCTCTCTAAATGATCGAGTGGGACGGTTCGATGTTATGGGGATGAGACGGTCCCTCAGGTAACCTGGTCCCATGCCATGTAGGGCTTTAAAGGTGATAACCAACACCTTGAATTGGACCCGGAAGCACACAGGTACCCAGTGCAGCTGTTGCAGCAGAGGTGTCACATGTGCTGATCTTGGAGCACCAATAACTGCGTGGGCAGCCGCATTCTGGACCAGTTGAAGCTTCTGGATACTCTTCAAGGGTAGCCCCGTGTAGAGCGCATTGCAATAGTCTATATGGGAGATGACCAGGGCATGAGTGACTGTACAGAGGGCATCCTGATCCAGGAAAGGGCGTAACTGGTGCACAACACAAAGTTGTGCAAAAGCCCTTCTGGCCACGGCTGCCACCTGCTCTTTGAGCAGGAGCCGTGAGTCCAGAAGAACCCCCAGATTCCACACTTGGTCTGAATGGGGTAGTGCAACCCCATCCAGAACTAAAGATGACAACTTCCTGGATCCACAGGAGCCATCAATCCACAGCCACTCCGTCTTACCAGGGTTCAGTCGAAGCATGTTGTTCCCCATCCAGACCCCCACAGCCTCCAGGTACTGAGAAAGGGTAGCCACTGCATCACTTACCTCACCAGGGATGGAGATATATAATTGAGTATCATCTGCATATTGATGGTACCTCATCCCATGGTGATGGATGATCTCACCCAGCGGTTTCATGTAGATATTAAATAGGAAAGTGAAGAGAACCGAACCCTGCGGCACCCCACAGGAGAGGGGGCGAGGGTTGGACCTCTCATCTCCTATTACCACCGATTGGGACTGGCCCCAGAGGAAGGAGGTGAACCAGCGTAAAACTACGCCTCCCACCCCCAACTCTCTGAGCCGTTCCAAAAGGATACCATGGTCGATGGTATCGAAGGCCGCTGAGAGGTCAAGAAGAGCCAGGATGGATGCACTTCCTCCATCCCGCTCCCGCCAGAGATCATCTGTAAGCGTGACCAGTGCAGTTTCCACCCCATATCCCGGCCTGAAACCTGACTGGAAGGGGTCCAGATAATCCGTATCATCCAGGATCCTCTGGAGTTGTAATGCCACCACTTTCTCAACCACCTTCCCTAAAAAGGGGAGGTGGGAGACAGGACGAAAATTGCCCAATACAGTAGGGTCCAGTGATGGTTTCTTGAGGAGGGGGTGCACCAGAGCCTCTTTAAAAGCAGCTGGGAACACCCCCTCCCCCAGAGTTGCCGAAATTTTCCATTAGTCAATGTTTCTAGGTATTGTACACTATTGACTTAGTGTGTTTTTCTTCAGGATAATTTAGTTTCTACTGTCTGGAGCAATTATTCATACAACTATAATGCAATTACGGCTTTTCTAGACTCTTCTTTTGTCCTGATGTTACTTGTCCAAAGAACAAAGAGCAGCTCTTGCTGTTTTGCACATTTGGGTCCCAATCAACCCCCAGAAGATACCAATAGTGGCAATTGGAAACCCGTGCAGCATCAGAATTCCGTATTAGGAGGCTAAGGCACAACCCCATAGAACATCCTCAAAAGAAGGAAGGAACCCCTATTCTTTGGAATAAGTGGGGCAGAAAGAAATAGCAGAGAAGCCAATGTGGGCATGTTAAGATGGGGGAAATGGGCAGGGAAGGATCATCTCAAAAGGCACTTTGCCCAGGCAGCCACAAAAGTGGCAATGCTCCTGTTTTTGGTTTTTTTAAATAAAAACTCCATTCTCTTGCTTTTCTTATTGGGAACATGAAGAAAACCAGCTAATATGAATTATCCTTTTCTGTGCAATGTCTCAACCACAATGTTACAATCTAGATTATACCTACCATTTATATCTAACCATTTATACCTAACCATTCCATTATCCCATAATCAGTGGTATGCGTAATTTCACATTGCAAGACTGTGAAGAAATAGTCAAGTTATGTGAGGGTCATTGAGTAGAAGATTATATTCTAGCGCATTAAATCTGTGTGTTTTGATCTTTGTATTTCTGCTTTGAGCCAAAATTTCATACAATTAGTGGTGAAACAGATTGCTTTGATTTGAATGTGGGACCTAGTGAACTTGTTTTTCCGTAACCCTGTGCATTTGTCTTTCAAAGAAAGGATAATGCAAACACAATTGATCTTCCTTTTCTGATGTGCCAGCATAGTGAAAAATTTGTGTTCTCCAACTTGTTCCTGATACAGGCTGAGAGTCACCTAACAAGCCTGGCAACTTCCTGTGTGAACTAAATACATACCCTCTAGACAAGTTCCAGAATCTCTGCAATTTTATAGATTTTTTTTTCTTTAAACTGGATTTGGACTGAACAGCCCTTCAAAAGGACACTCGTTTACAAAAGGTGTTAAGTAGGATGCATGGCTAGACTACTTTCCACAAAGCTTGGACTGTCAAAGTTAAATTAACTTCTACTATAAAAGACCCATAAGAAAGGATAGCAAAGGTCTTGAATCTGCCCCTCAGTCGTTAGCACTTGCACAATAGTCTGAACAGGCATCATTCATTTTCCCCACTGCAGCAAATTGTATTCTATTTCTGTTAGACTTATACAAATTGTTCTCCAATGCGTGCCTGTACATCCATGCATCTTCTTGTGTTGTGTCTCTTTTTGTTCCGTAATGTGTAGGAGGCCCCCAGCAGAAATCATTCTTCAAAGGCAGAAAATTCAAGAGGTATCTCTGTTCCTCAAAAATAATCCGCCAAGTTTAGCTTGCCCAAACCTTACCAGCAGGTCTCCCCCTCCACAGAATACGATAAGGAAACCCCGTGGCCAAGGCTGGGCTTTCTATCAGCCACTCTGAGCGATCCGCCCGCTTCGGAGTGACATGGTATGGCAGCATTCCCAAGCCTGCCAGTCCCCAGAAGTGTTGGACTCATTTTCCAACAGCCTGGGACGCATAGGAGTGAAGTCTAACACATCTGGAGGGCACCAGGTTGGTAGACCATGGGTCATGACTGGACTGCTTTCCAGTAATTTAACTGATAAGTTTTTGCTCAGATTTAGCAACATGCTCTCGTTGGACACATTCCAGTGCATATTTCAAATGAGTAACTGCAGAGGTGATAGAAGGTGTCTTATTATTTTTAATTTAATTTAATTTTTATTTTTTATTTTTTGTTAGTCCTAGGAACTACCAGTATGCTCCCCTTATCATTTGCAGATTGTTCCTTGCTTGGTATAGTGCTTGTGTGAATGGTAACTAAGGAAGAAAGAAAAGTCAATAAGAGAGGATCCTGTGGGAGCTTCAGTAGTTCAGTATAATGATTGCTGCATCCCTGGATTTTTTTAAAAAATATTATTCTAATGAACAAATACCCAAACTTCAATATATCTAAACTTCAAAGGTATAAATTCATCTCTATTATGAACTCTGGGCACATAGAAGGAATACCCAAAACGTCCCAGTGAGAAAACAAGATTAGTTTTATCTGATATTTGGTGACTAATAAAGGCCATGATCTTTCATTATAAAATAAATAATGGTCCTGAGCAAATGCTTATGTTTTGCATTAGATACAATGGTTATGCCTTGTAGGCCAAGAAGGACTGAGAGAAGAGCAAACATCCTCTCTTAAACCTGAGCCAATCTCCTGGAGCAAATGTCTTTGTTTGCATTCCATTTTTTAAATTCATAATAATTGCCCCCAAAGATGAGTTATGCAAGGTGTGGCTAACAGTTCAGCAATCTGCCAGGGGCATTAACAGAGTCAACAGAGTTGGTGTGCAAGCTGACAGGTTGCATAAGACTGGAATGAAATGCCTGTGCTGGAACAGGAGAAATGATGGTACTCACAAAAATTTTTCCACTAAGATTCTGAGGAGATATTGCAATTGTGTTAGAACAAACTCAATAACTTCCTCCCGCAGAAAAATCCACACCCTCCTAGGACCCAAACCTTGACTAAAGATTCTGGATGAAAAGCTTACCATCTTCCTGCAATGGTAGATGCACTCTGAAGCCCAGAATCTGCAGAGTAATTGGTTACAATATTGAAGGGAATCTAAGAAACAAAATCTACAGATCCTTGATAGATAAAGTAATTAATATGATTATTGAGAGACAGAGAGAGAAAGATGCAAATTGGAAATAATTTTGATTGATTGATTGATTGATTGATTGTTTGATTGATATGTGCCATCAAGTCATTTTCATTCCCAGCAACCACATAGATTTTCTCCATGACGATCTATCCCTAACCTGTTCTTTCAAATCTCCCAAAGGTGCATTCATTGCCACCTTAACTGAGCCCATCCACCTTGCTGCTGTTCGTCCTCTTCTTTGTCCTTCCACCTTTCCCAGCATTACAGCCTTTTCCAGAGATTGGAAATAGTTACTAGAATTTAAATCAATGTATCACATGTCTCAGAATAATGCAGGGGACTGTGTGACTTGCATGTCTACTCAGTCTGCTGCCTGGCCAGCAATTAATGATGACCATGTCAAGGTCTGTGTTCCCGCTTTGTTATCTTTCAGTTGAGCAAAGTGATCAGAACTTCAAAGAGAGAACTATTAATTTTATTTGAGTTCAGAGTTTTAGAAGCTTGCATTGAGAGAGATCAAAAAATAAACTATATTTAAAAATAACAATATTTTAAAATGACCTCTTTCTTGGCAATAAAGTCTTTAACAAGATAAAAATGAATGTCAATATGCTTGGTTCTCTGTCTACAACCTTCAGATAATGCTAAATGAATGCAAACCTGGTTGTCTTCATAAACAGTTACAGGCTGGTGTAATTCTATTGCTATATCTTTTAATAATTGCTTGAACCAGACAATTTCATTACATATCTGGGCTAAAACATAGAATTCAGCCTCAGCTGTTGAAATTGCCACCAGAGATTGTTTTCTAGAATACCAAGCAATCGTAGACCCAGCAAATTTAATTACAGCTCCAGAAGTGGACTTATGATCAGTTAGATCTCCAGCCCAATCTGCATCACACCAGCTTTCTAATTTTCCCCCCGTTTCAGAAGCAGATAATTTCAAACAGTAATCCTTGGTACCTTGTAAATACCTAAAAAGTCTTTTTAATCCAGCTGTTGCAGCAGATGTAGGATTCTCCACAAATCTGCTCAAAATTGACACACTGTTTGAAATATCTGGCCTAAAATTATTGGCAATGTAAAGTAAACTTCCAATGGCAGATCTAAAACCATCTGCTTGAGATGACTCAGCTTCCCCCTTCCCCCCTCCTCCTTTAGAAATTCGGGAAGCATGGGGGTGGAAACAGACTTACATTCCTGCATTTTAAAATCCTCTAGCGGTTTCTTAATCTTACCACTTTGGCTTATGAGAAAACTTTCATCTTCTTCTCTGTGAATTTCCAAACCTAGATAATTTGTAACTTTTCCAAGGTTTTTCAATGTGAAATTACTTTTCATACATTCCTCAAAAGCATGTCTTTGCTTATCTGATGATGTAAGCAGTAATAAATCATCCACATACAAGCATACTGTAAGTACATAAAACCTTGCTTATCTTTCTTTACATAAACACATGGATCAGCTATCCCTTTCTCAAACCCAAAATTTTGCAAAGTTTCATCAACTTTAATATTCCAACAGTGAGCAGCTTGTTTTAGACCATAAATGGACTTATGCAATTCACACACAAGATGTTTACCTTGTTCATAACCACGAAGTTGATACATATACAATTTCTGTTCCAATTCACCATACAGAAATGCAGTTTGAATATCATAGTGATAAACAGACATATTTTTGATAGCATCAACCTTTAACAGCAACCTGATAGACCCACTCTTTGTTACAGGAGCAAACGTTTTATCATAATCCACATCTTTTCTTTGAGAAAACCCTTTTGCAACCAATCTTGCTTTATATTTCTGAATTTTACCATTTGCATCGTTTTTCAATTTAAAAACCCATCTACAGTCCAAACAACGCTCATTTGGAGGTTGATTAACCAATTTCCAGGTTTTGTTTTCTTTTAAGCAAGCTAATTCCTGTTGCATTGCTTCATGCCACCATTTAGCAATTTCAGATGGCATCTTACTTATTTGCTCTAGAGAAGAGCTTTCCAAACTGTGTGTCGGGACACGTTAGTGTGTCGGCTGCAGTGTCTGGGTGTGTCGCGGCTGCTGCTGCCTCCAAGCCCTGTCAGGATTCCGCGCAGGTCCTAGTGCCTGCCTTGTGCCTGGCTGCCTCCAAACCTACCCTGCCAGGATTCCACGCAGGTCCTAGTGCCTGCCCTGTGCCTTGCTGCCTCCAAACCTGCTGTGATTCCACGCAGGTCCTAGTGCCTGCTTTGTGCCCTGCTGTAAGAGTGTGTCGCGAAATGATGCATGTCTAAAAAGTGTGTCACCAACATGAAAAGTTTGGAAAGCTCTGCTCTAGAGATTCAGGTTCTGTGTGAATGGGAAATGCTTTCACTACACTTCATAACGTGAAGGAGGAACCCCTTTATTACACCTTTGAGACCTGCGAGGTAGGACAGGACTAACATTCTGACTCCCACCATTTTCCTGAGAAACCTCTGTCTTTTCAGACAGTTCAGCTTGCTGTTCCTCTGTTTTATTTATTTCACTCAGATCACCATCAGCAAAACCTTGCTGTTCCCGCATGGATAAATCAACTGAAGAACTGGAGTTTATTTTGTCCCAATATTGCTCAGCAAATGAAGCACTTTTACTAATTTTTAATTGATTACCTAGTATGAACCTGTAGCTCCTCTGGCTTTGTTCATACCCAACAAAGATAGCTTTCTTTGTTCTGGAAGCCCCTTTGCGCCTCAGCTGCTTAGGAATGTGCACCCAAGCTGTGCTTCCAAAAACTCTGAGGTAACTGACCTTAGGCTTCACTCCATAGAACAAATGAAATGGTGTATCTTGAATCACTATTAATCTGTTTTGAACATAACAAGCAGTTGATACTGCTTCACCCCAAAACTTAAAAGGTAATCTTGCATCTTTAAGCAAACACATCATGGCTTCTTGCAGAGTTCTGCCCTTATGCTCAGCAACTCCATTTTGTTCAGGAGTATACGGGTTAGACAAAATCTGCTCTATTCCTTTTTCTGACAATTTTTTTAAAAAATTTGTAGATAAATACTCTCCACCTCTGTCAGATTGCAAAGCAGATACAGGCTTTGGGAATTTTCCATTTGCCCATGTTACAAAACTTTTAAACTTTTCAAATGCTTCATCTTTATGTTTCAACAAATAGATGAATGTATACCTTGAAAAATCATCAATTATGGTCAAAATATACCTTGCTTCTCCAAAACTTGGAGAAAAGGGACCAATTACATCAGAATGGACTATTTCTAGAGGTCTAGAAGTGGTTCTACCTGCAAATTTCTTTACAGGAGCTCTCTAAGTCTTCTTTTCCTTGCACACAGTACAATCAAGATATTTATCACAAGATTTCAATGTTAAATCAGCACATATGTTTGACATTTGTGATATGTATTTAAAATTAGCATGAGCAAACCTCTTATGCATTAAGTGAACACACTGGTTATGAATTGGAGTATTACCAAACACAGCCTTTGCTGTTTGAGTCCCAGAAGTTTTCTGGTCAATGTAAAGTGAATCCTTTTGAACACAAGTTGCACACAGTTTACCATTCTTCCTAATTTCACAGCTATCTTTCTTAAAAGTTATTGCATATCCAGTTGCTACTAACTGAGCTACAGACAAAAGATTAGATTGAAAACTTGGTACAAATAAAACTTTTTTAACATTTTTAACATTTTTTAACATTTTTAACATTTTTAACATTTTTAACAGTTTCCTGTAAACAAGATAGATACATATCACCTTGACCCATGATCTTAGACATACACCCATCAGCCAAGGAAACACTTTGTTTGTTAGTTTTAGACAAAGATACAAAAGAACGTATTGTCGAAGGCTTTCACGGCCGGAGTTCAATGGCTGTTGTGGGTCTTCCGGGCTGTGTGGCCGTGTTCTGGAAGACAACTTCCAGAACACGGCCACACAGCCCGGAAGACCCACAACAGCCATACAAAAGAACTTTTACAATTACAAATATGACAATTTGCCCCACTATCCAACACCCAGATAACTTTATTATTACAGTTTTCAACAACCTGTGCAATATGAGAAGTCTGCAGAGCTTTCTTTCTTGTTGTTTCTTTATTCTTCTGTACAATCTTCTTACCTTTGATCAACTGGTCACAGTCCTTGCGTTGATGCCCAGAAGAACCACAATGAAAGCAACACTTACTTGCAAATGCAGAAGCTTGAAACTCGAGGCTTTTTCGTTCTCTTGGCTTTTCACGCTGCAGCTTTCCAGAAGAGATGGGCACAGATTTTTCCTGTCTCTTCTCCCATTCAGCAAGCAGGTGAGCAGAGACAAACAATGGAGTTAAATCATTTTCAGGGATCGCTTCCAGAGTGCAGATCAAGGTGTCCCACGAATCATTCAGCGAGGACAAAATGAGGTAGGCTTTTGTGAGAGGAGTAAATTCCATTCCTCATTCTTGAAGTTCAAGAAAATACCTTTGAAGCATGTGGAGATGCTCAGGTAAATTGCCATGCTCTGGTAAATGAGCTTTATACAGCTTCTTGGTTAAAATTACTTTACTTCCAGATGTAGTCTTTACATAAAAATTACGTAAAGAGTCCCATAATTCTTTGGAAGTTTGTAGACCACAAACATGCACGAGTTTAGTATCCTCCACCCCTAAAATTATTGAAGCTTTGCAGCTCTCATCCCGTCTCACCCAAGCTTGATCAGGATTTGCAGGAGTTGGATCACCTATGGGAGACTATAGGTCTTCTCTCTGAAGAAAACTTTCCATTTTCAGAGCCCAGTTCAAATAATTATTGTCTGAAAGATGTTCTAAAGGAATACTTTGGTAACTTGCAGCAGCCATTTATCTCCCTTTTGAAAATCACAAGCCTTCTTCTTCAAACAGACAAACAGCTTGCAGTCTCCAGGAAGTTTCAAAATAAAAGTCTTCCCTGGCCTTTTGTCACTTGCCTTTCAAATGCAAATGAAATTCTTTCCTGATCTCTCTTTCATTTTTATATAATTTTGCTTCTAGGTTCTCTGAGCTGGGCCCATAACCTATTAATTTTATTTGAGTTCAGAGTTTTAGAAGCTTGCACTGAGAGATCAAAAAAATAAACTAGTCTTTTGCAGTAAAAAATAAAGTTACATTTATTCAAAAAACAAGAAACATATCTACAATCTGTTTACCTGCATAGAGGTGCAGGCAGCAAACTATCTTCATTTGAATAGTAAAAAAAAGAGAAGTACAGGCAGGCTAAACAAAAGATTTACCTTTGTACATTTAAATCTTGCTCACCAGCAATAGATCACCATAGTAACCAATTAGCATGTGACTTCTCAAACTCAGCTCATTCAAACAAGAATACCATAAATGGTAACAAAATACCTTGAGAGTACAAAGAGATATTCCTTATTTGGTAAGAGTAACCTGAATACCAGCAGACTCTGTGGCACCAGTGAGTGAGAGAGAAAAAACTTTAGCATGACTTTTAAACAGAATATCTTGTCACCCAGATTCTTTTAGACCACAAAATAAAAAATACAACAAGAACACCTTAGGAGATTGCAATCAGACGGCCTTTCAAACAGAAGACTGTCCTTTGTAAAACAAGGCCCAAAGTCACCCTCTTGACAGAAGGGAAAGGCATACCTCCCATTTTGCCTTCACCAAAAACTCTGTAGTTATATGTAAACCAGAGGATCCTGGGTGGCTTTTGTTTCAGCTATTCACCTTAAATGTATAGAATGGGTATAAACATACCAACCTACCTGACAGATTTAGTTTAAAGAAGGTTAGACAATTGAAAAAGCACTGTGATTTTTGAGAAGCACCACATAAATGCTTAAAACATGTTTTCATTGTAGTTCTCTAAACCTGTGTACCACCATCTTATATCTGCCTACAGGTTATAAGGAAAGGCAGATTGTTGTAACTGATCACTTGCTGAATGCTTTTGAAATTTGAGTAAGTCCTGTGAAATTAGCAAGACTTATATTTGAGTAGATGTGTGTGAGATCAAGAAGGCATCAGATGCAAGCGTATGATCAAAGCCTCGACCTTTTTTATGCCTGCCACCTTCCAAATGTTTGGACTTCAATTCCTATAATTTCCAGCCAGTATGCTGACTGAGAATTAGAGGAGGAAATCTAAAAAATCTGAAGCACAGCAAGTTGGAGAAGCCTGGTATAAATTTAAAATACACATATCCATTGTTAATCAGCATTTAACTGCTTTTCACTCCCTGCGGTAAATGTTCACACTTCCAAATTTAATAGTTGTTATATAAACAATAGACTACATTGTGCCGTAGTTTTCCATGGAAATTCAGACATTGCTTTCCTCCAAATGCAGATATAACAAATGAAGTAATTTTAGAGGATGGTAGAATTATTGATTTTTTAAAATTTTTATCCCGCCTTTATTATTTTTATAAATAACTCAGGGAGGCGAACATACCTAATACTCCTTCCTCTTCCTATTTTCCCCACAACAGGAACCCTGTGAGGTGACCTGGGCTGAGAGAGGATGATTGGCCCAAGGTCACCCAGCCGGCTTTCATGCCTAAGGCGGGACTAGAACTCTCAGTCTCCTGGTTTGCCATTGGCTCCTTCCTAGGGCTGAGAGAGTGTGACTGGCCCAAGGTCACCCAGCCGGCTTTCATGCCTAAGGCGGGACTAGAACTCACAGACTCCTGGTTTGCCATTGGCTCCTTCCTAGGGCTGAGAGAGTGTGACTGGCCCAAGGTCACCCAGCCGGCTTTCATGCCTAAGGCGGGACTAGAACTCTCAGTCTCCTGGTTTGCCATTGGCTCCTTCCTAGGGCTGAGAGAGTGTGACTGGCCCAAGGTCACCCAGCCGGCTTTCATGCCTAAGGCGGGACTAGAACTCTCAGGCTCCTGGTTTGCCATTGGCTCCTTCCTAGGGCTGAGAGAGTGTGACTGGCCCAAGGTCACCCAGCCGGCTTTCATGCCTAAGGCGGGACTAGAACTCACAGTCTCCTGGCTTCTAGCCCATTGCCTTAACCACTAGACCAAACTGGCTCTCCAGTTTGATTGATCGATTGACTGATTGATTGATTGATTATGTGCAATTAAGTCATTTTCAACTCCTAGTGACCACATAGATTTTCTCCATGACAATCTATCCCTAACCTGTTCTTTCAAGTCTCCCACGAGTGTGCTCATCACCGCTATAACTGAATCAGCCGCCTTGCTGCTGGTCCTCCTCTTCTTCTCTTTCCTTCCTCCTTTCCCAGCATTAGAACCTTTTCCAGAGAGTCAGGTCTTCGCATAATGTGTCCGAAGTAGGATAATTTGAGCCTGGTCATTTGTGCCTTCAGTGAGATCTCTGGGATGATTTGTTCGATGATCCACTGATTTGTTTTCTTGGCTGTCCACAGTATTCTCAGGAGTTTTTTCAAACATCAAAGTTCAAAGGCGTCCATACTCTTCCTATGGATCACATTGGGCTTCTGGGGGTTTAAGTAACCCAGCAGATGCTTCCCAGTAAGCTTTCCTTAGAGAAAGTGGAACTTTGTGACAATTGGTCTTAGCTCAAACATTGTTCTGCACGTTGAGCAGATGCCAGAAACCAATTGAGGCTTTGCTATGCTTTTTGCAGCCTGCGGTGCACAGGTCTCTGATTTTAGCAGCACTCTGGGGATCTTATACTCTTATTATTCACAATTAAAATAAAATGAAGCCTAATGTTTAACATGTGGCTAATATTTAAAATAGAGGAAGGCAATATAAATTTAATAAAATAAAAATAAATAAAATAAATATGGTGCCCTCTAGATGTTTGGGACTACACCTCCCACAACCCTTTGCCATATAATTAAAACAATGTTATAAAGCAAAATTGTAAAGAGATCGTACAATGGAGGTTCATACTAATGTTACAGGCAAAATGCCTGTGTAAATAAGAAAGTCTTAATCTGCCAACAAAATCTTAATACCACCAGTACTAAGGAAGTGAAGGCATTCCAGAGATAAAGTGGTAACCCAACAAAAGCTTTTCCTTGTTCCTACTCAACAAACTTTCTCCGGCAAAAGAATCTGGAAGAGATCTTAAGGCAGATGATAATTAGTATAATAATAAAAAGCTGAAAAGTACAGCAAATCACAGAAATGGACCAACGCGGGCCCACAACTCCATAAAACCCCTGCAGTGGTGGCCAAAGAAATCAGCTGTCCCCAAAGCCTTCTGCAAAAAGGCAAGACGGGGTGGACGCTCCCTAATCTGTTCCACTTTTCAGGGCCATTCTTTTCATGCCATTTTTCTTAATACTTATTTATAGGAATTTACCCCAATAAGGGTGGACAATACAGAAGATGTGTGCCATATTCTTAGACTCCTTCTACCCTGCCCTTTTCCCTTGATCTCCCTCCATTTTTAAACCTTGTGAAATAAACTCTGTGCTGAGTGCAAGGAAAGGGGATTAGTTAGATTATACAACCTAATTATTGAAGGTATCGGTTACATTTTATTTATTTGTTTGTATAATTTATCAGGTAGATTGCCTAAGCCACTGGCTGCTGAGAACTCTTAGCAGTTTACAATAGCTCAGGGAGTTCCTGAAAGTGAATCACATACACATGGTCAGTGTGTATTTCAAATATAAGTTACAAACCAGAGGTTTTGTAAATAAATCGCAGGGAAATTCTGTGGTTGTGAACTAAGAAAAAATCAGCTCTAACTATTGCTGGAATCCAATATGACAATGACTTTGATGCTGCCTGAGGATTACAGGAGTTAAGGACCAAAACATCTGGAGCACACAAAGTGGAGAAGGCTATCTAGAAAATAGGATGGGATGGATATCAATATGTGGTAAGAGATATTTGGATAGAACTATAAATAGGTATATATTCCAGATAAGTGACTGAAATATGATAAAGTGCCACGTAGATAGTTATAGCAAGAGAGGAAAAGGTACAATCTACATCAGAGCTTTCCAAACTGTGTGTCGCGACACAAAAGTGTGTCGCCACACAGAGTCTGGTGTGTTGCCACACAACCTGGAAGCGCTGATCATCATCAGCGCTTCCGGGTTTTCCCGCGGTGACACACCAACAGCGGCGTGCAAAAACCTGAAAGCGGCAGCAGCGCTTCCGGGGTTTTGCGCGCTGCCGCAACGGCGGCACTTCCGGGTTTTCCCGCGGCGACACACCAACGCAGGAAAACTTTGGAAAGCCCTGATCTGCATGCAGATCTTACCGGTGTGATCTTCCCCAAACTGAATCCTTCCAGATATGCTGGATTGCAGCTTCCATTATCTACCCCCATCAACATAATCATTGATTTGGAGATTATACCACCTGTACTTAGGGTTACCAGGTAGCTGCACAGGCAAAGGAGGACATGGACAATTGAAAAGGAGGACAAATGGGAAATTTCAGGCAGCAGCCCAAGGTGGGAGGGTCCTAATCAACTAATTAAGGTCACAGAGCAGAGCTTGTTTACCTGCAGTTTGCACTTATTAGGGAAGCTCTGTGCAGCAATAACAGGCAGGGCCCAAAAGAGAAGGAAAGCCCCAAGAAAGAGCGGGGATCCTGCACTTTCCACTCTCCAGAAGAGCGTCCCGCACTTGGATCCATTTCTGCCAGAGCCTTCGCGGCAGGTGGTGGTCGCTGTGGTTGTTATGAAAAGTTTGGAAAGCCCTGTTGTAGTTACTCAAAAAGCCGGACAATACTTGATTTCATGGCTATGCCTGCCAGAAGGACGACATGAGGACAAAAAAGAGGACATGTCTTCCTTTTGCCAGACGTCTGGTAACCCTACTTGTAGTTCAACATACAGTATCTGAAAAACTCAGTTACAGAAGTCTGCACAGCATCAGTATCTGTACCTGTACAAAATGTGATTAACTATGTAAGAAATAAAATCTTTGCTGTGGCAAAAGGACTATGTAATGCATGGGCTGGGTCAATTAAAACAGGAACCTAATGGTTCTCTAGGATTTTAAATGGAGTATTTCTTCTCTTTAGAGCCAGTTTGGAGTAGTGGTTAAGCCGGCATCAGGATAGAAACCAGGAGACCATGAGTTCTAGTCCCGCCTAAGACACAAAGCCAGCTGGGTGACCTTGGGCCAGTCACTCTCTCTCAGCCCTAGGAAGGAGGCAATGGCAAACCACTTCTGAAAAACCTTGCCAAGAAAACTGCAGGGACTTGTCCAGGCAGTCTCCAAGAATTGGAATCGATTGAAGGGATTAAAAAAAAATCTTCTCTTTACCTGGGGAGATCAGGGATGGAATCTGGAATCTTTTACATGCAAAGTGTGTGCTCTGTTACTGAACTACAACCCACCCACCCCCTTTAATCTCTTTTTGTACTTGCATAGGCTTGTCTGGAAAATGAACTTCTTGTACCAAAGGGGGGGAAAAAACCATCCTAGGCCTGCAAGCCTGCCCCCAGCCTTGGTGTGCACAGCCTCTGCAGCTGCTACAAGAATTCAGCCTGGGTGCTTATTTCAAAAAGACAGGGAAGAGGAGGGTATAAAACGTGCAGATGCTAATATTTGTAGACAGATGCTGATCTAAACATCTCTGCTATAATATAAAGGAGAAATACGTCTCGGCATAGAAGGAAAGAGAGTGATCGGTAACCCGGGGAGCTTTTCAGTTTTCGGTCAACTGCTGATGGCCATTTTCAAGGGCTCCTGTTTAAACTTGACTTGAACTGGTCTGGCTGCCTTCAAGCAGAAGAATATATCAGGCGACCCTTCACATTTAAAACTGGTCTGGACCCATGACCATCTTACACGAAACAAAAAAGAACGACGCCGTCTGAGCTTATCCGAGCTGAGTATGATGCCCACACATCCTACGTGCACATGATACTAAAAATATGGATCTCCTATAGGCCTGGATGTACAGAAGGGTGGGCAACTCTTGCCCAATGGCCGCTTGCTAGCTTGGACTCTAGACACGCAGCCTTTGGTACTGTGTGGCCACTATGCCATCAAAAATAATAGGGGGGGGGGAACCCAGTGCAATTCCTGGTGGAAAAATGGTTTCCTGTCCAGAATTGGAATCTGGATATTCACTGAAAGGACATGGATAGAATCACTTCTCTGTTTTCACACCATCTGTGCCCTCTTAAATCTGATGTAGAATGCATATTGATGCATTCTATATACAGTAAATACATCCCTATTCAAAACAGAGGTGTTGCCTATTGAGAAAACGAAACTTCCCGTGCTTTCGAGGCAAAGGCATAGCATTCTTCATAGAGGATAAATGCACCCCGAAAAGCGTTCCAGCATGGCTACTTTCCTTCTTTACTATGCATCTGCATTTAGGGTTACGCCTTCCCTCCAGGTGGAAGATTGCTGTGTTCTGAATTAATTATGTCTGAGAAAATAATTATTATATTGGGAAAGAGTCCGAGGGCATCTCATCATATTTATCTTCCCACCCCTGTTGCTCTTGTGCTTCTCTGGAGTTGTTGGTTTCTACCTCTCCCCTTTGCTTCTCCTCACAAATGTGTAACAAATGAATCACACGTCTTATTTTTCATTCCTTCAATAGCCAGGGCATTATTATTAAAGAATAGGTCACATTCTTTTTTTTTAGTGGCTGAAGTTAATGGAAGTTGTAGCCATGTAGGGCAGTATTTAGAGCTCTCATGCATTACAACTGAAACACACATTTCTGTATAAACTATTTGCCATCTCAGCTGCAGAGCTTCTACACACAAATAAGATATGAATAAGGTTTACGATTGTGCCTCAGGAATTGTACATCTTTGTTGTTGCTACATAACAATAAAGAAGCATCTCTTTCCCATGCCTTAAAATCATCTGGCTTCATCTGTCCTCAGGATAGGACACTAAGGAAAGAGGCTGGAGATTTATGCTTCCATGGATCAAAGCAAAATACTCAACCACTCCTTGACGGACTATAAACTTGGATTGTGAGATAACAGAACTTTCAGGATGCACAAGTGGGAAGGTATTGTTGCCAGAATATGGGAAATAGTCCGTGGGTGGTACTTAACAAGGTGCTTGTACAGTTGGGAACCGAAAAGCTATTGGCCCTCAAAACACTTCTGATTGGCTCAGCCACATCAGAGGTGGCAATCTCCCTTCCCACCTGAGAAGGTGGAAGTACAGTATAATACAATTGCCTCCTGCCACTTTTGCATCACCACCACTTCCTTATTCCTTCAAAAGCAGCTTGAAGACAGCCTGTGATCATCTTCAAGCTTCTTGACCTTGAAATGCTGAGAACACGGAACAAAAATCACTACCTTCCCCCATGTTGCCATAGATCTTGTAGTAATAAAAATCCCCTCCCTTCCTCCCAAGTCTATGCAAAAAAGAAATAAAATAAATCATCTGCATCCTTCTATCCCCCTCCAAGACCTACTTTATGGTTGGTTGGTTGGTTTGTTTTTCATTCCTCTAATCCAGGGGTGGGGAACCTTTTTTCTGCCAAGGGCCATTTGGATATTTATAACCGGGGGACTTGGGGGGTGGGGGCGGGGTTTCTGGGATTTCTGCGGACCGGGGGCCAGACTTTGCAGGTGGGAGCCAATCACAAGCACTGGGGGGCGGGGTTTGTGGGCAGGAGCCAATCACGTGGAAGGGGCGGGGTTTGCAGGTGGGAGTCCCACGGGCCTTAAGCGGGAGCCCCACGGGCCTTATACGGCCCTCGGGCCTGACGTTGCCCACCCCTGCTCTAATCATATGAAAAAAAAGAAGAGAGAGAGAGAGCTGAAAAGGCATAATCAAACCACCTTTCTTCTTGAAGGACCTGGAGCTCAGAGCTGAGAGGTCTGGGGAGGCAAGACTCCTGCAAATGGGGAAATGGCCCCTCCTCAAGCTCCACAGTGCCATAGTCTCTAAAACAGCAGCAGCAGCAACTGCTATAGTTTTATTGCAGCTTCAAGCATACGGCTGCTGACATTATGGAATCACAAAGGTTTGGAGCTCCTTCTGAATCAGTGGCAAACTCTCTGTAGAAATGCCCTCCACTTCTTTTGTTGTTGTTGTGATTGTGTTTAGGGAACTGCTCTGGTGTTTCCATGTGGGTTCTGTTTGTGAGTTCCCTCCCTTTTGCTTTTGACACAGCTTGAGGCAGTCGGAGAACTAGAAATGCACAAGCTGAGTGTGGCCATTTGCCACCATCCCTCTGCTGGGGTCTGAATTGACATCTCCTGCTACCCATCTCCCAGAATTATGCAGAGCAGAGTTTTTTGTTTAACCCTTTTCAGGCTGCAGAACCTGTTAGCTATAGTGATAGAAAATTGGCTGCATTGGGGTGAACTTGTTTTTTACATTGACGTCTCATTAACGCAATGAGAATTATATTATTCTGTGAAATCTCATGGAACCCTAGGTTTCTGCAGAATCCTATTTATTTATTTATTTTATTTATTAATCACATTTATACCCCGCCTATCCCCTCCCTATCAGAGGACTCTAGGCGGCTTACAACAATTGAAATTCATATATTAACAATTCATATATTAACAATGTTATTTAACCGCGCGCTAAGGGAGGGGGTAAAGGAACCGGCTCTTCTTCCGTAGGCATTGGACTACATGTCCCAGGATGCCTCG
>JALMGJ010000003.1:148178773-148461273 GCA_023362775.1 Charina bottae
TTTACCAACTGTATAGATGTCCGCCACCTTTGGCTGCAAAGGATGTAGTCAATCTGATTTCAGTGTCAACCAACTGGTGAAGTCCATGTATAAAGTCGTCTTTTAGGTTGTTGGAAGAGAGTGTTTGTTATGCACAGTGAGTTTTCTTGGCAAAATTCTATCAGCCTATGTCCCGCTTCATGTTGTTCTCCCAGACCATGCTTACCTGTAATTCCAGGTGTCGTCTGACTACCCACCTTAGCATTCCAGTCTCCTGTAATGAAAATAACATCTCTTTTTGGTGTATTATCTAGTAGGTGCTGCAGATCCTCATAGAACTGATCTACTTCTGCTTCTTCAGCATCTGTGGTTGCTATAACTTGCCATAAATTATAACTTGCCATAAGGGTACAGAATTCTGGTCATAATTGCTGAGAAGAGAATCTGCATATAAAAAAACCCACAAAGATTTCTGTACTACATGGCCTGAAGAGAGCATCAAAACCCAACGTAATATGAGCCAAATTTTGTTTTGTGAAAAGATTATTTCTATCTTAAATATTTTGATTTATATGTGTTTTATATTATTTGCACTGATTTTCTTTTTCAGTTCAACATTCCTTTTCTTCTGTACTTTTATTAGGGATGAATTGCATTTAACTTTCCAGCTTGGTTTTGGACTGACTGAAATGTAAAGAATTGGATAATTTAAGAGGGGACTTAATAGACCTCAGAGAAATTCCTCAGCTAGCATCATACTGAAAACATTTTGATTCCTGGTGTAGCTAATATGCTACAGCATTTGTTTGTCATTAAACAGTGAATGACCACAGTGCCAGGATGTGGGTAGCTTTAAAAACTTGTGTGCACATTCATGCCAATGAAGTCTTTTGGGAACTGAGTTGCTTTTTATCATAAAAGTCATAAGGAGTTACTTGAAGGGTTTATTCTGAAATTTTAAACTGCACATATAAATTCCTGAAGTTCAAATTAAACTGAAGGTAGATACCACACTGAACAGCTTTTCAGTCATGGCAAATGGAAGCAAAAATAGAGAAACCTTTCTGGTCATTAAGCATCTCAAAAAAGCAAAACATTGTTAATAAAAGAGTGTATTTCATAGTTTGCAATCCTCCTGAAGTGAACAATTTTCACCTTTCAGATGAATTGTCAGTAATTATGAGGTGAAAAAGGAGAATGGTGGTGTTTTGTTTTGAGTACGAAAGACCTATAATTAAATACAAACCACAATTCCCAGTCATGGGATCTGCAATGTGGGCCTGTATCGTGCAGTTGCTGAGAGACAATTGCTGAATGACGACTGAACATAATTCCCCCTTCTTCTGTGCCAGAGCAATGCTTTATATTCAGATAGAGGCCTAGGTTTTCGTGCCTTGTGCAGTCTGGATTCTGCTGTGAGTAAAAATTATTTTGCATTAAAATTTTGCATAGGACATAGAGGTCCACCCCTCTATAGAAAACCATATCTCTGTTTCTGATCCAATCTCCCTCTCCCCAAAATGAGGTTAGCTCCATCCCTTTGATGTTCAGGAGGTCACCAGGCCTGGGGCTTCCAAGGGACCAGTTGAGTTTGTGCACCATGGGAGAGATTGTGCTAGAGGAATGTGTTGAAGGAGCAAAATGAACAAATGAAATGGACCCTGGGAAGGCTACTATGACCTTGTGGAATCAACACAGGACTCAAAGCACAAATAATCAAGGCTAACTGCCGTCTTTATTGATACAGTGCGCACTGGAGGGGTCCTCACCCAGATGGTGGGTGCCTCCCCTGTAGACAAAAGAAATGCACTGAGATTTATACATTACAGAAAAGGAAATGATGTAAGCATACATATTCATATGATGATGCAGGCATACATACATATATAGGCCTAGGGTCCCTCCTTGTGGGGGAGATGGGTGGGATATAAATGTAATAAATAAATAAATATTCATAAGCAATAGACCTCAAGTTACTTTCTGTCCTATTTATCTACTCTGAAGAAAGCCATTGTCTTAGTGGGAAGAAGGGAGGGGGAAAACTTCTTGAATACAGGGATTCATGGGTTGCTATAGGAATGTACTGATAAAAGTTAGCAAAAGCTGCAGAAGCTGGTGTGAGATACTTTTATGTTTCAATTTGGTTTCAACTGGACCATTCATCTGAAAACTTATTTTTCTTACAACCTGATAAGCAGCGAAGGGGACCAGTAGTGAAACTGACAGTGTCCTGCTGGCAGTACCTTTTGAGCAACATGGAGTGTAGCACAATCATGATGACGTGTCTAGGAGTAGTGGCAGCAGCAGACCACCATAGTTGTGGTTGCCACAGGAGAGAACTGTCTGCGGCATCTGAGAACAAGTGGATGCCAATGGGTGGAAGCAGGGGTGGCAGGATCGTGAGACTCTTAAAGAAGCACCAGTTTGCTACAAGCCTGGTGCTTGGTCTTGGTTTTCTGCTGTTTATACTGCCATTGTTGCAGTTCTGGGCAGCTTTTGGATAGACCATAGAAGGAGAGGATAGGTTTGAACTACCCTCAAATGACTGGCAATGTTTTAGCTCCTGTGGATGGAAGAGCTTTGAACCAGCATATTGATGGAAGTTTTACATCTCAGAAGGAGAAGAAGGAGGAGGCTACAACTGGACACCTCTAGCATCCAACTTATCCAGGAGGAAGGTTGGGAGAGTGCACAAGTCATCAGCCAGGTGTGTACCAAGGTAGAGATTCCTATGCTTGTGGCCTTAAGGTACTGATAATTAATGCCAGATCTGTCCATATTAAACCTCCTTCATTCACAATCTGGTGGTAGATGAACGGGCAGATTTGGCATTTATTACCATAACCTGGCTGGGAAAGATGGTGATGCCACTCTCTCTGAGCTGTCTTTCAGGTCCTTCAGCAACCTTGATGCTATGGCTAGGGGAGTATTAGACACACTTTTTCTGTGCTCAGGGATGCTGTTGCTGAGTTCCTGGGCTATAAGTCCCTGTGCAAAGTTGGGGATCCACCTGGGGTACTACTCACCCTGCTGTTCAGCGGGATCCCTCTCAAGACATCTGGATCTGGTCTCTTGGCTGCTGGTGGAGTTTTGCCTTTTGGAGGTGGGGGCTTCAACTTCCATGGTTTGGGGGCTGGATTCAATGAGGCCCAGCAGTTCAGGGCCTCCTGCCTCAACCATGGTCTTGTCTCAGGTAATTTCTGGCCCAATGCATTTAGAGTAGGTGGTCAGATGTCATGTTTGTCTAGGAGGAGATATGACATAAGCTGGATGTGAAGAGAATTTGCATCACTTCCTTGCTGTGGTCATGCCCTAATCTACAGTAAATGATATGGAATGCCACCCAGGACCTCTATGGCAGGTAACCACTCAGAAGATCCTTCCCAGGTGCCTGACTGATCCAAATGGTTTCCAGAAGATGCTTGGGGAGTTCTCCAGCGATCTAGCATGCAATGAGCACTTCATAGCTACAAAAATAAGTCTGATACTAACTTTAATTTCATTTGGAAACTGTTTATGGACTATAATTCTGCACACAGCTTTCTGCCAAAGCTTGAATTTATTTCAACATAAGATTTCAAAACACTAGATTTTGTTTGATTCATTATAAAGTTAAGGATGGACTACGTCAAATTAGTTTACAATTAGTTTACAGCTTAGTTAATTTACAATTCATGTAAATTCTTATTATTTTGGCTGTTAAATCTCATTATTTTTGGCTGTTCTATCAACCTCTGATCTCATTTCATTATTACTTGTTAGGTGCTAAACTGTTGTGTGATTATCTTTACATCTGTTTCAATTTAATGTGACTTGTAAGAATAATAATGGAAAGGTTTTTTATGGTTTGTAAATTCTTTATGTAATTTTTATATTTTATACTTTTCATGTATTCTTCCCTCCCACTTTCCTTCCATTTCTTTTTTTCCACTTTCACTCTTCAAGTTATGTATATATATGAAACCCAGAAATTATGCCTAGAGCATTAGTAGGGGGAGATGAAAAGTGATTTTGATCAAGCACAGGTACATGTCTGTGTTCTGTCTTGCACTGTGGTGATAAGGGGGAATAAGTGACTTTACTTTCACTCCCTTATTACATTGGCAAGCTGTTCTCCAGCAGCCTTGTCTAGCTAACAAATTCACTGTTAGTAAGAGGTCAGTGCCATGATCTTCCACTAGGTTACTATGACCAATTTGCACAGCATTTTGCCAATAAAATCACTCAGATTTCACCAGAGTATTAACTCCTATGGTGGTAAAAGGTACCCCCATAGGTGTGAGCTGCATTCACTACCAAACCTATGAGATGCCCCTCAAGTGGTTTTTTTTAAGTGGTTCTTAAAGAGTTAGTAGTTTACTCCCTCTTGAAAAGCTCCTCTGGATCCAGGGGTTTTAGATACAGTAACTATTGTCCAGTCTTCAGTCTTCTCTTTTTGGAGAATAATTGTTGAGATGGTGGTGGCAGCTACTAAGTGTCCTAGATGAAGCAGATTATCCAAATCCTTTTCAGCCAGGGATCAAGGCCTGGGTATGGGATGGGGATAGTATTGCCAACTTTTATTGATGACCTCTGTTGGGACTTGGATGAGGGGAGTGCCCTGGTCCTTTTAAATCTCTCTGTGATTTTTAATACCATCAACTATAATATCATACCAGATTGCTTTATAGAATTTTATTTATTTATTTGTCAAATTTACATGGCTGTCCATCTCACCCGAAGTGATTCTGGATGGCGTACAACAAAACCAAGAATTAAAGCATTTTATAAACCCATTTAAACAATAAGCATAGATAAAACAAAACCATGAGAGGGAAGATGTTACATACAATACAACCAGCATGCAAGCTCACTGTTACCAGGAGATCCCAGGCTTGCTGAAAAGAACATGTCTTGAGAGCTTGGAGATTAGAGATTGGAGGCACTTTCTTGTAGTGGTTCCCTTCCCTTCCTCTGCAGGTAGGTTCACTCAGTGGTAGTGGGAAGTCCTCTATCCTCTGCTCTTTAACATCTATATGGGTGAGGTCATCTGATATTGCTCAGGTTGAAGCGGAACCCAAACAAGATACTAATTATCCATCAACGTTGTCCATTAACTAGGCTGACCATATTTCAGGATGGCAAAACGGGACGGGGTCTTATGTATTCATGAAAAAGACAGGGGTCCCTGCCCCCCGGTCTGTGCGATTGGCTCCCGCCTGCAAACCCCACCCCCAGTCTGCGCGATTGGCTCCCGCCTGCAAACCCCACCCCCGGTCTGCGCGATTGGCTCCCGCCTGCAAACCCCACCCCCGGTCTGCGCGATTGGCTCCCGTCTGCAAACCCTGCCCCCCGGTCCATGTGATTGGCTCCTGCCTGCAAACCCTGCCCCCCGGTCCGTGCAATTGACTCCCACCTGCAAACCCCGCCCCCCCGGTCTACGTGTTTGAAAACAGGACAAAATTGAGATTTTTATGAAAATGACGGGACGGTTGAAAAATGCTTAAAAAATGGGACTGTCCTGTTCAAAATGGGACGTATGATCAGCCTACCATTAACCCTAACCAGTGTTATCTCTGGACAGGCAGACATTACCCTGAGGGAGAAGGTTGTGACTTGGGGGTCCTTCTAGATTCACAGCTCCTGCTAAGGCAGCAGGTGGAAGCTGGGGCTGGTACACCACTTGACACCTTGCTACAGCAATTCATGCCCTGGTTAGACTACTGCAATGTGCTTTACATGTACAGTAGTTGCCTTTAAAGACAATTTGGAAGCTGTAATAAGTCCAGAATGCAGCAGTCCATGTACTAACTGGCACCTGCCACTGCAAGCAGATTACCTCTTTGCTATGGGCTCCATACTGGCTACCAATTAGCCTTTTGGGTGCAATTTGAAGTGTTGGTTTTGGCTCATAAACCCCTTTATGGCTTGGCACTATCTCCAGGGCTGCTTGCTCCCAGCAGAGTTAGCCCAACCTATTAGGTCATTCAGGAAGAAACTGCTCCTTGAGCCCCACTTTCAGGAGGTAAAGGATGCTAAGGCCAGAGGTGCTGCTTCTCTGTAGCAGCACCGATTTTATGGGACTGCCTCCCTATAGAGATCAGCTGGCTCCCTCCTTGATTAAATTCAGAAAGATGCTGAAAACAAGACTGCTCTGGAGGGCATTCTAATTAAATCAGTCCATCTCTGAGTTGTTCTTGAGCTGTTATTTTAGTGTTATATTGTTTTGATATTAGGTTGATTTTCTTTCTACCGTGGATGTTTTCATCTATTTTTCTGTATTATTTTAACCACCGAGAGTAATTTGATTGTGGCAGTGTAATGAATGAATGAATGAATGAATGAATGAATGAATGAATGAATGAATGAGTAAATACATACATACATACATACATACATACATACATACATACATACATACATTGATATCTTGACTGTGGGTAAATTAGAAAAACACATGAAGTTCATCTGTAATAATCATTTAGCTGTAGCGTGCCTTTTAATGGGTTCAAATGCTGCTTGGAAAAGGTAATGCTATGAAAAAACAAGTTCTTGGTAATACCTGCAGAACCATTAAATAAGATGGGCTTTCGGAGTCTGGTTTAAATCAAAGATGGAGGATGTCCAGCCTGCAGACCTAATGTGGTCCACAAGATTCCTCAGTCTAGGCCTTGAGGCTTTCCTTGTTGGATATACCTCCTTTCCATCACCATACACTTCCTCGCTTTTGACACTGTAGTGGCTTATAATATTAGGTATAGTGTAGAGAAGGGAAATATATTCCTCTTTCATAACACTGGTATGTCAGGTAAATCTATAAAGCTGAATGATGTGAGATTCAGGAGAGACAAAAAGAAGGGATCTTGCTAGCAGAAGATGCAGTGATGTCTGTCACTGTGGATGGCTTTCAAAACAAATAAGCAAACGTGAGGAGGGTGTGGTTATCAGGTTTTATTTTATCAGTTTGTGTCAAGGAACCAGTTGTTGGGGGACTTCCGGTGGGAATATGGCGGACTGAGCAGCTTTGCCCATGCGCTCTGTGGGCAGAACTGGCATTTTGGCAGTTTTTCCGGGCACAGGCTGGTTTCTCCTGTAGCCCAGAGGGTTTTTCCAGATTAAGGAAAATGCTTGGAATCGACCCATTCGTCCTCCAGACGGTGAGTTGTAGCCAGGAGATCGTGGACAGTCTGTGCGATCAACCGGTAAGACTTTGCCAGGAGGCTGGGATTTCATCATTTCCGAGCTGTGCTGCAGCCCTTAAAGGGACAGTAAGTCTGACCACCCCATTTCTTAAACACCCAATTTGTTGTTCTTTTTAAAGTTTTTGTACCCTAAGAGAGGCTTTCTACAGAAAGAAGAAGCGGACTCACTTGGTTCTTATCGTTATTTCTGGATTTAATTTTTAAACTTTTAAGTTTTGGCTCATTTTCCCATCTGAAGATTAAGGAGGACTGAGAATAAAGAATTGCCTTCCTGTTATTATTTTTGTATTGAATTTGAAGGATTGAATATTTCCCTACACGTTGGCTTTGTTGCTTTGAATTTTCAGCTTTCTGTTCACTTTCCTTGGGATCTGCTTGTTAACGTATTCTTCTTTGTGCCAATTTCATCCGGAATTTTTCTATTAACTCATTAACTCATATCTGCGTGAGTCAGGTATCTAGGGGGCGTCATAATTTACTGCCTGAAACATGGAAGATTTCAAGGAGGCTTCTTCAGGGTTCTGTTATGAGCCTGAGCAGACCTTCAAAGAGATCCTTTTAGAGTGTTGTCAACCTATTCTGCAGACTATTCGGGACTTTGGGGAAGATTTTATTTCTAAGCTGTGTCATCTGGCTGAAGATGTTATGAAGATTAAGATTTTGGTAAGGTTGGAGACTTTCTTATTGACAGCAAGTTTGAAGTAATGCCAGATGAAGATTACATTTTGGTGTTGAAGGGGTTAAAGCAACAGTCTGAGCTGCAGATTACAAGGAGAGCTGTTTTTCTGAAGAATTGTTATGGCTATATGGGGGATTGTTATGGGAGAGAAGAGAATCTGCTTTGTGGGAGTTTTTCTGCTGAAAAATTTGAGTTTTTAAGGGGGGCAGTTGGGCTGTTGGATTTTTGTAAGAAAAATGCCTTGGGTGTAATAGGGAGATATGTTAATGTTTTGGTATACTTTGAGGTGGGGTAAAATCAAGAATGTCTAATTGGATTGATAATGAGGTTATTATGATTTCATTTCTCTTTAATGATTTGGATTAAGATTTATTGGATTTTCCTTAAGGTTTGTTTGATTTGTAAGACATAAGGTATTCATAAGGTATAATAATAATTGCTTAGTCTTTAGGTTTAATAGGATTAAGATTGTTGTAGTATTATTAATTATAAAAGTAGACAATTTATATCTTTTTAAAATTTGATTTTTATTAATAGTGGATAGAAATATATAGAATAGTGGTGGGAAGGAAACAATTACATTAATGTTGTTTTATGGGGGAGGGAAGTTGATTTAGAAATTTATACAAATATATATATATTTATATAAGGGGAAGGAGCAATTGCATTAGTGATTTGTATATGTGTAAATGGAAGGATTTATAGAAATAATGTGATCTTGGTTTGATATAGAGTAAGGGATTGATTATGGAAATTGCTGTATATTCTTCCTGTTGAAAGTCGGAAGTCACCTTTCTACGTAATCTTTTAAAAATTCTTTTTTCTTGTGTTTCTCACTTTTTTTAGTTTTCTTTTTTTAGTTTTTTGCTTTTTTGTAGTTTTTATCTTTGCTTTAAACTCAATAACATTCTAAAAAAGAAAAAAGAAACCAGTTGTTGGGGGACATACATGGGAAGATGTTATTGTACTCATGTCCTGCTCATAGACTTGGTTGGCCTTTGTGGCAGCCAAATATTGAGCTAGTGGCTACCTGCATCCAAGATTGAAGAAAGAAGTAATGTAGATAGAGAGATTGCTGAATGTCCCCAAACCTGGTTTCTTCTTGTCCTCTCAGACAAGTAAAAGTGTAAGTTTCAAATGCTGACTTGGTTATCAGTCCTGCTGTCCTATCCCACATCAAGGGGTCTTCTGTTTCATGATTTAAAGGGCCCAGGGACATCTGTTTCTATGTTAATCATTTGTTTATTAATTAGAAAAAGAAGCCTTTTTAAAAGTGCTTTGGATGCTGGTTTGAGATGGGTGGCTATATAAATTGAATAAACAAACAAACAAACAAACAAACAAATAAAATGATGTACAGTATTTATGATTCCTTGTTGACATTATGGATGAAGTCAGCAGTCAGTGAAGGTTGCACAATCTGAGAGAGTCTATGAATCCCTGAAAGCTTTGCCTGCAGCTCTAATAACGCTTCCCAAAGTTGTAGAAGGGCAATAGAAAGCTATGTTTATTTTAAACATTTCTGACTGAAAAACAGTTATGTGAATGTACTTTAAGCACAGGTGTCTTACTGATTATCCTATTTGTTTCTCTGTTTTAAATTTATTAGCATAAAACATTATCCTTGAAAGAAGACATTAGGCCAGTGTAGCGGAAAACTGTGGTTTTATTGCATATACTTGCAATAAAAACTTGCTAATAAACATTTTTTAAACGATAAATGCTTATACAAGATAAATGTCCTACGTTATGATAATTACAGTGAAACTCATAATTAAGGTAAATACTGAAAAATAATTAAGGATGCATCTCTTATTATAGTAGTGGATTTTATGCAATTTAATAGTTCATATATTTACATTACAACATATACATTATAACAGTGCTCCGCGCGCGTCATGCCGGCCACGTGACCGCGGAAGCGTCTTCGGACAGCGCTGGCTCTTCGGCTAAGAAACGGAGATCAGCCCCATCCCCTAGAGTCGGACACGACTGTGCAGGGGAAAACCTTTACCTTTACCTTATATTTACATTAATTCCTTGTATTACTTTTATGTTTAGTTACGAAGCGCTTGTTTGTGGATATGGTATATTGTGCAACATGCATTTAAAAAAAATGATGACATAAGCCACCCCCTTAAGAAAGTTAGCATTCTGTCTCCTGGGATGAAGTTAATGGGAGTGCTATTCATTTATTGCATAAAAGCTGCGGACTCTCTGAGTTAGAATTTAGCTCCTGATGCTATGAGAGACAGTTTTAGGGCTAGAATTCCACTCATCTTGTAATTTTCTAGTTATTGTTAGCACAAATGGCTATTATTCATACTCTGTCTTTGGTGCACATTTTCCTCTTTCATTTGTATGCTTAGCAAGCCAAGCAAGGTCTCAGAGCAATCTGTACAAATTCTCATGCCTCAAGCCGTGTTGTATGTTAATCAGTTTCATTCAGGGAAAACATCTTTTCCAACAGCTCGGATGCCAAGTTTTTCTGTTGTTGACTTGGCTGGCAGCACCTGTCTAGTACAACACTAAGTATAATTTGCACCCAAATGCCTATATTTTGCAATGCCAGCACAGTGGCATCTTATTTTTTTGTCTCAATAGTTGCACCCCATTGTCTTGCAAACAGAGTGGCCTCTTTGCTCCCCAAACCTGGCACAAAATGAGCCATGGATAATTTTTGCCTTGGAGGGACCATCTTGAACAATCACCCACAATTCGCTGTCATTTCCATATTACCTAGCACAGGGGTCGGCAAACTTTTTGAGCCGAGAGCCATTTTGGTATGCTCGTGCACATTTTGAAGTGCTCGAGAGCCAGGGGGCGGGGTTTGCGGGCGGGAGCCAATCGCGTGGAAGGGGGCGGGCTTTGCGGGCGGGAGCCAATCGCGTGGAAGGGGGCGGGGCTTGCGGGCGGGAGCCAATCGCGTGGAAGGGGGTGGGGCTTGCGGGCGGGGGCCAATTACGTGGAAGGGGCGGGGTTTGCGGGCGGGAGCCAGTCACGTGGCTTATTGGGGCAGGTGGGAGGGCCCATGTAGCAGTTTACCCCCCACACCGGCTTCCCGCCCCTCCCTCCTTGCCTGCAGAAGGCGGCCGGCCTTCTCCCCCCACTGTTTCCGGAAGTGATCCAGCGCCGATCTGCGGGCTGCGGGGGCTCCAGCTTCGGAGGGCGCCGGCTGCCAAGCTGTTCCGAACCAAGGAGCCAGGGCGGAGCCGGGGCAGGGGAGGAACGGGGAGCGCCAGGGGACTCACCCGCTGCTGCTCGGCTGCCACCTTCCTCCTCCGCTTCAGCCGCCCGCCCGCCGAGTCCCGGCCCTTCAGCCCCCGCTGGGGGGAGGGGGGCAGGGACTCAGCGCCCGCACGCCCGGATCCCGGCAGAGCTGCGTCTCGCCCCGCCCCGCCCCGCCCTCCCAGAGTGGCCAGCGGAGCGCCCACCTGCTCGGGCAGGTATCAGCCTCTCTGTACGCTCCTTCCGCTGCTGCTGCAGGGAGACGGCGTCCACCCGGCCCAGCTGCCCGGGGTCCAGGGAGATCAGCTCCGGCGGGATCTGTGCCGAAGAGCCCCGCCCGCTTGCCTCCCTCCGCGAGGCCCAGGCGCGCTGGAAGGCAGCGGGGGGCCTCGCGGAGGGATGCTGAGCTCCGCAGCCGAGCCTGGGCGTGCGTGCGGGACGGAAGCCGCCATCGCAGGCTTCCTCGCCGAGTTTGTCCGCTGCCTGCAGGGAGGGAGGCGGGGGGACAGGGCTGGGGCGGGGGCAGGGGCCGCGGACGGCAGGCCAAAGGGAGATGCCAGGGCGACTGTAGCGACCGGAGGCGGCCAAGGGGAGAGCAGGCGGCTCTTCGCCCTCGGCGCGCCGCGGGGCCAGACGAGCCTCCGGCTGCTGCTTCCTGCGCCCGTGGCCTCTTCGCTGCCGCCGCCGCCCACCTCTTCCGCTCTCTGCTTCTCCGCAAAGCTCCTGGTTCATCTTAATGCAGGGCTTTCCAAACTTTTGCCGTTGGCGACACACCAACGGCTGGCCCACGAAGACCTGGAAGCGGCGGTGCTTCCGGGTTGCTGCCGCTGCGGCGGCAGGAGCTGCCCCTTCGAAAGGGCAGGCTCTGGGGACCCCGAAAATGCCCTCGGTTCCAGCAGGGAGGCGAAAATCGCATGCGAATGCTGCTGGCTTCCCAGCGCACAGCTGATCGGCGCAGAGAATTTCCACCCCAGGCAGCCCTGCAGCATGCGCGATTTTCTCCTCCCTGCCAGAACCAAGGGCATTTTCATCAGAGCTTCCGGGTTGTCACGCGACACACTTGGAAAGCCCTGTCTTAATGTTTCCTTTTCCTCCCCTTCAATACGTTCCAGCAAGCGAGGTGGAAGCGGAGAGCGGAAGAGGCGAGGCGGCCTCCGGCTGCTGCTTCCTGCGCCCGTGGCCTCTCCGCTTCCACCTCGCTTGCTGGAACGTATTGAAGGGGAGGAAAAGGAAACAGTAAGATGAACCAGGAGCTTTGCGGAGAAGCGGAGAGCGGCAGAGGCGGGCCGCTTGCCTGCCTGGTTCCCTCCCTCCGCGAGGTCCCCCGCTGCCTTCCCGGGACCCAAACCGGAGAGAAAGGGCGGCGGCGGGGCCGCGCTACTGGAGCGCCCGAGTGCCAGACAGGCAGCTCCGCCCGCGCGCCTTCCACGCGATCGGCCCGTGAGGACCAGCCAGGGAAGGCGCGCGGGCGGAGCTCCCGTCCCGCTGCACCCCAGCCGGAGCACCCGAGTGCCAGACAGGCAGCTCCGCCCGCGCGCCTTCCACGCGATCGGCCCGTGAGGACCAGCCAGGGAAGGCGCGCGGGCGGAGCTCCCGTCCCGCTGCACCCCAGCGGGAGCGCCCGAGTGCCAGACAGGCAGCTCCGCCCGCGCGCCTTCCACGCGATCGGCCTGCGAGGACCGGCCAGGGAAGGCGCGCGGGCGGAGCTCCCGTCCCGCTGCACCCCAGCTGGAGCGCCCGAGTGCCAGGCAGGCAGCTCCGCCCGCACGCCTTCCCTGGCCGGTCCTCGCGGGCCGCCGGCGATGCTCCCATCCCGCTGCACCTCTCCAGCTTGTCGGCCACCCGCCGCAGCGTCTCGGCCGTGCGGCTGGGGGGCAGCGCCGCGTCCCCCAGCCGGTGCTGCAGGTAGTCGCCCAGCAGCTGCGCTGTCTCCTCTCGCAGCGCGCCCAGCATGGCGACGCTCTCCTGCCTGCCTGGCGAGTGCTTGGGGGGGGGCGGCGGCAGCTGTTGCAACGCGGGCGGAGGAAGAGGCAGCGGCGGCGGCGACCAACCAACTTCCCCACCCGCCGACCTCGAAGAAGCGCTGCCCGACTCTGGAAGGCTCCCGAGGGCGGGAGGAGGAAGAATCAATCGCCCTCCTCCAGCGCCGGCCATTTGGGGGCGGGATCCAATCGCGTGGAAGGGGCGGGGGTGAGTTCAGCTGCAGAAGAGCCACACTCAAGGGGCCAAAGAGCCGCATCTGGCTCGCGAGCCGCCATTTCCGACCCTTGACCTAGCATTACCTCATTCTTCACATCATCCCTGGCTTACTTGTGTGGCTGTCACTCAAACCAAACCAAACCAAACCAAACCAAACCAAACCAAACCAAACCAAACCAAACCAAACCAAACCAAACCAAACCAAACCATGGTATCTATCATGTCTGTCTGTCTGTCTGTCTGTCTGTCTGTCTGTCTGTCTGTCTGTCTGTCTGTCTGTCTATCTATCTATCTATCTATCTATCTATCTATCTATCTATCTATCTCATCACAATTGGAATAAGTACTAGTAAATTCAATAAATAAAAACCAGTTGGAGTAAAACAGCCCATGAGAGGGCACCAGAGTTCATGTTATGACTCCATCCCAGAACGCTTCCACTTGAGTAAGAAGAAGGTTCTCTATATAGTAAGAGTTCATTTCTGGTACCATGGTTATATGATTATATCCCCATCTGGTCTAGAATGATCTAATGTATAACTGTATAACCAATGTCATTTAGTTACCATAATCGGAAGGTCAAATCCACATCTGGACAACAATGGCAGATAAATGGTGAAAGTTGCAGATATGCATGCTCCTAAAACAGAAGATGAGAACATGTATGGGATTTGCCCATTGGACTTTGCATTAACTTGCCAGATAAAGATCTGGAATGTTAGCTGATGCAAAATGCAGCGGCCAGATTGTTACCTGGTATCTGCTTTACGGACCATAGAACATCGGTTCTTGAAACATCTGTGCTAGCTTCCATTTGATAAAGAGCAAAGAGCTTGGGATCAAGTGTACAAAAGGCCACTTTCTCCCAAATGAGCCTGCCTGAAACTGATTTGTGGTTCTGATATTGTCCTGCTTTCAAGACGTGTGATGTCGTTTCCTGTTCTGCATAGCAACTTTCGGGTTGTGGTATTCCCTTTGTAGGAGGTGAACCTATCTCTTCTTTTAAACAAGTCATATTATTATATAATTTGTAATGCTACTCTCTGCTTTTACTATTAATCCATTATTTTATTGACCCATCTTTAAGCAGCTTTTTGTAATTTATAACTTACCGTTTTTATTGTTTTTATTTGTACAGTATCTGAAGTGCTCATTGAATGGAGCAGGGCTGCCACAAGGTAAATGTAGATTTTTAGCTTCCTGGTCTTTCTGTAACCTCCCCATTCTCCCCAATCTAGTGATATTACTCCAGATGGGATATACACTGTTAACTTGCAAATGAGCTTCACTGTTTTGGAGGAAAGAATAATATCTTCTCCAGGAAATAACACGATCATCTGTAATAACTATGTTCCTGCCCATCTGGCCAATTATAAAATGTTTATTAAAAAATATTTTAAAAATCCAGAATACTGCTATTTGCTGCCATCTGACTCTCTGCTACTTCTAACTCAGGGGTGGGCAATGTCAGGCCCGTGGGCCATATAAGGCCCACGGGGCTCCTGCCTAAGGCCCACGGGGCTCCCGCCCGCAAACCCTGCCCCTTCCATGCGATTGGCTCCCACCCGCAAACCCCGCGCCCCAGTGCTTGTGATTGGCTCCCACCCGCAAACTCCAGCCCCCGGTCCGCGGAAATCCCAGAAACCCCACCTCCCACCCACCCCGGTCCCCGGTTATAAATATCCAAATGGCCCTTGGCAGAAAAAAGGTTCCCCACCCCTGTTCTAACTGAACCACTGGTGTGTGTGTTTATGTGTAGGTGAATATGTATGTATGCATGGACAATCCAACAAGGGGATCTGGGAGAGTCAAAAAGTCAAGATGGCGGCTGTGATTGTGCAATTGAACCTCTCCTTTTTACATGCACTGCCCATAAAAAAGAGGCAGGATTTCAACCGGGTAGTCATGGCCACCATCTTGACTTTTTGATCCTTACTTTGACCACCCCAGGATCCGAAAATATTTTGCATAATAAATAAATAATACTCGTGGAGAGGAAAATGGCTTGATAGCTTTTGTTATGGAGAATGAGGAAAGGTGCAAGAGGGCTTGAAATCGGGAGAGGATTTAGAAAAAGACAACGCGCAACAGAAGATATTTTAAGATCTGAGCCATTGGGCAACTCTATACTTTAAAAAAACATGGTGACAATCTAATTGATGCAATCAACAAGTATTGCCCACTTGACAAACAGCATTAACACAGCTATCATTTATGAAATTATAGGCTGGGAGAACAAAGCCAGGGATTTCAGAAGTAGCAAAAATACCAGTTTAGGGACAAACAAGTAACATATGTAGAAAACTTTTATACTCTAGACAACTGAACTGTGCACTGTTGGAACTTATCACAAACTTCCCAGTATTCTCTTTGAGTGAGATGGGCGGTGACGAAATTTGAAATATAAGTTCTAACACTTTTATTTCTAATCTAGCCTACCATTGCTTCTTAAAATGAGATTGTTTCTGCTCAGATATGGATAAAAAAAAAAGGTAAAGGTCCCCCCCCGCACATTTGTGCAGTCGTGTCCGACTCTAGGGGCCGGTGCTCATCTCCGTTTGTTAGCCAAAGAGCCAGCGTTGTCCGAAGACGCTTCCACGGTCATGTGGCCGCATGACACACGCGGAACGCTGTTACCTACCCACCAAAGTGGTACCTATTTATCTACTTGCATTTGCATGCTTTCGAATTGCTAGGTTGGCAAGAGCTGGGGCGAGTGCGGGAGATCACTCCGTCACGCGGGGCTAAGGATTCGAACCTCCGAACTTGCGATCTTCCGATTGACAAGCCTGGCGTCTTACCCACTGAGCTACCACGCCACCACCAGATATGGATACTTTATTACAACTGAATGAATACTAGAGGTGCTATAGGAAGTATGAAGTTCCAAAAAATGGTTTGGGATAACAACAACAACAACAACAACAACTTTACCAGATGCTGAAAGAACCAAAACATAGGTTTTCCATTGGCCTCTCTGGAAAGTTCATTCTACAGATAAGCTGCCACCACTGAAAAGGTTTTCTTCACTGTGATCACCCATCTCCCCTCATTTCATATGGCCATTTGGAGAAGAGCCTCTGATGAAGACCGTATGGCCCAGATATGAATGTAGAATCAGAGTGAAATGGACATTGCATTTCCTTAGTCTTAACCTGTAATCCATTTCTGTTTCTAGAACCTTTCTTTAAGCTGGTGTTCTCCAAACTGACATTCTTTAGACACGTTGAGGCTGCATTCCTCAAAATTCCAAGTCAGCAAGACCAAGAACATTGTTAGCTGAAAATTATGGTAGTTGTAGTCCCTTAATACCTGGAAAGTATTAAGTTGGCAAAGTCTTCAAATCAAGCTCTAATTCTAGTAACGTGTATAAATGTAATTCTCACAATGTCCAATGTAGCTTATTTCCATGTAAATGGGCTAATGTGAGATAATCTCCAAGCCTTAAAGTATGTTCCTTTTGGGATCCCAGCTGTGTTGATGTTTCCTGTCCTAAACCCTTGTAATAGGAATAAAAATTAATTGCTAATTTAATAAATACATCTTCTCTTCCACCATATGCCCAAGTGTCATCTGTATTTATGGCCCATCATTACTGCTTTTCCATTTAATGGGAAGAGAGGCATCCTTCTTTTTGGCTTGGTTAATGAACCAAGGAGGGTTATACATCTCATCTGAAGCATGTTTCATTTTGCATTGGGTAAAGCAGAATTATAGTACTCACTTACAGCCTCCAGAGTTAGACCTGATGATTCATCTACTGTATAAACAAAGCCTTGCTTCAAAATGCCACAAAATTTATCTCCATGTTTCATGTCAATCTTTCCCCACTGTAACATCATCAATCAGCCAGATTGCTCTCATATTTCATTATGTTTCCATAGTGATTTGTCCTGCAAAGTTAAAAATAAAGTCCCTGGTCTGTAGCTGAAATTTGGAGGGTAGAAATCTCCGTAATTGCTTAATTGTTGCCTGTATGAGAGAGCGGAGATAGAGGTAGAAATAGATAGGAGATGGAATTCAGCAATATCTGGGGGACCAGTTTCCCTCCTATATACCAGTTTCCTTCAAAATACTGCATAATTCAATATGTCCTCAAAACTACTTTGTGAGGTGTGTACAGCATTAGGCACGCCATTAAATCTTTCAGCACTTGAAAACCAAGACAAAAGAATTATGAGATCCAGCAGTACAGATTCTGTTAACAGTAGCTTGAATCATGTCAACTGGATTTCTATTTTCTTAGTAGAAACGTTTCGCTCGTTTCTATAATTTAATATTAAATATTAATATTACCTTTGACCAAGAAATATCCTAGGAGGCAAGATATAGAGTATATGCAAATGTTACTTATAGATGAAGATCCAACTGTTACGGCGCAAGTAGCCAAATTCTGTGCAGCTGCTATAAAGATACGCCAGACTATGATAGGAAAAATGTAGTAATGTACTCCTTGTAATGATTTTAATAATTTTAAAAGGTTTATATATATATATCACACCATATTTTATATATGATATTTTATTTTATAAGCATTTACATCTGATAGAATATTAGTTATGACTAATATTAAGAGCATATTTAAATTTGATTAAGGGGCTCAACCACATTCTGGTCTGAATGTATTTTAATTTTTAATTGGAACAATGTAATTTAACTTATAATTTTAAAACTATTTTAAATCAGATGGTGCATATTGTAAGGTTCAATGAGTATACCTTGTAGAATCTTGTACTGGTCAGTGACCGTAATAAACCAGATGATGATGATGATGATGATGATGATGATTAGTAGAAACGTTTCGCTCCTTATCCAAGGAGCTTCTTCAGTCTGGAGGAGTTTGATCTTTGGGGTGTACAAGCCTCTGTATTGGTGAATTGGTGAAGGCCCAATTTGGATATCCACAGGCCTTCAGGGCTGTTCTCAGGTGCTGATTTTCATTCTTTTTGGAATCCATGGACAAAAACACGGCTGTGCCATGGGTTCTCCTGTGTCACCCATTGTGGCCAATTTATACATGGAAGAAGTGGAGAAGAAAGCACTCAACACATTCCAGGGAACGGTGCCCACCCACTGGTTTAGGTATGTGGATGACACCTGGGTCAAAATCAAGGCCCAGGAAGTACAGGCCTTCACGGACCATATAAACACTATAGATGCCAACATTAGCTTCACCAGAGAAGACACCAAGGACAACAGACTGGCATTCCTAGACTGTGAAGTCCTCATTGGGACCGGTGGCAAGCTAGAAATAGGGATCTACAGGAAACCCACACACACAGATCAATATCTGATGTTTGACTCCCACCATCCACTGCAGCACAAACTAGGAGTCATCAGGACATTGTCACACAGAGCAGAAACCATCCCCACCTCCATGGATTCCAAAAAGAATGAAAATCAGCACCTGAGAACAGCCCTGAAGGCCTGTGGATATCCAAATTGGGCCTTCACCAAATCTAAATCTACCAGACCTAAAACAGCGACAGATAGGGCTGAGACTCAGAGTAAACAAAAGAACCTGGTCATTCCCTACATGGCTGGCGTGTCTGAAAAGATAAAAAGGATATTTGGCAAACACCACATACCTGTATATTTCAAACCCACCAACACACTGAGACAGAGGCTTGTACACCCCAAAGATCAAACTCCAAAACACAAGAAAAGCAATGTAGTTTATGCAATCCAGTGCAGTGAGGAGTGCTCTGAACTCTACATTGGAGAAACCAAACAACCTATGTACAGGAGGATGGCCCAACACAGGAGAAATAACACCACAGGACCAGAGTCAGCAGTTTATCTTCATCTAAAAGAAAAAGGACACTCATTTGAGGACATTAATGTTCACATTTTAGACAGAGAAGATAGGTGGTTTGAGAGAGGGGTCAAGGAATCCATTTATGCCAACTTGGAAAATCCTTCCTTGAATAGAGGTGGGGGCCTCAGGCACAAACTCTCCCCCATCTTCCTCCCCGTTTTGTCTTCTGTGCCTAGGAAGATTAAGACCATTTCAGAAGCTCAACAGCAGCATGGTGATTTTAACGACCCTCCTTTAGATGATAAAAGGACTTAAAAATTACATCTCAATATAACCATGACCTAGCCCCAGGTGTAAGGTCACACAGCTACCTAGGAACATATTTAGGATTCCCTTACCAACTTTGCTCAGACTGAAGAAGCTCCTTGGATAAGGAGCGAAACGTTTCTACTAAGAAAATAGAAATCCAGTTGACATGATTCAAGCTGCAGACAATTCCACCTGGATGACTGAGAACCTTCATAGACAGATTCTGTTAACAGTTTGGGTGATGAACAAATAGATTTTGAGATGGTGCTGATAACTTGCAAGGCTTGGTGCTCTAATTAAAGAAAGAGAGAATTCCATCGTAGGGGTGATTATAACCAAAACACCTTCTCTTAAGTTGCTCCATGGTGAATTCCTGGCAAATGGGATACACTGAAGTGGGTATGCCCATCAAATCCTAATAAGCAGACTAAGACATTTATGAGAAAGTGACTCATTAGATCAGTGTTTCTCAATCTCAGCAACTTTAAGATGTGTGGACTTCAACTCCCAGAATTCCCCAGCCAGCATGTTGAAGTCCACACATCTTAAAGTTGCTGAGATTGAGAACCTCCACTGCATATTCCTTAGGAATATTAGTGAGCTCATATCTAACTGATCTGTGGGTCTTCCCTATTCTCTTTAATCTGATTCTAAATTGTGCAATAAGAAGTTCGTGATCTGAACTACAGTCAGCCCCAGGTCTTGTTTTTACCGACTGTATAGATGTCCGCCACCTTTGGCTGCAAAGGATGTAGTCAATCTGATTTCGGTGTCGACCATCTGGTGAAGTCCATGTATAAAGTCGTCTTTTAGGTTGTTGGAAGAGAGTGTTTGTTATGCACAGTGAGTTGTCTTGGCAAAATTCTATCAGCCTATGTCCCGCTTCATGTTGTTCTCCCAGACCATGCTTACCTGTATTTTGAATATGCCATGAAGTCATTTTTAGAAAACAGTGTAGTAACATGTGCATATAGGTAGACAAAACTTTGTGAATTACCTACTTCAAAAAATGCAAGGGAGTTTACAATAATCTTAGGTCTAGTTTTCTCAAACAACAAATGAGTTGGCAGACACAGGTATGCAATTCTTTGCATGCTATCTAAATTGTATTATTAGTCCAGAGAGAAACAGCCTCACTGTCTCAACTGCAGCCACCTTAATGGTTGTCATGAGACTTTAGGGGGTTCACAAAATTTGATCCAAGACAAAGCACCCAAGACACCTCTTGTGAATCCCCTTTCTCTTTATTAATACAACAAGGCAAAACAAAATTTGATTTTTGGGAAGTTTCATTACACAAACTTAGCTAAACAAGCCAATTTCCTTTCTATCTGCTTTCCTGCCTTCCTTACTGATAAGAGCTGAGGTGGCAATAAATCCCTAAAGAAAAAAAGAGAGAAGTGAACAGAGGCTTGAGTGATGTATAGTTGCAAAACATTTCAAGGCAAGATTATTTCTCTACTAGCAAAGTAAATCTCTCTTCTGGAATTCTAGTGTTGGCTAAATGTGAACACTGCTACAGGTAGTCCTCGCTTAACAACCATTCATTTAGTGATGGTTCAGACTTACGACGGTGCTGGAAAAACCGACTTGCGACCGGTCCTCACACTTATGATTGTCGTAGCATCCCCACGGTCACGTGATCACGATTTGGGCGCTTGGCAATCAGTTCACATTTGTGACTGTCGCAGCGTCCCGTGGTCATGTGATTGCCATTTTCGACCTTCCTGGCTGGCTTCTGGGAAGCAAAATCAATGGGGAACCGTGTGATTTGCTTAACAACCACATGGTTTGCTTAACACCCATGGTGATTTGCTTAACGACCACTGCAAAAAAGGTCGTAAAATTGGGTCGGATTTGCTTAATGACCGCTTCGCTTAGCAACCAAAATTCTGGTCCCAATTGTGGTCGTTAAGTGAAGACTACCTGTATTTCTACATCGTGTCCTTACTTCCTACTTAGATATAAGTAAGGGATTAATTATGTTGGTTGGTATTTTCTCTCTTTCTCTGGTTGGCAGGACATGATCTCTCCTCTGCCTTCTTTGTCTTTCCACAAAAGCCATCTGCATTTGATAGATTTGTCCTACAACGGTCCTTTTCCTCCTTCAATTACATTGAAAGGCTTGTCCCAGACTTTCCTGGACACAGCATACCTTCAACAGCCAACACTGCCTAGAATCCAGATTGTTTCACCAGCCATTGTAGTTCCATCTCTCCTCCTTTTCCCAGAAGATTTTTCCTTAGTCTCCAGCTTTTTCCTCCTCCTGTCCGCTCAGCTGCAGCTCCTCTTCCCTGTGGGAAAGCTATGAAAACCAATGCAACCTCTCTACTTTCATGGTCTGCTTTCAGCTAGAAAAGCAGCATATCTGACTGGGGGTATACAGTATGTGGCAGGATTGAAGACAGCCCTGGGCCACTGCATAAAGGTAAAGGTTCCCCCCGCACATTTGTGCAGTCGTGTCCGACTCTAGGGGCCGGTGCTCATCTCCGTTTGTTAGCCAAAGAGCCAGCGTTGTCCGAAGATGCTTCCGCGGTCATGTGGCCACATGACACGCGCGGAACGCTGTTACCTACCCACCGAAGTGGTACCTATTAATCTACTTGCATTTGCATCCTTTCAAATTGCTAGGTTGGCAAGAGCTGGGGCGAGTGCGGGAGCTCACTCCGCACGCAGGGCTAGGGATTCGAACCTCCAAACTTGCGATCTTTTGATCGACAAGCCTGGCGTCTTACCCGCTGAGCCACCACGCCCCTTGGGCCACTGCATGCATGTTCACTATTGTTGGAAAGCCAAATTGAGACCTGTAAAAAAAGGTAAATGATTCATTAGTTGTTTTTCCTTTAAAACTTTGCATGGGTGGAAACGATCTGAATTGGATGAAACTTGTCTCCAACATCTTGAAACAGATTAACAGCACAGTAGACTGAGCTAGAATGGAATATGGCAGGCCTAGACACATCTAGGAACTGATTTGGAAACAGCGCATGAGCTGGTTTTTAGTTTGCTTCTTTGAAAACTGATGGCAAGAAATTGTTCCAATATGTGATATTCTCTAGAGCTGACCTCTTGAACAACTAGAAATGTCACCTGAAATATCTCATTTTTACTGCTATTCTGATAAATCAAATGCGTCATAGGTGAAAAAGGAAAGAATGGGTTGTTATCTTTCTCCTTTTCAATACAAATCTCATTGTTGCAATACAGGAAAACTGAAAATAAGCTGAGCAAATAAGGCCATTTGTGTGAAACAGGATCAGGACAATGCAGATGGGAATCCATTTTCTTTTGTCCAATTTGCTTTTATAGGTGACAGAATCTATATTCTGTAATGTATAATTTCTTTTCTAATTATACTACTGAAAAAGGCTCAGACACACAAACTGTTTGCACTGTTCTGTTGCATTAAGCTGGTGTCTTTTTCATGTTGCAGCTTTTTATGTCTTGAAACTGTTACCAATGTTATGTTCATTTCAAGGGTATATACAGTATATACTGTATATATAAAAAACCCTTCCCTTTTCTTTGTTTTTAAAAACAGTATTTGTGGCCCTGGAAGGGCAGCCCTCAGGCTACTATTACAAATAATGGCCAAGCAAGAATTCAGATTTCTACTACAAAATGATCTAGTCCTCCTTTAAGAGAACAGCAGGAGGAATGATGGTGAGATAGGAAATGGAACAGAGAAAAGGAACGATCCCATCCCATCCCTCCTGGCTCATTGAGCATGACCTGGACTATGGCTCCTAGATCCAATGTCATGTGAAAATAGGTTGGGATCCTCCTCCTCCTCCTCCTCCTCCTCCTCCTCCTCCTCCTCCTCCTCCTCCTCCTCCTCCTCCTCCTCCTCCTCCTCCTCCTCCTCCTCTAAAAGGTTATCATGGTATTATACCATCTGCACTAAGTCAGGTTTCCCAACCTGACGTTCTGTAGATGCAATGGGATGACAACTTCCGGAATTCCCGGCTATGCTGCATGAGAATTCTGGAAGTTGATGTTCCAATGCTTTTGGAAGGCAACTAACAGGAAATTCTGCTGTAAGAATATCAGAATATAAGAGAAGGAAACTGAGAGAACACCAAGAATCCAACAAGTCAACCCTGTGCTACATTACTGTATGTTCTCCACGATGGCAATATCAGAATGACCAGGCATGGCCATGCCATGCAGTAGCCCAAGCAAGGGATGCTGCTGGAGGAACAGATGAAGGCAGTAACCAGTATCTGAACAGCAGTGACAAGCATTTTTAAATGACTTTTAACATTTAATTAAGGTAACTGCTACATGAATGATGGCTTTAAAAAGCAAACTGCCTTGGATCAACACCGAGTGTGGAAAAAATGAAGATTGGAAACGAAATCTCACACTCTATTACCAAGAATGTTTAGTCCGAAGTTGGATTCCGTGATGTCATTTATGGGGAGAAAAATGCGTAGAAACAAGAGCAAGAGTGGAACTGGTGGCCATTTGCTATTGCAGTCATTGCTATGAATTGCTGTCAAAGGCTGGCTATATTGCTCCTCCAGTGTATCCTTGTGGCCCTGAAGATGGTAAGGGATGAAAAGTTCTAAGTAATTAAGCTAGCCAGAAGCAGTCACCTTTGTTATAGAGATCGTGATGATTGTGAAATGTATTCTTATTATGATATATAATTTCTGAGCACTTAATGAGAAATATTATCTGTGTGCCATCATTAATCAGTATCGTCCTTACTTCTCTTTATCTCTCTTTTACTGAAGTTCTGGATTTGCCTTTTCAGAGAACTGTGTTACTGCTGACCTTTTGGGTTTCTTTTCAAGCATTTCTTCTTTCTTTTATGATCTGCCTATTATCAGTAGCAACTAACATTTCTGACTCATTCCACCACAGCAGACAAAATGCAGTTCTGACATAAATGCCAGGAAAGTAAAAATGTCCTGCGCTCTCTCTTCTGGAATCAAAGAAACAAACTTAATAGTGCATTTGAGATGTGAGTTATCAATTATCTTTTCTCCTTTTCGTGAAGCCAAGTTCTTCTCCAATAACCATACTGTAGACTTATTTAAAAGAGAGAAAGGAGGAGGGAGAATTTCCTTCTTAGCCAGAGGCCTTCATAGAACAGTAATAAATGAACTGCCATCTGCACTTCTAATTAAAAATCCAATCATATAATGTAATGAGTTTTCTAGGTACAATTAGTGACTGCTGATGGTATCTTTATGGAAACAGCTCTACAGTTATGAGACAAATTGACTCTATTCATATGTTTCAAAAAGATCCATTTAAAAGTTTGTTCTTTCCTTATCTAGCAAAGCATTTACATTTAAGTCACCCAGTGCACACCAAGTCAAATGGAGGGAGCCATTAGGGATTTGCATCAGCCTGGGGATTTTTCAGAGGTGTCTTTAAACATGAAGATCTGCTCTTACCCTCAGTGAAGGAAGGGCTCAAATGGAGAGGATAGTATACAAGTTGGGTAAGTAGTGATGCAAACCAGGCATGGGTGTTGTGTGCGTACAGCATGAGATATAGCAGAATGAGATCCAGATGCAGCTGAACTCTGCCATAGGCTCTAATCCAAATAACCTAGGTCAGAGCTTTCCAAACTGTGTGTCGGGACACGTTAGTGTGTCGGCTGCAGTGTCTGGGTGTGTCGTGGCTGCTGCTGCCTCCGAGCCCTGCCAGGATTCCACGCAGGTCCTAGTGCCTGCCTTGTGCCTGGCTGCGTCCAAACCTGCTGTGATTCCGCGCAGGTCCTAGTGCGTGCCTTGTGCCTTGCTGCCTCCAAACCGGCTGTGATTCCGCGCAGGTCCTAGTGCCTGCCTTGTGCCCTGCTGTAAGTGTGTGTCGCAAAATGATGCATGTCTAAAAAGTGTGTCACCAACATGAAAAGTTTGGCAAGCTCTGACCTAGGTCCTAATGCTAAACGTTCAATTGCTAGGAATGTCACAGTACATGCTGAAGATAGTATCACTCCATACAAGCTTCCGGAAACACATTTGCAAATGACAGGGTTTGGGAAAGGCTGATGAGCAAAACAGTGGTAGCTACTAGGTCTGGGACACAGAACTGAAAGTGGCAGCTTTGCACATAAATTCATTCATGTATCTTGGAGTCGCTCTCTGCCTAGGGTCCTAAAAGCTCATTTTCAACCTCAAGGTTTGGCACTTCTTATTCTGTTATAATAACCATTTTTAAAATAAATATTATTGTGCCAGTTTGCTGCAAACACCTTTTAGACATTTCATAGAAAGTTTGATGGAGCCACTGAAACTGTCTACGCCTGTTTTCATCTACAATCCATTTTATATGTGATTCAAATGGACTAGAATTCATTTTTAAAGCACATCGTATAACGTAATTTCACAAAAAACGGGTCACAAAAGTCAAGGTTTTTACCCTGGGCTTTGCAAAGAGTACAGAAAGATTATTATAGCAAATTGCTATGTGGGTTGAGTGTTGTGATTACAAGTCTCATGGTGTTATTTTAATTGTAATAAATAATTGAGGAAAAAATTGTCTAGAATCCCCCATATGTAGTTCATGCAGCTTTTCTGGTGATTAAGAAACTGTCTGAGAATGGTCCCTAATGGAGGAGCAAAGCCCTGGGGATACTAGAAGGAAATACTCAGAGGATGTTCTAGCAAGATACCAAAACTTTATATGTAATACATTTTAAAAAAGTAAAGGTTCCCCCCGCACATTTGTGCAGTCGTGTCCGACTCTAGGGGCCAGTGCTCATCTCTGTTTGTTAGCCGAAGAGCCAGCATTGTCCGAAGACGCTTCCACGGTCATGTGGCCACATGACGCGCGTGGAACGCTGTTACCTACCCACCGAAGTGGTACCTATTAATCTACTTGCATTTGCATGCTTTCGAATTGCTAGGTTGGCAAGAGCTGGAGCTAGTGCGAGAGCTCACTCCGCATGCAGGGCTAGGGATTCGAACCTCCGAACTTGCGATCTTCCAATTGACAAGCCTGGTGTCTTACCTGCTGAGCCACCATGCCCCCTTGTAATACATTTACCCAATTACAATAAGATCAATAAGATCATATGGGAGCATAGACTTAGTCCATATGTTCTGAACATTTACTCTCAACACTACTTATTGTCTATATCCCATATTTTACCTCTTACTCCGATCAAAATTTCACATGAGCCAATCTGGTTGTGTGTGCAATTTCTTTATGAATACTTCTGTTGTGTACCCAGCCTGCTCCCACAAGACTGCAGCCTCCCTGCCAGCCTTCCTTGCTGGACATGATCAGAGCATACACAATCCATATCTACAGGTAGTCCTCGGGTTACAACGGCAATTGGGACCGGAATTTCTGTTGCTAAGCAATGTGGTCGTAAAGCGCAACATTACGTGACCATATCGCTTAGTGACAGCTTAGCGACATATCGTTGCCATCATAATCCCAGGACTGCACAGGTTGTTAAGAAGGAAGAAGCAGGATCCCAGGCCAGGAGCACAGCAGGTTTGTGGGTGCCATGGGTGGGTAGGTGGTGCCATGGGCAGGTGCTTTGGAATGTGGGGAGGTCAGCAGGGGCCACAGGTTGGCCAGCAATTAAATATTAGCCAACATTTAAAAACACATAACCAGGCCTTTTTTCAATTTTTATGAGCCCTGCCTCCAGATGTAGGGCAACGTCAGGCATAGATTTCACTACTTGGAATAACTTTCTTAGAAGCTGATTTGGACGCTTTCTAGTTTATTGTAATTGATGCCTGGGATTAACTTTATTTTTAAATTTAATAAAATTTATTTTATTAAAGATTATAATTATAACAGTAAAAACTAATACAAGCTAAAAAAAGATAGAAAAATAAAAAGAAAGAGTAGAAGGTGCAGAAAAGAAAGAAAAAAGGAAAAAAATAGAAATAGAAATAGGATTTAAAAATGACAGGCTACAAGAATGACATGGAAAAAGATGTTACACTGGACATATAAAAGAAACCAGCTGATGTCTTAATAATTAAAAGGGATATACAAATAACAAACCAAGAGAGTGACCTGGATAATTTTCCTATACTGGATTTACAAAAGAGGCTTATAAAAGCTTTGAAGAATTTTGTGAGAAAGGACAAAGAAAAAATGAAAAGAAATCATTATTTGAATGGGCTAAAGATTAAGATTGTTAGAAGTAAAAGGAAGGAATATAACGTTGGTTTATTTGATCAAGGTTAAAATAGATATGTTATTATTTCTGGAAACCCTTAATGAACTTTTCCTGACACCAGGACTGAAATGCCGATGCTTTATGGATTTGTTTATAGATAAGAGATGGGATATAGGAAGAAAAAATCATTTGTTGTATTTTAAGAGAAGGTGAGAAGTTATTAAATTGTTTATACTTGTGATGAAGGGGGAAGTCACTTCTCTCTCTCTCTCTCTCTATATATATATATATACACACACACACACACACACACACACACACACACATATATATATATTCTTTACTATATTCTTACTTTTTCTCTTTCTCTTTCTCTTCTTTTTTATTTTCTGCACCTTCTATTTTTTCTTTTTTTTCTTTTATCTTTTTAGTTTGTATTAGTTTTTATTGTTGTATTTGTAATTTCTAATAAAATTACTATGTAAAAAAAAAAGATGTGTAGACTTGAACTTCCAGAATTCCCCAGCCAGCAACACCATAGCTGAGAATTCGGAATAGGGTCAAGTCCACATATCTGTAACTATTTTTGATCCTTCACTTTCTATGGATTTGCTTGTTACAAAAGTGCGTAATATTTGTCCTTTGAATAATCTGCTATGGACTGCATTCCCAAAAAGCAGGACCAACTGAGTGGCCGCTCTTGAAGGTCTCTGTGGGTCATATGCAACGTTTTCATAATATCATGGAATTGGAAAGGGCCATACACTGTACACCATCAAGGCCAGCCGCCTGCTCAGTGCAGGAATCCAGATTACTGTCCGGTGTCTGTTTGAACATGTTCAAAGAAGGGGAACTCACCACCTCTCTGGGTAAATGTCCAACTGCTCTTACTAGCAGGAAGGATTTTGTTTTCCAATCTGCCTTCCTCTAATCTGAGCCCATTAGTCTGTGTCCTGCATTCTGGAACTATCGCTCGTCTGCTCTCAGAACTAAATATTCCCAACTTCTTCTGGTTTATCATATGCATATTCTATTCTTCCCCTAAGTTCAAAACTGCAGAGAATTCACAAGCAGTAAAGTTGGTGGCTTGGTTATTATTATTAACTTAGAATCAGAGCCATACTGTCAGTTTTGTAGGAATTCTGGGATGGTAATACCAGAACTCCACGTAGCTTCTTATTAGTATATAGCAGAATAGAAGCGTTCCCATAAACTTGCACAAGGCTTAATCAGCTCAAAACACAAAATTTACTTAAATTTAATGGAAAAAGGAAAATGGAAATAATTATGAATTCAAAACAAGGGAAGAACTAGAAAGGGAGGGTTTTGAATGTCATTGGTTTAAATATCTACAATTAAAAGAACAATTTAAATTAGACCGAAAGACATTTAAATTTGTGAATTCAACAGATAATTGGGACAATATATTATGGAACGAGAATGATCATCTAATATCCAAACTGTATAAAAAATTATTGGATTTAAAAACTAGTGATATAAAAACCAAAAATTACATGACAAAATGGGAAGAAAATTTGGGTAGAGAGATCGGTTATGAGGATTGGCAAACTATCTGGATGAAAAATATTAAATTCTCCTTAAGTAATAGTTTAAGAGAAAATAGTTATAAAATGATTTTTAGATGGTATTTGCCTCCAGAGAGGTTGTATAAAATGAAGTGTTTAAGATCAAATGTATGTTGGAAATGTAATATAAAGGTGGGCTCTTTTTACCATCTATGGTGGACTTGCAAAAAAACTAAAAAATACTGGGAAAAAATTCATGGTAATATTTGCAAAATAATAAAAATCAATATGGAAAAAAAACCCAGAATTATACCTATTGGGCCTCATGGACATAAAGATAAATAAGGATCACAAAAAACTAGTACACCATCTGATAACAGCAGCAAGGATAATATTTGCGAAACACTGGAAAGAAGAATACATCCCATCAACAGAAGAATGGATGATTAAAGCAATGGAAATAGCACAGATGGACAGATTAACAATTTTAATAAAATGCAAAGAAATTGGAGATTATGAACTAATATGGAATCCCTTTTTAGAATTTCTACAAAAGGACTACAATATAAAATTACCATTGTGAAACTGGGAAAATCAAAAGGAAAAATAGTATAAAGAAAACAAATGTTAAATATGTATGAACAAACTGAAAAGGAATATTAGAAATGTAAAAAATAAACTACATGTGGAAAGAAAAAAAAAAGTGAAATATGCAAAGAGATAAAGTATAAATATATTAAAGAAATATTAAAGGGAGGGAGAAATATAATAGAAATATAGTAAATATTAAATAAATGTAAAAAGGTTTCTTCGTAAAGAAACAGGAAGTCTTTTTTAAATTAATTGTTTTATGTGTAACTTTGTTTGTTGTTATATGTAAGTAGGTCTTTTATGTGTTGTAAATCTTTGTAAATGTATCTATCTTTATTTTGTATATTTTAAACAATAAAACTATTTTTTTTAAAAAAACACAAAATAAACACACTTCACACATTAATGTAAAGTAACATAAAAAGAGCTTACAATTTTATTGTAACTCACAGTTCCTTAGTAGAAACGGTCCATGCGTGTGAGCAATAGGTTCTGACGTGACCCACATGCTTCTTTAATGTGGCCCACCTGAATGGAAGTATGAGCAACACGGGGCAGCCATAGCTGACCCATCCTCCTTGGTAGGAGATTTGAGCAGAAAGGGAGGAAGAGAAGGGAACAGGAACAGGAAACCAGGATTCAGCCCCTCCCACACAAAGCAAGTAAGATTAGGTTACAGCAGAGGCTGCCTCCTCCTTCAAGCTTGTGTGAGACGTGCTTGGTTGAAACCCGATATCTCTAACAAGTTTGAGGGGTTCTTCCTTGGCTAAGAGGTGTTATAATGCAGAGTTGTCATTTAAAAAAAAATCTCTTGAAATGTCAGCATCCCTTTTGTGTCTCCAAAAACAGGTGGAGCCCAAACATGCTGTTCAAAGTCTTGTGTGGTAGATGCACAGAGGAAGCTGCACAACCCAGCTGTGTTGCAATATATTTAATGTATTTATATGCCTGTCGCACAATCTATTCAAGAAAATGGATGTGAGCCTTTGGAAAAAATAATAAATCCATTAACGAAAAAGCAGTACAGTAGTAGTTGCAATTTATTTAAAACATACCTATAGCTAGGTACAAAAAAATATAAGAGAGATCAAGTAAGCCTTACCTTCCCAAGATAAAACAAACAAACAAATAATAATAGCAACAATAAATTAAACACCATTTTAAGTGAAAATCTTAGAAATGGAAATGGCAGACAATTTGTGAGTCCTTTCTTACAAAAGACTGCATGGAATTGGTTTAAAAACATGAATAAATGTGAACCTACATTCCCTGCAAAAATAACACAAGGAAGGTTTATTCTCTTTTTCCAGAATGAATTATAGATACATGAATTGCCCCAGATCCCTGTATAAAAGTGGATTGCAATCTAACTCTCTGACAATTACGTTTAACTGAATTATGGTCAGTGTGTGCAAGATACTGTATATACTCTTGCTATTGAATCTGTTTCATTTTTTTCAAGCCCTCCAGATACCTAAGTCTCCCAATTAGTCTAGAAGTCAACCAATATTATGTTCATAGAGCTACTACAATGTCAGCCTCTGTTATTAATTTTCCAAGTTCTTCCAAGCTTCACTGATACAACCGTATTGTCTACAGTCTGACTCTACCAACCTCAGGGCAACCAAGTAGAATCAATTGTACAGCTGCTGTATGGGAAGCTGCTATAAGTCAGTGTTATGATTACTAATGGGTTTGAACAGAAAACCTTGACGGTTGAAAAGCCAAGTCCATTAGCTATTATTATTTCTACTTCTCTTGCTCTGATTGCCAGTGGGGAGGTTTTGCAAAACTATTGTGCATCATCAAGGCCTCAGAATAACAAGAGATGGGTGCTTATTGTACACCAAGAGTGCACAATAGTGGGCATGCCAAGGGCTGTACTGACTGTTGAGTGGACTGTGCCAAAAGACAGAATTAAATTAACATTAATTAATTTTTTGCATTTAACCTACTGTTAATTAAACCTTAATTTAATTTAACTACTTGAACTGTATTTAATTATTTACAGTCAATGGCCAGCAAAGTAGTTACAACACTAAAGCAACACATAAAAGGAGGCTCAAATACAATAAGGGCGATAAAGTGACCATATCAACTTGCCAATTAAAATTTACATGTATAAGAAATAAACAAAGAGAATGAAATAAAACAAAGCAAAACAAAACAAACAGATAAAATAAAAATAGAATTAAGATCAAGGAATGAAAGGAGTTCCTTGTGACATCATTCCAAGATTAGGACACCTTAAGCAATAGCTGCCAATAAGAACTTGGCGTCTCTGTTTGTAATAGCAGGGTTCTGGTAGGAGAGCATCTTTATCTATTGCTGGACCCCTCTCCTGCACTGAAAGCTTGATATATCTTTATTAGCAGAATAGCTGAGTCCATAGGGTGAAAGGCTGAGGTCTCAAACCTCTTCTGCAGAGAAGAGCAACGAAGATAAGGGGTCTGGAGGCTAAACCCTATGAAGAATGGCTAAAGGAACTAGATATGTTTAACTTAATGAAGAGAAGACTGAGGGGAGACATGATAGCAGTCTTCCAATACTTGAAGGGCTGCCACATGGAAGAGGGTGTCGATTTATTCTCCATAGCACCTGAGAGTAGGACAAGAAGCAATGGGTGGAAGCTCATCAGAGGGAGATCCAACCTCGAAATAAGGAGTTGTGGGTGCTCCATTGCTGGAGGTTTTCAAGAAAAGATTGGACAACCATTTGTCTGAGATGGTATGGGGATTCCTGCCTTGGGCTTAGACAGGGGGTTGGACTAGAAGACCTCCAAGGTCCCCTCCAACCCTATGATTCCATGATTCTATGATTCTCCCAGGAGGAGCTCTTTCAGTCTATGTATCCTGGCCTTTCCTCCTGAGTTGGGGTAGTTTTCTGCCACTACCTATCTTCCAAGGGGCACCTCACCAGGTATCCTCCTTTTAACCTTGGTGTGTGAAAAAGAAGGAGCCCTCATTACTTGTATTATCTTAGTGGAAATGAAATGCTAAAAATGAGGGGGGGGGAATGACATGATTCCTATACTGCAGTGTCCTGGCCATGTAGCATAATGGTGCATAACTAGAGGTTTTAGCTCTTTCTCCCCCATCCTTTTGGGTGATATGACTATTCTCACAAGAGATCAACAAGTATAAAGGAAAACCTGAATATATTTTAAACTGTAAATACCCTAAATGCAAATATCCAGTGTTGAAGAGGTATATATACCTTGAAGAAAGAAAGAAAGAAAGAAAGAAAGAAAGAAAGAAAGAAAGAAAGAAAGAAAGAAAGAAAGAAAGAAAGAAAGAAAGAAGGAAGGAAGGAAGGAAGGAAGGAAGGAAGGAAGGAAGGAAGGAAGGAAGGAAGGAAGGAAGGAAGGAAGGAAGGAAGGAGGAAAAAGGAAAGGAAAGGAAAGGAAAGGAAAGGAAATTCAAACACCATTGTAATGCTCTAGGTAAACTGCAGGATGGTTACATAGAATTTCATTGTTGTTGTTATTGTTATTTTACAAGAAAATTTTAAACAGGAAAATATTAGATCCTCTGGAACATGTCTATGTACTATGATTCACAGCTTCATACAGCACACAGTTACTGAGCTTGTACAGTGCCATGCTGCCTGTTGAGGCCACGTTGCCAACCTTTATTCCTGACATTTGGTGAAGTCAGATGGTCTACTGCTCACCCTTAATTCTGATAGCATGGCTAAGGGAGGTCACAAACAAAACAATTAAACTAATATTTAAACAAATATATTTATCTCTTGCTTGACCCCAACCCTGATGGTGTTTTGTAAATCCTTGAAAACCTGGATGTTCCCTCAAGGATGGAGTCAATATGATTCTTTAATAAGATAGTTGTATGGATTCAGTAGGATGTCCTTGGCCACCATCATGTTATTACTGTATTATTTTGCTATTTTTTGTTATTTTCTTTATTTTCTGTTGGTTTTTAATCTTATGTTCGTTGCCCAGAGTTGCAGCTGATGAGATGGGTGGCTATATAAATTGATAAAATAAACAAATAAATAAACAAATGAATAAAATTCTGACATTCGCAATTAAAACATTTCTGTAGTTGAGCCTTCTTAGCAATGCCCCCCACTTCTGTGAAACAATTGCCCCCCTAATATCTGGACCATCCCCTTCTTGTGCTTCCAGATAGTCTTGGAGACATGGCTCTTTAGAGGAGCATTTGGGGACGAGGATTAACCTATCTCCAGTGGGTGGCAATGGCTTTTTCCTCAGGCAGTGGCCCAAGATGTCATAGGAGCCCTCTTCTGAACTGAGTGATTGTTATGAATTGTTGTGTCCCTTCCCCCCCATCATGGTCACTTCTATATTGTTTTAAACCAGAGCTTTCCAAACTTTTCATGTTGGTGACACACTTTTTAGACATGCATCATTTCGTGACACACTCTTACAGCAGGGCATCATTTTGCGACACACTCTTACAGCAGGGCACAAGGCAGGCAGTAGGACCTGCGTGGAATCACAGCAGGTTTGGAGGCAGCAAGGCACAAGGCAGGCACTAGGACCTCCGTGGAATCCTTGCAGGGCTCAGAGGCAGCAGCCGTGACACACCCAGACACTGCAGCCGACACACTAACGTGTCCTGACACACAGTTTGGAAAGCTCTGTTTTAAACTTTTATTCTGTGGTTTTAACCCTTGTAAGTTGCCCAGAGTCAAGTACAAGTGGGTGGCTATAGAAATTGAACTTATGCATATATAAATAATAAATAACTATCCAGCATACTTCAGGTGACGAGTAGGACCTCTGTAGGGGTGGATGAATGTATTTATGTGACTACTTCTGATCTGTGTCAACTCTGTAATGTTTTATAAAGACTTCATGTTAAATGTGAAGGCCAACCTTTGTAAAATTAGAGCCACTGTCAGGTTTAATATGTAATCCTGCCCACCCTTAATAATGAGGATTCAGTTTTGCATACAGATAATTAAAATGGGAAGTGCTGGTGACCTAATTACAACCACTCAAGATTCACTTTCAGACTATATTGATTGATTTCAATCTTGCAATTAATTGCAATTTGTGTTGATACAGATAATTCTATTGTAATTCTGGTTCTTGTCTTGCGGCTTTATAATACTTAGCAATTACCTTTGGTTTGTTCTCATTACAATTTTTTGAAGTTTTTTTCCACAATATAATTTAATGCATGCTTGTATATTTGCTAAACTATGCACATTTGATCCAATGACCCTACCCACTCCTGGTATCCCATTGGATTCTACTGAACAAGATCTATGAGCATTGCATGTTATCTAAATTAGGCAACATTCAATTCTGATGATAATTAAAATGATTAATGTGAAATTAAATGTGAAATTAACGTTCACATTTTAGACAGAGAAGATAGGTGGTTTGAGAGAGGGGTCAAGGAATCCATTTATGCCAACTTAGAAAATCCTTCCTTGAATAGAGGTGGGGGCCTCAGGCACAATCTTTCCCCTATCTTCCTCCCTGCTTTGTCTTCTGTGCCTAGGAAGATTAAGACCATTTCGCAAGCTCAACAGCAGCATGGTGATCTTAACGATCGTCCTTTAGATGATAAAGGGACTTAGAAATAACATCTCAAAATAACCATGACCTAGCCCCAGGTGTAAGGTCACACAGCAACATATTTAAGGATTCCCTTACTAACTTTGCTCAGACTGAAGAAGCTCCTTGGATAAGGAGTGAAACGTTTCCACTGAGAAAATTGAAATCCAGTTGACATGATTCAAGCTACAAAAAAGCTGGCAGTGTTTCCCCTTCCCTCCCTCTCATACTAAAGAGGGTCAAGGCAAATGTTTCTCAGGCTATCTTGTTTTCCTGGGCTGAATTCATGTTTTGCTAGTGGTCTTTGCATACTTTCACCAATGTCATTTCTGCCATTCTCTACACCCCTGGAGGCTCAAGTTGCCCCAACCCAGCTGTCCTTTAAGGAGGCCTTGAAATCCTGTCTTTTCCCCCAGGTCTTGGGTTAGGTGGGGTATGAACCCCTGAGTGAAATGGTATGAATGTGATGGGTATATCTGGCTCCTTGGCTATTGCTGCATGTTTTACCTGGTTTATTGTACTGGGTTTAGTTTTTAACTTGTATATTGCCCAGGGTGATTACGAGTTGGGCAGTTTTATAAATGTGATAGATAAACAATCAATCAAACAAACAAACAAACAAACCAGACACCTGCAGGTTAATTTTAAATTGTGTTGAGAATGTTTGGAAAAGCGGGTGGTATGTCAGATTTCTTTTCTACAAGAAGGTTCTGTTTCAGTGAGGTTGGTTCTTGCTAGATCAACAAGGTCTTGAACTTTGGTGTCTTTCTCTACTCTTTGGTCTTGATTCCTTCTTAATCCTTACTGCTGGTACCTGTCAATGCCTGTTTTGAGTCCTCATTAAACAACAAATTCTGCTCACCTTAAAAGTCCAACTCTTGCACCCACACATTCTTTTTAAACCACAAATCCAGTGTTTTGGATTTTTTTTTAATTTGTGGCCAATATTTGCATCATTCCTACAGCAAAACAGTCTTAAGGGAAGGGAAGTTTTCACAGTATAACTGGTGTTCCAGACAACAGAGCAGGGTTCACCTGGCTGATATTTATGGCAGATGTAAGAAGCTACATGATTGGAAGGAATTCTCAAGAATGACTCAGAAAAAAACTGAATTAATCAGCAGCAAATTTAGAACTCTTCCTATGAGCCTCTTAACCTAACAAAAGAAGCTGGTAGCAGATAGATGTAAATGTAGTTAACTTTACTGCCGGCACTAAACATTTCACTATTATTATCTAATTCCTTTTCAAGAGGAGATTCATAAGGCTCTATCAATGTTCGGCTTCAGGTCTTGATTATTCCAAAGAGGTTTTATTTATTTATTTTGCAAATTTATATGGCTGCCCATCTTGCCATCGACCCTTGGCAATGGACAAGCATAAAACCGCACATTAAAAAAAAAAAGAATAGAAAAAGCAATAAAAAGCAATAAAAATAATAAAGATGCCAGGTAGAAACTCCTTAGTCAAATTGAAGATCATTCAGTGGCCTGTTAGAACCAGTGAATGGAGCAGAGCTTAACGTAGTATAAGCTCGTGCACAGAAAAAGGACACTGTTTGAAAACAGAGCCAGTGAGCATGTTAGAGAGATCCAGGTTCTTAATCTTACACTTTTAGCCCACCCAAGCATAAAGAAAACACACACTTAGACATAGTAGGTTCAAAAAGTAAGTACAAAAGAGTTCTTACGTTTATTGGTCCAGTTACATCTATTTTGTTGAGAAATGATTCTTCTTTAGTTCCCTAGACCCCTGGCCTTATGTTGCTGCCAGGGCTGCAGGGAGAAAAGGGGGGAAAATCTCCTAGGCCCATCCATGGCCTAAGATGGAGGGAGAGAGAGAGCGAGAGCAAGCAGCATGCTTGCCTCTCCGCTGGAGAGAACTGACTACAAAGGGAGAAGGAGGAAGTGGGAGTGGCAACAAAACAACTTCCTCAAAGACACAGAGAATTGCATCCTGGGATGAACTCATCTACATGCAAATGAGGCATGTTGATTTGCTGAATTTCCAACACAAATAACCAAACACAGACCAGTCTCCATTAACATCCCAGTAAGGCCTGAGGGAAGAGCCAGCCAAAAGTCCAAGAGGTTTTGGGCTGTCTGTTTCTATGATGCAGCTTGCTCTTTGCTGTTTTCATGTTACAGTATTTAATGCTTCTGCCTGTTTTATTCCCATCCTGTATATTGTTTATGGTTTTATTTTGTTCCCAGCCACAAGTAGTTTCTTACAGCAGACTGCTTTCAGTAACCTAGCTCTAACTCTTGCAACAATGCTGTATGCACATTGTCTATACCCCTTGCATTGAGCCATGAGGTCCAAGAACTGCTTTTCACATCCCCAAATTTAAGAAAATAACTGTGCAAGAATAACCATCTGTGCTATTTGTAAAACAAAAGAGAACATTCAGAGATATTATTCACTGTAAATGGCCTTTTCCCCTTGCACCTCTCAGCATGCATGGAGAATCATCACCTTGATTCTTATGACTGGATGTTACAGAGAAACATTTAGTACATATTTTATGCTGCTTGTTTCAATGCCAGAAATGTGGTAATGCAACTAGAATGGACTCTTAACTGCCAGCTGAAGATCTATTTTCAGGACTCTGATTCCTCAGGGACGAAAGGAGAAAGTATATTCAGTCTCACACAATTACTGTTCTGCTCCCTGTTATTGTAATTCTCTTCTCTCAAATTTAGCTGTGATCTTCGCAACAGGACTTGCAAAGATTGGATGGTCTTGGATATATTATTTTAATTCTCTTTGCTGAGGAGAATAAATGTGTGATTTTAGGCAAAAAGAAGAAAATGAGAAGAATAGAATATAAGGGAGCAGTAAGGGAGAGGGCAGTATGAGAAATAAAAAAAAGAAGGGATGAAGAAGGAAACAGATGGAAAAGAAAGGGCTAAGAAGTTTAGAGAGACAGCACATAGCAAATACTACAATTCTGTCTACTCTGGGGACCCTTGCTATAGTATGGACAGGTATCTGGGATATTCATGTATTTATGTGTTGAATCCATGGAGGTGGGCATGTGTGTGTGTGTGTGGGGGAACGACAAATGATATATGTATCAATCCACATGTCTTACTAGATAGGATACTAGAGCCAGTTTGGTGTAGTGGTTAACACACCAGGCTAGAAACCGGGAGACTGTGAATTCTAGTCCCACCTTAGGCACAAAGCCAGCTGGGTGAGCTTGGGCCAGTCACTCTCTCTCAGCTCTAGGAAGGAGGCAATGGCAAACCACTTCTGAAAAACCTTGCCAAGAAAACTGCAGGGATTTGTCCAGACAGTCTCCGAGAATCGAACATGATTGAATGGACTAAAAAAAAAAGTGGGGAAGAACAATGTATGCACACTTTCCATTAAAGATAGTGGGCCTTACTTCTTAATAAGCATTCACAAGACTGTGGTGAAAAGCAAGCTTCATTTTAAGGTGCTCACAAACAACTGCTGCCATTTGCAACGTACAAATAGTTCCTGCATATTTTTGATAGATGATTGCAATGGACTAGCCTCTGCTTTCTCTCACCTGGCCTCCGATTTTGGGGGCTATTGAACTCTGCTTGTCTCACTCATGAAGTATTTGCTGCACAATTTTCTGTCAAATCGTGGCAGGAAAATAAAAAGATAAGGTGCACCAGTCCTTAACAGACCTTAATAATTTTGCAACAAAACAAAACGATCACTCAAAGAGCCGGAAGAAAATCAGTCCTGTCCACTAGGATGAGACTGTTACATCACTGACTCCATGCTCTCCAACCACTCATTTTGTAAAAAAGAAGAGTTTCCCCTAGATATACAACAGAAGCCCACCTGGTATGTAGATAGACTGATATTTTATAAGCAATTTCTTTATCTGTTTTGATATTTATTTCTGACACAGCATAATGATATAAGAAGCCAATAGCCAAAACTAGGCCACAGTTTGCTTTATGACTTACCTAACTTACTGAAAATGCCAGTGCCAGTTATAAAAATATACTGCATGTAACAAACAGCAAATGCCAATTTAATTAGATTACACATTTAAAGTAATTGAAAGCATACTATGAAAAGGCAATTGCAATCATGAGCCACATTAATAGCTGACCTTAGAATTTATGATGATGGATACAGTCTTAGAGTAATGTAGAGACTCATTGTGATGGAATTAGTATAGTTGTGTTTTTCACCTGAATTAATTTCTGACTGTAAAGCTGATATAAATTTAAATGCTTTTCACCATCTGCTGCTGAAGACCACCATTAATATGAAAATCTCAGAGTGACTTGGGCCTCTTCCCCATCACTTCATGGAGCCAAACTGAGAAAAATGACTCTGTTGAAGAAAAACATTTCTTTACTCAAGAAATGGGTTCAAAGTTCTGTTCCTAGTAAAGTCTGGGGAGTATTGTTATAGTTGCACAGATATTTTCTGTATATGTGTTTGAAGAGATTAGGGGGAGCAGATCTGTAAAATATTTCTTTACTGCAACTGAATAATGTTTTTTTGCACAGACATTTTCCCAAAAGCATCTCAGCAGTGAAAGGCAAAAAATCAACTAGGTTGATTTTCCTAGGGCAAGGGTCGGAAATGGCGGCTCGCGAGCCAGATGCGGCTCTTTGGCCCCTTGAGTGTGGCTCTTCCGCAGCTGAACTCACCCCCGCCCCTTCCACGTGATAGGCCCCCGACCGCAAACCCCGCCCCCTGGCTCTCGCACTGAGCGAGGCCCGGCGCGGCAGGGAGGCAGTGCCATCTCCAGCCGCAGCAGCCCCTGCAGCCGCTCCTGCGCCGCCTCTGACAGCGCCGCGTCCTGGGCCAGCAGCACCTCCCTGCCGTGGCTTATTGGGGCGGGTGGGAGGGCGCGGGGGAGCCGCACAGGCACCGAGGGGGGCGAGCGGGCGCCTGCTTGCCTCCCTCCGCGAGGCCCCCAATCCGGCTTGGATCCCGGGAAGGCAGCGGGGGGCCTCGCGGAGGGAGGCAAGCAGGCAGGTAAGCGGGCAGGCCTCGTTTCCCGTCCCCCATCATCATCTTTGCTCAACGCGGGCGGGGGGAGGCGGCCGATGGGGGCGGGCCCGGCGGCGGAGGCCAGAGGAGGAGGAGGCCCGGGCCGGCTTCCAGCGCGCCTGGGCCTCACAGAGGGAGGCAAGCCCAGCTGCCCGGGGTCCAGGGAGATCAGCTCCGGCAGGATCTGTGGTGAAGAGCAGCCGTGGGGGGGGGGGCGGGCGGCGATGACAAGCGGCGCGCTGAAAGCCTGAAGCGCCGGTGGAGGAGGAGGAGGCCTGGGCCTCGCGGAGGGAGGCAAGCCCAGCTGCCCGGGGTCCAGGGAGATCAGCTCCGGCGGGATCTGTGGCGAAGAGCGGCCGTGGGGGGGGGGGCGACGACAAGCGGCGCGCTGAAAGCCTGAAGCGCCGGCGGAGGAGGAGGAGGAGGCCCGGGCCGGCTTCCAGCGCGCCTGGGCCTCGCGGAGGGAGGCAAGCCCAGCTGTCCGGGGTCCAGGGAGATCAGCTCCGGCGGGATCTGTGGCGAAGAGCGGCCGTGGGGGGGGGGGCGGGTGGCGACAACAAGCGGCGCGCTTCAGGCTTTCAGTGCGCCGCTTGTCGTCGCCGCCCCCCCCCACGGCCGCTCTTCACCACAGATCCCGCCGGAGCTGATCTCCCTGGACCCCGGGCAGCTGGGCCGGGTGGACGCCGTCTCCCGCCCGCAAACCCTGCCCCCTTCCACGTGATTGGCCCCCACCCGCAAACCTCGCCCCCTTCCACACGATTGGCCCCCGCCCGCAAACCCCGCCCCCTTCCACGCGATTGGCCCCCGCCCGCAAACCCCGCCCCCTGGCTCTCTAGCATTTCAAAATGTGCACGAGCATGTCAAAATGGCTCCCGGCATAAAAAGTTTGCCGACCCCTGTCCTAGGGTATTCAGGGCACAATCATAATGAAATGAAAGATGAATGGAAGTGAGGCTGTGTGGGTCATGAACATCTACTCTTCTTAAACATTTTGAAATCGATCCAGTCGGCTTCCACCAGACTATGCCTCTATAATGACTTTAAGGGCTATGGCTTCTCCTGACTAATTGTGGGAATCATAGGGGATCATGAGAAGCTCTTGTAGATCTTTAACACTTAATCAAAATTTTAATTCTTTCTCCCAAGCCATAGCTTCCTAAGTTCCCAGTTTGCCCCTGAATGGTCTTGTCTGGTGGTTCAGATGGAACAATTCCAGTCTAGTTGCCAGATAATTCAGAGTCATCCCTCCAGCTGCAAAGCGTGTAATATGTGGGTAGATTGAATTGTCATTGGTGGTTACTAGGATTCATGTGAACATTCATTGCCATTGGGTTCTACAGTTTGCTCATCTGCAGATTTTCTGTGCTGCAGATCTGACTGTTGAGATCAGAATTTACTAGTGGTGGTGATTCCCAACTGTCTTTAGTAATGGGCTTCATGTTGGGGATGAGATTAAATACTAGGAGAAGATATATTGTTTGGATATTATCCTTCCTTTCTCACGTAAGTGAGATTAGCAGAGCATCATCCCCGGCAGCATAAAAAGTTGGAAACTGAGACAAGGTTGGTTTAACCTTCTAGAAAATAATAATCCAGGATGCTGTGAGGCAGACTGGATTATCCTGGCATTACCCCTTTTTGTCCCTCTTAAAACAACAATCACACAGTTTTGTGAAGAAATAAAAGTAATGTTTACTCACATCATTTAGGTCTCAAAAACAGCAGTTGCAGTAGTAGAGTCAAGGCAGGTTTAAAACATATTAAGTTACAAAAATAGAATATATAGACTTTAGCATTCTGTCTGGGCTTGAAGAGCTCAGACAACGTGTCCTTTCAGCTCAAGAGCATGGTGGAAAGAGAGGGAAGAACAGGAAGAAGGAAGTGATCTCACAGAGTTCTCTCTTCAGGAAGTTACTGCGAGTCTCCGCCCTCTTCATGTCCTTATAGAGCAAGACATGAATTGTTGGTATGACTGCTATATTTTCCCACATTTCACACAGCAGCCAGGAATTGATATGGCTTTCTCAGATTGTTGATTCCTCAAAGATGTAGTGAATTCCCTTGTATTTCATGAAAAAGTGTGCAAAAAATTACCAACATAAGATACACGGTTCCACATGGCCATGATATTATTTTATAATCTATATTTTGAGCTTGAAAAGCATTCTGCAGACCAAAAATGATAATTAGTCACATCTGGAATATTTATTTCTTTATTCAGTTTATACAGCTGCCACTCGCTGTGTGACTCTGGGTGGATAACATCCGGTTAAAAACAATTAAAAAATGAAAGCAAAATTGAAAACATCCGAGGCCATTGATAAATCTGTACAAATAAATCCCCTGAAAACAGGTTCACCTAATGCCCTAGTTCAGTGCCCAAGGGAAAAATTATCTTTGCAGCACCTGTCAAGCTCTTTGAGGCTGGCAAACTCAGGAAACAAGAACTACAGTACTTGGATGTCTGAAATGATTTTTGACTGTTAGCAGGGTAATGCAAAAATTGCCAAAGCAATTCTCCAAATCAATTTATACCTAGCATAATTAAGGTGGAGTTACTCTCTTTCTCATGCTTCTTCTCTCTCATGGACTAAGGAATTTTTCCTGTAATGGTCCTACACCCTCCTCTGTGTTCTCAAGGTCTGCAATTCCATCACAATGCCTTACAAAAGGCTGTCAGGGTCAGGACCATCCAGATCTTGGGAGATATGCTGTTCTGGCAGCTCTGGAAGAGAAGCTAGTATAGTAGCAGGAATTCCATCCTGTTGGATCCCTAGAGCCCAGATTCACAAACAGAGCCTCACATCCGACTATCTGTGGAACAGCACTTCTGAAAGCCTCAAGTCTTCTGGATAGCCACTCCATTGCTTCTGCCCTGGGGTCACAGCTGGTGCCACATTTGAAACCCAAATGGGCACCTTTCCAAGAATGCCCCTACACCATGATAGGTTGGTGCAAGGTTTTTCAGAAGTGGTTTGCCATTGCCTCCTTCCTAGAGCTGAGAGAGAGTGACTGGCCCAAGCTCACCCAGCTGGCTTTGTGCCTAAGGTGGGACTAGAATTCACAGTCTCCCGGTTTCTAAACCACTACACCAAACTGGCTCTAGTATCCTATCTAGTAAGACATGTGGATTGATGCATATATCATTTGTCGTTCCCACACACCCACACCCACATGCCCACCTCCATGGATTCAACACATGAATACATGAATATCCCAGATATGGTGATATTCCCAGATAAGTGCCCATCCAGGTCTTGGTTATACATGCCAGGTCAATCCTCATCCCTGATTGGGTACTGGATAAAGGAGGCCTTATTACAGGCTGACCTGGCATTCAGTAGGAAGAGCTGGAGGAACACCAGGGCCACTGAGGGTCTGATGACTGGGCACTGGGGCAGAGCCCAAGGGTCTAGAATGTGGAATTGGTATAAGACACTGCCTTCCCCAAGAGCAGCCCACCCCCCTGTATCGAGCCATATCTCATTGTGAGGTTATTCCTGCCCTTTCCCCCTAATGACTAACACACCATGCCATCCCCCACTCAGGTCAGAGAGCCCCATCCACATCCAAATGATACAGAAATGAATATGATGAATGAAAATTAAGATGTGATAATATTGACAAACTTGAGGCAGAACTGCCTGATAGGGATCTGCCTGTCCCTACTGGCTCCCTGTGTGCGATGGCTGCTAGTCAAGGACCACAGGAATCCTCTGCTAGATCTTCTGAGAGAAGAATCTGCCTTTCCTAAGACATGCCAGAGGGATCTGTTTGTGGAGTCACTGCTATGGCTGCCATGGGGATCACTGTGTGCTATAGACAGTTGGTAAGAAGACTGGAGTAGATAATCCTTGTGGTCTCTTCCAAATCCATAGTTCTATGATTCTATGATTGTGCAAGAGCCAGTTTTGTGTAGTGGTTAAGGCAGGGCTTTCCAAAGTGTCGCCGCCGTTGGCGGCGTGCGGTGGCGCACACGTGCACAGCGGCGGCGCGGGGTGTGTGTGCGGCGGCGTGCGCGTGCCGCCGCTTCCAGGTGGTGTGGCGACACACCACGCTGTGTGTGGCGACACACTTTTGTGTCGCGACACACAGTTTGGAAAGCTCTGGGTTAAGGCATCAGGCTAGAAACTGGGAGAGTGTGTGTTCCAGTCCCGCCTTAGGCACAAAGCCAGCTGGGTGACCTTGGGCCAGTCACTCTCTGTCAGCCCTAGGAAGGAGGCAAAACAAACGAAGTATTGGGATACAGCTGTCCACCATTTTTATTTTCTAAGAATGTTTATTATCTAAAATTGATGCTGGAAAACCACACTTTTCTTTCCAACATGCCAAGTTTCAAATAATGACAGATAGACAGACAGACAGACAACAGACAGAAGACAGACAGACAGATGATAGATAGCATTAAGGGAGTTATTTGACCTCTGGCACATTGTATATTGATCATAGCTGTAATTGTTTCTAATTGTTCTTGTTTTTTGGTTTTATTTGCTGTCAGCCACCCAGAGTCTCCGTAGTGAGATGGGGGCCATATAAACTGTTGCCATCCATCCATCCATCCATCCATCCATCCATCCATCCATCCATCCATCCATCCATCCTAGAACACGAAAAGTCATGTGGACAGAGTGCCTGAGAAGCATCAAAAAAGATGTCTGCAGAAAGGTTGCACCCATCAATATTTTATTGGGAGCAGGATTAAGGGAAACACACATGAGAAAAATGGAGGAGGAACAGTGAGCAACTCTTTATATTAGAAAAAAAAACACTTGCAAAATCACATATGAAGCAAAACTGTTTGTATTAAGAGAAATGCAAGTGAATATTCAGAGCCTGGTCCAAACATCTCCCAAACATCATCTCATCTATAGCTTGAATCATGTCAACTGGATTTCTATTTTCTCAGTGGAAACGTTTCGCTCCTTATCCAAGGATAAGTTTCCACTGAGAAAATAGAAATCCAGTTGACACGATTCAAGCTACAGACAGTTCCACCTGGATGACTGAGAACCTTCACAGACATATCATCTCATCTATCACTTAGGGGGCCAGTCAGCCTGAGAAGCAGACCACTCCTCCGCAGGGTAGAAGTTCTGCCGTGGTCAGCAGATCCAGCACTCACTCTGGCTGCACACCGAACCTCTTGGTCAGATTTCTTCTTTCTTTCCACTTCCGATCACTCAGCCGATGCCACTTCACTGTAACCTGCAGTTTAATTATCCCTTGAGTTATACACCTGACGAAATGCCTTTGCGCATAAGGAGGGAGCTCTTGATCTTATGAGCTTAACCAACCTACTTACCCTCGGATCTGTAACGGTAATCAAGGATGAAAAATAATTGAATCCCTTTGCTCAGCAATGAATAATGCATATTCCCGCAGAGCTGCAAAAAAGTTATATATAAATAGGCACTTAAAATAAAATGTAATGCACACATCTATACACACACTTCATTAAATTGTATGGCTTTATTTCTTTCCCTCTTTTTTTTGGCATTTACAGTCGAGTATGGTTTAGCATAGTTTAAAAATCTATTACATTCCTTATGCCCCTTTGCATGGCCAGGCTCCTCAGTAACTCTACAGAATATCTGTCAAAAGAAGCAGGATAAAAGGAGAGTACAGGGAGGAGAAGAAGAGGAATCTGATTCAAGGGATGAATGTATAAAATATGCTTTTAATGTGGATGCATCTGGAAAGCATAATACAAGTGGATTAGATGATCCAAGCCGTCTGAATGGATGTGATTACCCTGTGGGACTCTATATGAAATTCCTGAGAATGGCTGAGGTAGATTGGTTGGCTTGTCTTAGAGGAGCAAAGCGGAGGTGAAGTGTCTCTAATCTCCCCGTTTTGACAGTTCATTACTCTCTTCCTCTCCGTCTATGTAACAGGAGGCAGATCGTGGTTATAAAAAAGGAAGAAGGAAAGAGACAGAACATGCTTTATGAAATATATATTGCAAATGCCACTCTCAGAAGATTTGGGGGGGGGGCGATGTTTATGATGCAGGGCCACCAGCTCATCTTTATCATTTCAGAGAGCCATGGAGACAAGCGCCACATGAACTTGGGGAAGTCATTCAGCGAAATGAAACCAGGACTCATTTTCCGGATCACCCACTTCTCTAGTCTCTCCCCCCCCTTTTTTTCTTTTCTTTTTTGCAACCCAACCACAATCATGTTTATCCAAGAGTTCCTTTCAGTACAGTGGGGTTTATCATTTACTAGCTAGTTCCAGTGGGGTAGCTACATTAGTCTTTTTGTAAAAACAGTGATCCATGAAAAACAATGACCATCACATCAACAGATTTAGTACAGCTTTAGCTTTTGTGGGTTATGTTCCATTTTGTCGGATGCATGAAATGCCATTGTGAGACAAGAGTCCATATTCAGTCATGAGTGGGAGAAGGAATTGTAAAAAATTAAGTCGGAAGGTAATGAAATACAGAACATTCAGATACTGATAATTACTTTATTAGCATTTACAAAAGAGATATTGTATGTCATTCTTGCACTGAAGAGTTTATTAACACACACCCTGTGAAAAAAACCACCTTTGTTGCCAGTTGAGCCTCCTTCAGAAACAGGCCACTCTTTCTGGTCACTAGGTTGCACTAGGTAATATAAATTAAATAAATAAAAATAAATAAAATTTCTTTTTTTAAAACTTCTGCAGGTGTGGGCTCTGTAGTGCACAAACAAAGATTGTAGCAAAGTGGGTGAGATTAAGAGGTCTTTTGTCCCACCCGTCCCCTTACTTTTGTGGGGGTGTTTTTTTCTTTTTTCTGTGTGTCATCTTCTGGCATCTGAAGCTTACAGTAATGTCTACATCATAGCTTTCCAAACTGTGTGTTGCGACACAGTACTGTGTCGCCTGCGGGGCCCAGGTGTGTCGCGTGAAAACCCGGAAGCGCTGATGGCGCGCTGCTGCCGCCGCATGCAGCAGCACACGCGGCAGCTGCGGTGGGCCATCAGCGCTTCCAGGTTTTCACGTGGCACACCAGGATACCGCTGCCGCCGCTGCCGCAACACACAAAAATCCGATAGCGCCGCACTGGCAGCACAGGAAAACCCGAAAGCGCTGCGGTGATGGTGGCGTGGGAAAACCCGGAAGCGCCGCCACTGAGCATGAAAACCTGGAAGCGCCACACTGGTGGCGCGGGAAAACCCGAAAGTGCCGCAGTGGCGGCGCTTCTGGGTTTTCTTGTGCCGCTGCTGCCGCGGCGCTTCTGGGTTTTCGCGCGCCACCATTGGTGTGTCACCAATGGGAAAAGTTTGGAAAGTCCTGGTCTACATGTTATTTTTCTTTTTTTTTCTGCCCAAAATACGGTAAGAAATCATGCTACCAGTTTTCAGCTTTTAGGTAAAGGAAAAGGTTTCCCCTGCACAGTCGTGTCCGACTCTAGGGGGCGGTGCTCATCTCCGTTTCTTAGCCAAAGAGCCAGCGCTGTCCGAAGACGCTTCTGCTGTCATGTGGCTGGCATGACGCGCGCGGAACACTGTTACCATCCCACAGAAGTGGTACCTATTTATCCATTTGAATGCTTTTGAATTGCTAGGCTGGCAAGAGTTTCAGCTTTTGGTTACTGAAATTCAAGTGGTACAAAAGGGGGTTTGGAACCCTATGGATCCTGTGGTCTATGGGTGGCTTGAATCTAATCCTTGTTTTGGTTAGGTGCAGGCCAGCTGTTTCATGATGGACTCTGCCTTTGAAATTCTTTTGTTCAAGAATGCCATTTTAAGGTCAGGAACAGAGTGAGATTAAATTCTTTCCCATTGGTTTTTGAATATTTTTGTTTGTGATGTTAGATTGGTGTTTGCTTATTTTGTGTAGAGACTAGCTATTGCTCTACATAGAATATAGCAGGCTGTTTATTACAGTAAATGAATTGTATAACTAGAGCTATCAGATCTGGACTGCAAAAATCAAGGGAACCGGTACATGGTATCAAAGAGAGTTTTTTTGTACCTCTTTGCTGCCATCTAGTGGATATCCACATTTTGCAACCCAGATCTGTGCCATAAGCACAGCACATTTGTTGATTTCTGGAGGGCAACAAAACTCTTCATTGTTTTTAATTTCTAGGAAGTGAGTGCAATTTCTAATATCCAGTAAAAATTATTCACAGATCAGCATGTACCCTTAGATAGGAGTGGATCTAATTTAGTTTGAGATAGACATGGGTGGATTAGCTGTAAATCTTGTTAAGTGTGAATGACTGACTTCTAAATAAACATGCTAAATGTGAGTCTGAAGTTTGTTATTGCAAAAGAAGAAATTTTATATAGAGGAAACTTCACACTTGGATTGTCATCTAACCTAACAAACTGACCTGCCATATTCTTTTTTCATCCTGCTGCAATTATCAGGAGGGGAATCTGTGTGTGTGAGTGTGTGTGTGAAAAAAGTCAAGATTGCGGGTGCAATCACATGACCTTGACTTTTTTGACACCCCTCTCCCAGCAGATAACCTTGGTTGTCAGGCTATGCAGTGGTTAGTTTTAAATGATGGGAAATGCATACGTTAAAAGACTTTTTTCTTACAGTAGAATAAAGCATTTTAATTTCCTCAAAGGTTTATTGTCCAGTAACAACAGGAAATTAATGTTACAAGAAAATTAAAGGCAATGCCAGATAACCCCCTACCTTTTAGAACATAAGCCCGTCATGTCTAAAAACCACAATGTCTTGAAGCAGCTTTCCCCAAAGTTTCACTATAACTTTGATAATCCCTTATTATCCCTTATTATTTCATAATAAGTCAGACTGACTGGGAATTCTGAGAGTTGTAGTCTCACATGTCTGGAAGGGGCCACTTGGGAATTTTTTAAAAATATACTGTATATTTTAAGATTATCTTCCTCCTCCCAACATTTATTGCCTGAAGAACACAATTGGCATGATTGGGTGCCCAGGGGAGAAATCTATTTCCCATTTGCACACTTGATTTTGAATATCTATTAAATTATGTATTTTTGTTCTTATATGAAAAATGAATTAGAGAACCTAAGGTTCAGACTGGATGCATTCATGACTACACAAGGACAGATTTCATGCCTGTCAATCTCCTTTTTTTTTTTAAAAAAAAAACATTCATAGCAAAGTTATCCCATGAAACAAGTTATTTACAGTATAATTGAGTAATACCATTCCTGGGACCCACCAAAAGGACAGAAAGGAGCGTGCAAACTTTCAAGAACATTTTTCACTCAACTTATATAAGTCTGCTCTTCTGGCTTTCTTGAATTTTCTTCATTTCAGCGTACCAGGTTAGCTGGAAAGATATTTTAAAAAATACTGAGTTGTTGCTATGGCAAAATGACTGGGAATTGAAGCCCTAGGCGGAGATCTGTAAGTCTTGATCTACTTTCACTTCTTTTTACACAAAGAAGGAATCCCGTATGGGGGAGAAAGTCTGGGTGATTTCCAGTATGCCACATCCTGGCTTGCTCATAGTGCATTTTCACAAAAGATTGCAGGGGGAAGCCAGGACTTGGGATATGAAAATGCCCATTCATGCTTTCAGTTGATCAGCAGGGATTCTCTTCACCTCCCATGTGGATTTCAAGCCATGCCTGGTTATATCTTTGGGGGCCATTTCTTTTTTTCCCTCATTTTCCTCAGCTTCAGGACTGGCCATTATAATGTGGTCATCTGGGAATCTCTTGAATTTAGCTACTGCAGGAGGGCTAGAGGACAATTTGCTTTATTGTATTAAAGACAAACTTACTAAACAGAATCCAGACCATTCTTCATAAATCCAATAAAAATATTCCTGAAAAATCTGAAACCCCGTCAGATTTGTCCAATCCCTATTAAGGCCTCAGCTCCATTAAACTCAGTAAGACTTACTTCTGAGAAAACATGAAAACAATTGCACTGTGGATTTCCTTGAGTAATTAATTACAAAGCTTCTTTGGCCAAACAGAAAGGGTTTTGATCTCATAACCCTTAGGATCATGGGTCATGCTTTTGATTCTTCTATAAAAACAGGGTCATTGTTGGTCTGTTTTCCTTTCCTTTTTGTTACTGAGAGCAGGGCTGAGAAAAACTTGTGTTAACAAAAGAAACCAAAGAACTACATTTTGAGGAGTGCTACCACACACAGGCAGGATTCTCTTCCTAATGATTACCAGAAGTGGGGTTAAAAAACAGGACTCTGGTCCTCCTTTTCCTGAAATGTCAAAATTCTGTCTACTTATAGATGTTACATATGCTGTAATGACATCAAGCTGTGACTTAAAGGATAGCTCTGTTGCCAGCATTTTGTGTGGCAATATGTAAAGCCAGCCAGTTTTTTCTGGTGAGGAGTGCGTACTTACCACAAGACATAAAGCCACTATAGCAAATGACTCACCATGTCATTTGAGTACGGAGACAAGTTTCCCTCAATGTTATGAAAGCTAAAATGGCAGCTGGAAAGATACAGATATAAAAATGCTTGTCAGGGAACAAAATCGTACTGAATTAATTCATGATGAATGATGTGGCAGAAGTCTCACAAACAAAATGAATGAGAATAGACTTATCAAAATATACAGATATTTGTGCTTACGGCAACTTCACTGCTTGATTACACATTCTCCGGCTATCCATATTTATTATGGAAATCAGAGTTCTGATTTTCAAGGTCCCTACAGTATCCCAGGGAAGTCCCAGTTTGATGCTACTGTATATCTGAGTATTTGTGAATGACTGCACAGATTAGTTGCTTGTCTTGCATAATTACATGACCATTATTAATTTGGTTTTGGGCCCAGTTATCAATCTGCCTTATGCAGATTGAACTCTTCATAATGCAAAGCTTTAAAGTGCTTTAATTTTGGCTTACTATACTGTATTCTGTGAACTCAGCCCCTGTGGTTTGTAAGTCATGGTTAAGATTCTGAGTGTTGTGTAAACCCAGCCAGGTTTGACTTGTTAAACAAATCATGGCTTAGCATGACACATGAATTAAGCAATAGAGGTAGATTCATGGATGGAGAACCTATGGCTGACCAGGAGCTGCTGGACTACAACACCCATATTTCCTGACAACTGACCATACTGTTTTAATTCTTGAAACCCAAAGCACTTTGAGTGTGAATTGTTTTACATTCACTGGTAGTGGCTTCCAAACGTTTTTAGACTGGAGCATTTCCAGACCTTCCAGGTGAAGACCTTTTGGCCTTTTACAATGCATTGAAAACCTGGCTCTTCCCCCAGGCATTGAGATGAGCCCATTTGTAATGTCTTACGATGATGGCTGTGGCTGGCCTTGAATGTATTATGTTCTTACTGCTGGGTTTATTTTTGTTTTGTTTATGTTTTGTTTATCTGTTTTAATCCAATGTTAGCCACCCAGAGTCGCAATTTATGAGTTGGGAAGTCATATAAAATGATTGATTGATTGATTGACTGATTGATTGAATGACTGACTAATGTCAGGAATTCAACCTGGGATCTACTGGATATACAACATTAAGTTAAACCTTAATAAGCTTTGTTGTTTATTCGTTCACTCGCTTCCGATTCTTCGTGACTTCATGGACCAGCCCACGCCAGAGCTTCCTGTCGGCCGTCACCATCCCCAGCTCCCCCATGGTTGAGTCTGTCACCTCCAGAATATCATCCATCCATCTTGCCTTTGGTCGTCCCCTCTTCCTTTTGCCTTCCACTTTCCCTAGCATCAGCTTCTTCTCCAGGGTATCCTGTCTTCTCATTATGTGGCCAAAGTACTTCAGTTTTGCCTTTAATATCATTCCCTCAAGTGAGCAGTCTGGCTTTATTTCCTGGAGTATGGACTGGATTGATCTTCTTGCAGTCCAAGGCACTCTCAGAATTTTCCTCCAACACCACAGTTCAAAAGCATCTATCTTCCTTCGCTCAGCCTTCCTTATGGTCCCGCTCTCGCAGCCATAGGTTACTATGGGGTTAATAAGCTATAGTGAGCTATATGCCATTCTATAAAGAGATTGGGCTCCATTCCAATACCCTCAAGGTGCTGAGAAGAATCTCCTGATTTTCAGCTGTGAAAACGTTGGAGAGCAACTTGGAATTTGGATTACCCTCAGGAAGATGTCATTGTCCCTTAGGTGCAGATTCTCATACAAAGCATCATCAGTCTTAATGCAGGTAGCATTGCTTGTTCCTAGCAAAAAGACCACATCCCTTCTCTAATACTGTGTAGACAGAACCCTCTTTCATACATTTAGGATGGAAGCTTTCATTGGTGTGGAGTTTTCCAAGATGTTACAACTTTGCAGGCCCTCTTAAAATAATATTTTTGGATAGCCTATCAAAGAAGTTTTGTAAGTTGAAAGTGTTTATTCAATGAAAACACAGATCCTAGCAAATATTTGCACTATAACAGTACAGTACATACAGCCTAAGAGTCTGAATGAAGCAAGTGCCAATTACATCCATCCATCCTTGCAGTTAAATGCCTATTGTATGCTTGAAGTTGCCAGCATGTCTACACATATATTTTGTCTGAGAATTTTGAATGGACTAAAAATGCTGATTAAGAGCTGCAAGTTGAGGGGAAATGGATCTCTCAAGGTCACCTTCACCCTGTTAAAATATAAAGTGATCACTGACAGCCAATGCGGGGTAGTGGTCAACATGTTGAATCAGGAGGGGGAGACCTAGTCTATGTTCATCCATGGAAGCTCACTGGGTGTCTTTGGGCCAGTCACCTTCTCGCATCCTATCTCACTAGGTTGTTGTTGTATGGAAAATCTGGAGAGGGAGTGTTATATACACTACCCAGAGCTGGGGGGTTCAAATTTATCAGGTTGTGGAAACTATTGGTTAAAAGGTAAAAAAATATTCTGGAACCTCTGATTAAGGGGCAAAGCACTAGTGATGGAAAACTGGCAATAAAACAAAAAGTAATCAGTTTATTGTAAATGCAAAATGAACATCTCCAATGTAAAACAAAAACAAATACAACAAATTTCTGAATTATTTGGGAGGTTAATGTTTTAATGAAACAAATCAGTGTTCAATAAGTGGGGTGTGATGGCTTTTCTTTGGATAAAAGTTCAGTATTCCAAAGTGCTGCCACTGGCGACACACCAGCGGCGGCAGCGCGGGGGGGGGGCGCACACGCACAGCGGCGGCACGGGGGGGCGTGCGGCGGCGCGCGTGTACACGGCGGCGGCGCGGGGGGCGTGCGGCGGCGCGCGTGTGCACGGCGGTGGCGGCAGTGGCGGAAGGATGGCTAAAACGCGGAAGCCGCACCGCTGCTGCGGCCGCCGTGCATGCGCGTGCCGCCGCTTCCGGGTGGTGTGGCGACACACCACGCTGTGTGTGGCGACACACTTTTGTGTCACAACACACAGTTTGGAAAGCTCTGATTTAGAGTAACTAATGTTACTTGTAAGCAGATATCTTCTGTATTGGCTGGGGAATTCTGGGAGCTGAAATCTATACATCTTAAAGTTGCTGAGGTAGAGAAACACTGATTTAGCCTATTTCTGTACTTTATTGGGGTGAGTGCATATAAAGAGAAGGTTCTTTAACGAAGGTATGTTGTAAATGGCATGAGATTTTTCAATGCTCAACAGGCAATTTCAGGATACTGTACTCTTTTGAAAGCTCTATCCAGAAATTCCCATGTTTTCCACAAGGAGATGTTGTTTTAATGTGAAACCAATCTAAATGTCTATAACTTATTCTATGTCCTTTAATGGCAATTCAGGTGCAGTTCAATGGGACTTACTCCTAAGTAGGTGTGCACAGGACGCCACCTGGTTGATTAATAAGCAGATTAATAAGCAGACCTCTTGGGGTCTGCAATGGGGAAGGTGAAGAGGAGGGGAGGGACTCACCACGGTCACTTGTGATGAATTTCTACTTTCTCTGCTTTTTCTTTGCATTAAGACTGATGATGCTCTGTATGAGAATCTACACCTAAGGGACAATGACAATTTCTCCCTCAGCTCCCCTTTAGAAAACATTTGCCTGGGAAATGTTTGCTGGAGTTTGGGAGCAAGCGGGAAGTCAGGTTTAGTGTGTGTTCATGTGGGAAGATAGAAAACTCAAGTGGTGGTGCGAGAAAGGCAGCCAGCTGCCTCATGGGTGAATTGCTTGCAAATGCTGGTGACGACAAACGCTGGTGATGCACAGCCAGTGAGAGGGGAAGATCAGCATTGAGGTGGCAGTGGATGGGATGGCTGACTGTGTATTCAAGACCAGTGCATTCAAGGTGTTTAAATTTCCCCTTAGTCCCCCATGGAACCCATTCAACTTCTCATGGAACCCTAGGGTTCTATAGAACCCAGTTTGAAAAAGGCCATCCTAGAGCTCCTAGAGCAATGTTTCTCAATCTTGGCAACTTTAAGATACGTGGACTTCTATTTCCATGGCTGGCTGGGGAATTCTGGGAGTTGAAGTCCACATAACTTAATGTTGCCAAGGTTGAGAACCACTGTCCTAGAGGAAAGGCAAAGGAGAACTCAAACAAAATAAATAAATATACCATATTTTAACTTATTAATCTCCAACCAGTACAATATGGAAGGTAATGAAGCAGCAGTAGGAACCTTTTGGATGGGTCATTGATAGTTGTTTTTGTTTTTCAGCAAATGCTGCTCATGTATGGAACAAGAGCGATCAGACTTTAAAAGCGCTCCCTGTTTGAAGGTGCTGTGGAGGCAAACACATTAAAAGCAAACAAACATCTTGGGTGCTGCTTTTAATTTTTTCTCTCTCAAGTGCACTGGAGTTGATTGTGTCCTCCTTCCCTTAGGATGGGGTTCGTTGCCAAAGTTGGTCTGACCACAGTAGCCTACTCTACAATTTTCCAGGATATTTTCCAATACATCTGTGGGAAGTACAGGGATAGTCAACAAATTCTTATGGTGTGAAGGCTTTATTTACAAACCATTTCTTCCAGCATGAATGGATTGCCATTTTAACAGGGGCAGGTATCGGATGGATTTAAAATGCTGTTGAATTCCAAATCCCTTCTGCACTTGCCAGTGATGGTCAGGGATGATTATAGGTTGGTTTGTGTGCAGTAGTGATTTCATGATCTCTGTTACCAGACATGCATACTTAATGACTGAGTTTTCTCTCAGTGGGTGTGAACTGTTGAAGCTGACTTTCGAACTACACTACTTTTCTGTCTCAGTAACCCAGAGGTGGGGAACCTTTTTTCTGCCAAAGGCCATTTGGATATTTATAACCGGGGACCAGGGGGGTGGGGGGGGCGGGGTTTCTGGGATTTCCGCAGACCGGGGGCCGGAGTTTGCGGGCGGGAGCCAATTACAAGCAGTGGGGGGCGGGGTTTGCGGGTGGGAGCCAATTGCGTGGAAGGGGCAGGGTTTGTGGGCAGGAGCCCCGCAGGCCTTAGGCGGGAGCCCCGCGGGCCTTATACGGCCTGCGGGCCAGACGTTGCCCACCCCTGCAGTAACCTATGCATTTTATTTATTTATTTATACTTATTTACGTATTTATACCCCGCCTATCCAATCCCTAGACGGAGGGCTCTAGGTGGCTTACATACATTGCAATTCATATTTATCCATTCAATATTAAACAATGTTTACCGCGCGCTGAGGGAAGGGGTAAGGAACCGACTCTTCTTCAGTGGGTATTGGACTACAAGTCCCAGGATACCTTGCTTCCGAGTCGGCTGCTGACGTCCTGGATGTTGCTATTTGGGATCTGTCGTCCTCCGCCGCCATTCACGGGATCTTCTTCGTGCCGAGGGCGACCCCCGACAGGACGCCAGCACATTTTCCCACGTAAGGTGGTACCCATTTATCTACTTGCATTAGCTACTGACCGGCAGTCCTACAGCATCAGCGGTTTAACCCGCTGAGCTACCGCGGCCCCGTATTGGGTTCCAATCCAGCTTTTGTGTGGGTAGAAGGAACACCTGGGACTTGTGGTAGAACTGTAGTTCGATGGGCACAACCTAGGAATATGGGCATATTCACTGTCTTCTTATTGGAATCTGTAAACAACTGCATGCAAATTGTATGTTTGTATTCAAATTTGCAGAGATGGGATGTTTAACTTTATACAGAGGTTGAGTTAGCTTTTGTTCACTTGGGAGTCATTTGACCAGGGATGCTTAACCTGTTCATGCCAATGTATGTATTTCTCACTCTCATTAATCTATGCATCCATTTATTGATGTAGGTAAACTACAGCATTCTCTTGCTATAGGGAGGGAGGGCTGGGATCTTCCCAGCCTGGAGAAAATCCATATACAGTATTCATATTTGGGAATATGATGCTTTCTTGTTTTCCCACTATCTTTTGTGGTCAGCATAAGCAACTATGCATGACTAATATGTCATACATTCCATAGAGATATGAACATCTAAATGAACATACTTTCTGCTGTCTTGCATTTTCTCTTATAGGGCATTGATCAGCACAAGGCCCATAAATCATCATGCTTCTTGGATGAGTCAACATCTTGCTATGTGAACATTTTTACATCAGAAGTTGTTTTCAAACTTCAGGCTGCAAATTCCTACTTGGGAATAATTCCAAGCAAGACATCTACAGCAATATTCATGGAGTTACATTGATGGAGTTGAAGATTCTTTCAAAGGATACAATATATATGGATGTCCTCTCCCCATCCTTCCTCTTTTGACTGCATGGGACCCTTGATACGGTGTTGCTCACCTCTGTCATGATTTATGGCATCACTACAGATATACCATCTTCCATAATCTCAATATAGCCTTCAAAAAGTGGATGTTAAGTCACCCAGCAACTGGACTGTATTTTGAGAGAAGGTTGACAGGAAGACGTCTACCTCAAATTTAGATAGTTACAGTCTTTCACTGCGAGTTGGCAGATTTTTTCAGCAAAGGTAAATCTTTCTTAGTTCAGGACTTTTCCTCAAGCATGAATAACTGATAAATATGCCACAATATATTTGAGGAATTCATAGTACATGCAAGTCAGTTTGCCCAAAGTTTTTGATATCTTAATTGATCTGCAAATGGATTTCTATATTGCTTTTAGGAGGGCTGTTCATTAACATAACCGTATGTCCTACTTTAAAGAGGACAGGTTTAGATAAGAAGTTGTGTTAAGAATGGAGAGCAAGGGTCTTGAAACTGTTGAAATTGTGCACCCACAGTTATCACCTGGACAGCAGACTGAGCAAGTAGAGGGCTCCCCCACTTAAGATTTCCCCCACTATGGTGAAATGTATATTATTTCCCTTTAAATTATTTCCAAATGCACATATGCAATTTTTTATCTTCAGTGTCTTTTTTTGGGGAGTATTACAAGTTGGCTGTACTTTAACAGAAGGGTTGGTTCAGTGTACCTGAATACCCCATAGAATTAAACCCCTTGTTTATGTAAGAGCTTTATGTAAGGTATGATTTAGAGGCCACGTATAGTGGCTCTGAACAGAGCAGAACAAAGATCTAGATAAAAATGACCAGGATCAGACACATGGCATGTGGAGCATCACTTTTTAAAACATCTGTAGATTCCTAACCACTCCTTGAGGTTCTGATCAAGAACAGAATGCTGCAGAAGTTAATCTGTTTTGCTGAAAAAGCTAGGGAATAAATGACATGTCTTCCACAAGCATCCAGAGTGAAAAACATGCTGGTTCAATAAAAGATCTAAAGCCCCCTTTTGCCAGTTTTCATTCAGATCCTTATTTCATCTGGAAGCAATATTGGCCACAAGGAAAAGAAACTTCAAGGAATGCATTTTTCACAAGATCCTACCTAGGAAAGGAATCTTTCGTTCCAGCCAGCCTAATCCAATAATTATGACAGAATGAGATACCTTGTCACTATTACCATCACCACAAGCAGTCAGATGCATTTGGTCCTTATATTTGCTATCTATTTCCAGCCTCTGCTTTCTTTTCAGCTGGTATAAATCTTTCACCTTTTACACATATCCTGCCTCTACTTTTATGTCAGCAAAAAAAGTTCACTAGAAGGAACATTTACATGTAATATATTCCTAATGCATACAATTTTGTATGCACTTTTCGGGTGAAAATTTCCTAACAAAATTCTGAAAAGTGCAAATACTAGTGTAGAAGTATTTTTTGGCTTGCATATAGTTTGGGGAGTACAGTTTGACTAAGTTCAGTTTTGAATAGCATTTTGGGGTGCAATTTGGGTACATAAAAATGGGAACCAAATGTCCCACCTACTGTTACAGAAAACAAGGTATGTTTGTGTGGCAAGCAATACTTTGTTCTGTAGTATTGTATCATTATTCCTCTCTATATTCTTATGTTGCAATATCAAAGAGAAAGACAGAGGAACCTGCTGCCTTTCTGATCTTGAAAGATTAATCACGGTATTGAATATTGTAGAATTTTTGGGATAAGGATTGTGCACGTAAAGCCCTTTAAATATTAAAAAAAACCAGCTTAAACATTTTGCACCCCATTATACAATAGCCATGTTGAGATGGTTTCTATGATGCATGTTTGAATCTTAAAATAAGATTATTATGGATCTGTTATATTTAGTACATATTTAAATCAAGGTGTAAGTAGCCCCATTGTTGATGGATGGGAATTTAATGATTCCCAAGAGTCTTAAAAATTAAAACAATATATTTTAGTATTTTGCTTAGGGGCAGCTCAGAACCTCACAACATTAACAGTGTCAAGAGTTGGATCTATATAGTTCTGAATGTTCTGCAGTGCGATTGAAACTGCACATGAGGTGACTTTCCTTCTGCTGTGCTGAGGAGAGTTTGTGGGTGGGCCACTTTTCTATAGAATTTTTTTTCTGTGTGTGTGTCGACTCCTGGCAACTGCCTGGACAAGTCCCTGCAGTTTTCTTGGCAAGATTTTGGAAGTGGTTTGCCATTGCCTTCCTCCTAGGACTGAGAGAGAGCGACTGGCCCAAGGTCACCAGCTGGCTCCATGCCTAAACTGGGACTAGAACTCACTTTCTCCTGGATTCTAGCCTGGTACCTTAACTACTACACCAAACTGACTCTCTACAGGAAATTACTCTCACCTAATCCTCCCTTGAAACTCCAGCATCTCATGCTTGTCCTATAGAGACTTTCAAAATTTCTTGCTGAAATGCTCACTGCCCTTATAATGCAACAAAGTGATAGTTCCTTGGGGGCTTTGCAGCTCCCCTCCACAAAGTTATTGCTTTCATTTTCAAGAAACTGTCCAACACATGTAGTTAATGTGAAACAATAATGAAGATGGGGCGTTAACTGAGGACTGTTCTTTGCACGCTCAAATTGGTAAGCTGGAGGACACCTTGATTTGCTCGCAGTGTTGTCAGTATTTCAAGGGTAAAATCAAAGACTACAACAGGTCAGCTTCAAACCGCTTTTGAGGTAAGTGCAAATGGTGGTGGTTTGGAACTGCCCTTTGTTGCCTACCTTGATGTATGAAAACTCCTGATTCCAATAACCTGAGGTGAGCAGGCCTGCAACTAGGGTCTGTGTCACCTGGGGCAAACATGGATTCCATGCCCCCAATGGATTCCACGCCCCCCCTGCAGGGTCGAGTCCCCCCCATACTCCCAACACAGACCCCCTCCACGAAGCAGCATGGGGCTCCCCCAGGACAAGCGCCCCACTCCTGGCTGCGATCTCTCACGCGCCCCCGGCTCTGGGGGAAGGACCTGCTGCGCTCCTGTCTGCCCATCTGGGCTGGGTGGAGCGAGCTGCCCGCTGCTGTGCTCCCAAGTGGGACAGTCCGGAGCAGTGCCGGGGGGGGGCACGGCCCTGCAGCCACCCTGGAGCCCGCAGCCAGCCCTGGGGAGCGGATGAGCCCAGCTGCGCAACGCCCTGGCGGGCCTCTTCGCAGGCGGCGGCGACAGGAGCGTGGGCCTCCCTCAGGGCTGGCCGTCAAAAGAGGCATTTTGGCACACCCCCCCCCAGCACAGTGCCCAGGGCACATGCCCCACTTGCCCCCTCCCCCCCAGTTGCGGCCCTGGAGGTGAGTTTGTTCGTGCAGCAGAAACTCCTGTAGGCTGGCCTTTTAGTTTGATACACATTCTAAGTCAAGCAAACCTTATTTATACGTTGGTGAGGGAACCTCAAAAGGTCTGGCTATTCAGGTTGGACAAACATTGCAATGTTGAGAAATTTGTCTACATTTAACCTACTGCAGATATAATGGAATGAAATGTTTGGCATCTAGCCTTGTGTGCACTTAATTTGACAGTGGCAGACACAGAATTTTCAATTCCACAGGTTCTGTGCTGAATCCCAAAGGGTGGTTCTTTGCACCACTCTTCCATTGATAAATAGGGGATTTTATCCCTTCATATTCATCACTTAAGGACTCCAGCCGTGTCAAACACGGTCTACAAGAGAATGCAAATGCACAGTGCTGCTACAATTTCCATACCTTCTGTTATGATTTGTTTAATTTCTGTCGTCATCTTTTTCCTGAGAGAGTTTAGCGTAGTGCACAAAGAAAATAATGTGTGATAAACAATAAACAATACAGAATTAAAATACACACATACACAAAAAGAAAATTATGAATTCAAAGTAAAATATTTATTTGTTGCATATGTATGCCGGCATAGTCGAGGCTAACTCCCTTGTTTATATGATTATAATCAATAAGGCAATTATTGCTGTGGCCATTTGATTCTTGGCAATTGTCATCCTGCAAGTCTCAAATGAACAAGACTGTCTGAAACTAGACTGTGCAGGATTAAGCCATATTTCTGTGGGAGACGTAAGCATTGGAAACTGAATAAGGTTGTCAATGATCTGCAACAGAGGACTTCTTGGTTAGGTGGTATAGGATTCTTTTAGTGGCAGGAACCCAATTGTAGGGTTTTTTTTAGGCAACTAAGAGGCTCCTTGTGTATAATTCAGGAGATATACAAAACCTACATGTTTGGAATGTTCAGTTTGGTATTTTTATTATCTTACTGCTACAGTTCTGAACTGCACATTTCAAGATATTGTTTAAATTACCTCTGCGAAGAATTATGGAAGCTCAAAGTCCAAAACATCTGGAGTGCCCTAGGTTGGGGAAAGCAACTTGAACACGAGCTCCATTCTAATATGGGCTTCAGGAAATAACCCATATGCTTGTAGCCTGCCAACAGACAGTTTGTCTTACAGACCAGGCTTTGCTACTCAATAATCGTAAACCACTAGAAATGATTATAGTCTTGAACCCAAGACAGGGGGATTCATAACATTCTTTTAATGTAAATGCTTAGAAGATCTTTCTGGAGGATAAGCACATCAGCTCTGAGTAGGGAATATTAAATCACAATCCAGATTGGTAGTGTGGAGCACCTTAACATGGAACAGATGTAGTGTACCAGTTCATTTCCAGATTTTTAGACCATGGTCATGGACTAATTGTGGCTGTGAAACACTGATGCTTACCCCAAATAAGCACCACTGATCATAGTGGGGATTTCTTCCAGGCACACATGTCTAGAATTGCACTGTATATTTTCTGCTTATGGTAGTATAAAGGTTTTTGTTCTACTGAAGTTTTTAAACATCAGTTAACTAGGATAATTCTAATGATTAATCGGATTAATAGGGATACTATATTTTGGATGCATTTTAGGGATGTGAGGTTTTTCAACCTTCTTGCCTTTTCTAATTACAATAAGAACTAGAATAGAATTACTAGTGGAATAGTAAAGTTTGACTTGCTTTACCTGAAATGCAATGGCCTCATCATAACATGTTGCCAGTTGTATTTATTTGGCAATCCCATCATCTACAATAAAAGACAAGTAAAAAGCAGATTATCCAGACATTGTCCACTTGATATGGCATGGTGATTCTAATTCCAACAAGCTAAGTGTTGTTCACAGTTAATGCCTGGCCATCTCTGACCTTCAATTACTTTCATTGACATGGTTTGGTAATAATAAAAGAAAATTAAGTATTAAAGTTGAACTACATCTCAGTACAGGGTTGGCAAGTTGCAGTTTGGAGATTCGTGCTAGGTTTCAATTCTCGGTATATCAGCAGCTGAGGAGAGCTTTCAAGAGAGCCAGTTTGGTCTCGTGGCTTAGGTGCTGCATCAGAAACTGCGAATTCTAGGCCTCCCTTAGGAATGGAAGCTGGCCGAGTGTTACTTTGGGCCAGTCGCGCTCTCTCTCAGACCAACCCATCTCACGGGGTTGTTGTTGTGGGGAAAATGGGAGGTGGGAGCATTATGTACATATCCTGAGTTGTACAAAATAAAGGCGGGATACATATCTAATAATAAATAATGAAATCATTTCTCCCACCCTTTCACTCCACCCTCCCATCCATCCATTTCCTCCTTACAGTTCCCTCAAAATTTTGCTAGTTACAGCAGTTAGTGCAGTCTTGGAATGATAACGAAGATAACGGACAGATAAAGGAATTCTGACTGTCACATCTCATAGATGAGTATGTGTCTGTTTGTGTGTATCTGTGGGTGTGGGGGTGTGTGGGTGTGTATGTGTTTGGAGGACTTGTTCACCAAGGGATCATCTGCTGAATCCTACATGCTGCTGCTACCCCATCCAGCAGATTTTTGGAAAACAGCAAATCTCTTCTGCCGGAGGTCTGGATGGCTCGCAGAAGGCTTTTGAAATCAGGCCAATGTCTGCAGGTTGCCCATACCTGAAGTAAAATTACTATTTATTGTTTATCCATTTTGTAAACTTACATCAGTCTTAAGTTTGAACAATACATGCAGCAAAATGAATGGTGGCGGGTCGATTGTAAGGTTTTTCTGCACTGCAGCCTTAAACTGCTGAATTCCCAGGAGTAAACCAGCTGGAAATGTGGCTGGCTTAGGACATTCCTTTTCTGGAATTTAACCTCTTCTCCCGCTTGGCCACAGTGTAAACTGAGGTTATGTCCAGGCTGTGTTTACCAGGGCCAGAAGCCTGTTGGGCTTCCCTTCTTTCTTACCCCACCAGGACCTATAAAAAGAGGGGGGGGGGAGAGAGAGAAGAGAGAAAGAGAGAGAGAGAGAGATGCAGGTCTACCATTTTTCTGTCACTTTGGCTAGGAGGGGAAAATGGCAGATCTCTTGTCAATCTGACCTGGTCAAAAGACATGTGGATCAGCAATGAGAAAGGCCTCCCCACACCAGAAAAGAGAAAAATATTCTGAATGCAAGGAGCTGAGACAGAATGGAGAGCTGACCTTGGAGATAGGGAAGGAATTAATTTTAGTTTATTTATTTATTTATTTATTTATTTAGGGGGCGCAGTGGCTCAGCGCCAGGCTTGTCGATCGGAAGGTCGCAAGTTCGGAGGTTCGAGACCCTAGCCCCACGTGACGGAGAGAGCTCCCGCACTCGCCCCAGCTCTTGCCAACCTAGCAATTCGAAAGCATGCAAATGCAAGTAGATGAATAGGTACCACTTTGGTGGGAAGGTAACAGCGTTCCGTGCATGTCATGCCGGCCACATGACCACGGAAGCGTCTTCGGACAGCGCTAGCTCTTCGGCTAACAAACGGAGATGAGCACCGGCCCCTAGAGTCGGACACGACTGTGTGGGGGAACCTTTACCTTTATTTATTTATTAGTTTGATTTATGAAGCTGCCCATCTCAAATGTATAACAATGGGCAGCTTACAACGATTTAAAACTACAAAAAGAATAAAGTACATGCTTAAAATATATAAAAAAGCCTATAGAACCATATACAAACTAAGTAACAGAATCCACAGCCAAGGTCTAAAAAATAGTCTGCACTCAACATAACCACTGTATAGGCTGTACTGCAGTGTTTCTCAACCTTAGCAACTTTAAGATGTGTGGACTTCAACTCCCAGAATTCCCATGGCTGGCTGGGGAATTCTGGGAGTTGAAGTCCACACGTCTTGAAGTCGCCAAGGTTGAAAAACACTGCTCTACTGTGCTAAGGAGGGACTTATAGAAAAGATTACACAATCCTGAGAAAATAACCCACCTGGATTTTGAGGGGAGAGAGAGAAACGTGGATAGACTTTCAAGCTTCTGTTATTCTACCTGACTACAATAAAGAGCATTCCTGGAATCCCAGCCATGCCCTTTTCTTGACCTGGCCAACTTCAAAGGGCTGACAGGAACAAACAAACTCTAAGCTACTATATTTACCCAAAAGGAAGTTGATCCTGATGATGATCCTGATGATGATATCCTGGCCCCCAGAAAGTTTAAACAGAGTTTTCCCCACTAATCTTCTAGGTAGTGTTCTCCAAGCCATTTCACCTGTTTTAAAGATAAATTATTTGGGAGAGAAATTATCTTCTTTTCAGATTAAAGCCTTCTGTTCAGTAGCAAAATAGACAGGAAGGCACAGTATCTAGCTTTCTATTTAAAGGGAGCTCTTATGTGGTTGTATTTTACAAAAGGGAGCTTTTAAAAATGCCTGAGGTAGACTAGTTCATTGTACCACTTGACACTTTTTCTCATCCCTCCTCTACGTTATTTTAAGACATTTTAACATCTGAAGTACAAAAAAAAAAGTGTAAAAATGACTTGTTAGTTTTACCTAGAATTGGGGGATTGGTTTAAAAATTCAAATATATTGTTCATGATGTATAATTAGGTAGAAATAACAATTGGCTCATTACCCGATGCCTTGCTTTAAATTCAAAGGTGACACTCCTAGAGGATAACAAAGTCCGGAAAAGCATGGATGTCATGGAGATTACAAATCCATCCCAGTAGAAATGGAATGCCCTGGTTCACATCTGCACATCCGTAACTTCATTTCCCATCATTTGGAACCTGCTCCTTTATTGTCGAGTTAAGGACATGCCTGTGTGATGAGTATTGTTTAGAGATGATATCTTTTTTCTATCTGAGCGGAGAACAGCTAAAGGGAAAAACTGGGAATAATCATTTGGGTGTCGTGTTTTTCTTTTTTTCATTCGATGCTTGCTTATGTCATTTGGAAGCTAACTGAGACGGCAACCCGAGAACATTCTGTTTTGGTTTCCCTGTTTTACTTCGACCCTCTGATGTTTAACTTTCCCTGAACTGTGACTTCTTTTCAGTCTTTAACAGACATAAGCACATTCTCAGAAAGCGTCACTGGGTGGCCCCAGCTTCAGACGGGTGTGAGGAATAAACCCTCACCTTCAAAGCCTTGAGAGAAGATTTTAGGGCCTGCAATTTCCTCCCTGCCTCCCCCTCCCTGCCCCAATATGTTTCTACAGCCTGTAACCAGACTCAGTAAAAACAAATCATTTGGTACTGGCTGGATAAAAAAGAAAAATAATAGGAGGAGCCGTGTTTAATGTACTCTGCCTGTAGGCAAGAAGGCCAGTTTGTTTTTTGTACTACGATGCTGTTTGGAATGTTCCCATATGGCCCAAAGCAGATTTCTTTCTTTCTTTCTTTCTTTCTTTCTTTCTTTCTTTCTTTCTTTCTTTCTTTCTTTCTTTCTTTCTTTCTTTCTTTCTTTCTTTCTCTTTCTTTCTTTCTTTCTTTCTTTCTTTCTTTCTTTCTTTCTTTCTTTCTTTCTTTCTTTCTTTCTCCTTCCTTCCTTCCTTCCTTCCTTCCTTCCTTCCTTCCTTCCTTCCTTCCTTCCTTCCTTCCTTCCTTTCCACTCCCATTTTTTTCTCGCTCTGTTATACAGAGGAAGTACAACTTCTTACAGGAATCTCATACAGTACCTGCTTTTGCTTTAGGGCTCCCTTCTATGGTACGTTTGATTCCTCCGAGCTGGTCTTGTATCTGAATACACATGAGAGAGAATTGTGCGAAGGAGCATTTTTTGACTAGGTTCCCAGTGAACTATAGGTTGTAGCAAGCACTTTCTATAGAGTGGGCTGTCTCGTGTTGATTATTTGTTTGTGCAAAACGTTTCTTTTGGGTGTATTTTATCACTGCAAAATCCAGAGAGATCTTGGAGCATGTCTGTGATGTAAATTCAATGTGATTTAAATAACAGCGATCCAGTTCAGGAGTAATTCATTGTTAGGATTATGAACTGCATTCAATGTGTACTGAGGCACAGCCAGATGGATGTGTCCTAATACTGTCCTCCGTCAGGGGCCTGGCAGAAAAGTATGCTGGCATAAAGTGTGCTGTTGCCATTGCCGATTCCTATTTCCCTTGCTTCCTTTTCCCTTCCACTGAGCATCATCTGTCAGCGGAAAAAACAGCTACCCATTAGCTCTCCTTAAGGTGTGATGGGGCAGGGATGGGTTAGGATTGGTGAATGCTTAGAATGGCAGCTGAGCCACCTGTTGAGATGCTCAACTAACAAGCTCCAGGTGCAGAGGTATTCTGTTGCCCTGTTACTGCTAGTCAGTCTTTTGAAAGGTGCTAAACATACAGTACATCTAAAAACAGCCTGGCTGACAGGTCACAGGTATGAAAGAGGGGGACAGGGTGAGGCTGGATGGAGCACTTACAATGCTTCTGCTTGAACAACCCCTCCTCCTTGCCTGTGACCTGTCAGTCGAGCTATTTTGAAACATGGCTCTGGTTTGTCACTGTTTTTAAGACAGTGCTAGAGCTGTGTTCAGAAGTAGCTCAGCTGTCGGGTAAGAGTGGTGGAGGAGGAGTAGAGGTGGAAGAGGCAGGGGCGACTGAGAACAAGTAAAGTGTGATGGAGTGTGTGGGTGACCTTGGGGAACAGAGGGAAGAGATGCCGCCTAGGGAACGATCAGATAAAAGGAAAGGGAGTCCGAGGGAGGGTAACGGTCTGAAGAAGAAACTTAGGAAAGACCCGCCCTGAACACTCAAGCGATAAATAGGGAGGGCGGGAGGTTTGTCCTTTCAGGCTTGCAAGATTCTGTTAATGTAGCCTTACAATAAAGTAGAATTAGCTCATCTAGTCATGTTTCCTGTCTGGTTTACCTGGAAGGGCTGACATAAAGGGACCAGCAGTTAGGAAATATACTGCAGACTAGCACTTCATAGGGTAACAATGAAGGCCTTGGAAAAGAGATGCAGATGCTGTGACATGTCTCCATCTACAAAGATCAGAATAGTGCAGGCAATGTTTTTTCTTGTGACACTCTGCAAGCAGGATAGAAAGAGTACCGATGATTTTGAACTCCGGTACTGGAGACGACTTCTGAAAATACCGTCTCAGAAAATAAGAAATTAAACAAATGGACCATAGAACAAATTAATCCAGAGTTCTTGCACCATTTGTCATATTTGAAGACATTATGTAAAGACCTAGTTCTCTTGAGAAGTCTATAATACTGGGGAAGGTAGAAGAAAGAGAAAAAGATGACCAGCAACAAGGTAGGTAGACTTGATTACAGTGCCAAGGGTGCACTCCAGGAAGACTTGAAAATCATCCTGGAGAAGTCTGTAGCTTGAATCATGTCAACTGGATTTCTATTTTCTCAGTGGAAATGTTTCGCTCCTTATCCAACGTTTCCACGGAGAAAATAGAAATCCAGTTGACATGATTCAAGCTACAGACAATTCCACCTGGATGACTGAGAACCTTCATCGACATCCTGGAGAAGGTCTATCTATGCGCTTGCTAAGAGCTGACACCAACTTGATGGCATATACTCACCATCAATTACCATAATAAATATTATAGTTGCAATAAATATATGGCCACATGAAGACCTTTTCTCAGCAGAAGCAGCAGAAAACCAATATTGTACTACTTTACAGGGCTGTGGATGAGTAGGAGGCAACTTCACAACATGATATAGAAAAAGGTTTCCAGGGCATGTTTGTGTTGTGCTTAAAGAAAGGTAAGGATGAACCCTCAGGAGTTTGGCTTCCTTCTTCCCTGTATACAAGGCAGGAGTCACTCCACTTTATTTTGAATAAGCCAGAATTTCCATTAGAAACTCCATTGTCTCTATTAGAAAATACTGTGGTTCATTCTTATATTGTAACTCTCAAATCAAATACCAAACTTTGATAGTTTGGATAGATTTAAAATAACTGTAAGTCACTGTTTCCTGAGTTTGAAACTGTTCAAACATCATCAGAAACGGTTATTTCTTCAAAAATATACTTTTGCATGAGAAAAAAGAAAGAGGTTTTCACCAAAAAGTAATCTTTCAAAATAACTATCCCCTTTATCCGTTTTAAACTTTCTCACATCAACTCCTTGTTAAGCTGCCTCCGAAAAATTCTGCAAATTACTTGGGAAGATAGGCGGACTAATGTTAGCATATTAGAAGAAGCGAAAACCACCAGCATTGAAACAATGATCATCCAACATCAACTTCGCTGGACCGGTCATGTTGTTCGAATTCCTGACCATCGTCTTCCAAAGCAGCTACTTTACTCCCAACTTAAGAATGGAAAACGGAATATTGGTGGACAGCAAAAGAGATTCAAAGATACTCTCAAAGCTAATTTAAAAAAATGTAATATCAGCATTGAGAACTGGGAAGCCCTAACTCATGAGCGTTTCAATTGGAGGTCAGCCTTTATTAATGGCGCTATGGACTTTGAAGAAGCACGAGTACAGGGCGAAAGGGAGAAAAGAGCTAAAAGGAAGGCACGTCAGGCAAACCCTCATCATGACCGTCTCCCACCCGGAAACCTATACCCTCATTGTGGGAGGTTGTGCAGATCCAGAATTGGCATTTATAGCCACTTACGGATCCACCGTTAAAATTTTACCTTTGGAAGACAATCTTACTCGGCTATGAGTGATCGCCAATGATGAATGATGATGAAGCTTTTGGCCAAAAGTTTTTAATTCTTTTAAAAAAACCCTTTTTTATTTGTTTGTAATCCATAAAAAATAATAACTCACCAAGTGGAATTTTTATCCTGCTACTCAGAAAATCTTTCTTTAGCTGTAAATTAATTACAGCATATGATTATGATGTTAAACTTACATTTTTTTTGACATTTGTATTGGTTTGTATTGATCAATTCATAATTTCCATGCATCATTCTAAGGAATTCATTGATTGGCAGTGTAGGAATACTATGTACACACAACAAAATGCTGCTTATTCTGAGCCGCTTCTGCTTTCCAGTGTCTCTACTCAGGGGCTCTTTTGGAGCACTCTCCACAGTATTCTTGAATTGAAAGAATCAGGGATTCAGCCTACATACAAAATGTGTCCTCTTGCCCTTCCACTGAGTAGTGGGCCCCCTTCCTATGGGACCTGTGGTTGTCTATACATTTCCTCTATCTTACCATATTTTCCGGCGTATAAGACAACTTTTTAACCCAGGAAAATCTTCTCAAAAGTCGGGGGTCGTCTTATATGCTGGGTGTCATCTTATAGGGCGGGTGCTGAAACCGGAAGCGCTGATGGCGCACCGCAGGGGTGCAACTCCACTTCCCCGCCGCACAGCTGATCCCCGCCGCACAGCTGATCGGCGCAGAGATTTTCCACCCGGGCCCTCCGCCCCCAGAATACATCTCCAAGCGTTAGCAGAACAAACCGTGAAGGAGGAGGAGGAAGAAGGTGGTGGTGATGATGGGGGGAGGTTTGAAAAAGCAGATCCAAGCACAAAAGTTAGTGAGTCATTTCGGTGGCAGCTGGAACAGTTTTCTTGACTCCGGCCTCCCTCCCTCTCTCACTCTCTTTCCCTGGCAATGGATCAGTACGGGGGGAGGGAAGGGAGGAGAAGGCAAGGGAAGGAGCGTTCAAGAGAAGTGGATTTAAAAGAGCGGGGGGGGGTTTGTATACAGATGCCCGCGTGTTAATTCTTCTGGCAGTGATGCGATTCACGCCCCTAATTGATTTATTTTTAAAGCCACCCCCCCACTCTTTTAAATCCACTCCTCTTGAACGCTCCCCCCTCTGGTCCCACCCTCCGCTCCCTCCCTCCCTTGCTGTTTCCTCCCTTCCCTCCCAACCCCCCCCCCCCGCACTGATCCATTGCCAGGGAAAGAGAGCGAGAGGGAGGGAGGGAGGCCGGAGTCAAGAAAACTGTTCCAGCCGCCGCTGAAATGACTCAGTAACTTTTGCGCTTGGATCTGCTTTTTCAAACTTCCCCCCATCACCCTCCTCCTCCTCCTCCTTCATGGTTTGTTCCGCTAAAGCTTGGAAATGTATTCTTCACCCCTCTGCCTTGCCCAGGTAATTAAAGCTTTCTCACCCCTCCCCCCAATATTCTCCTTCACACACACACCCCGCGCTGCCGCGCTTCGCATTACTATTCGCTTTCTACTCCGCTTCCCTGTTTTCTCCCTGCAGTTTTTTACTTTCTACTCCGCTTCGCAATGCATTGGGAAAGCTTTTTTCCCCCAGTGCGTTGGAAGAGGGGTAGTCTTATACGGCGAGTATATCCCAAACTCTATATTTTAACTGGAAAAGTTGGGGGTCGTCTTATACGCCCAGTCGTCTTATACGCCGGAAAATACGGTATTTCCTCCTCCATATTCTCCTTGAACTACATTTGCCTACTACAAGCTGTTTATGGAATTTTTCATCAGGGCTGGTTAGTGAAGGGCACTGAGGCGCTGAACAGGTTAACACAAACATATTGATCAAGGAACAAAGGTAATGAAGTCATACAGAAGCTTGGAATTCTCTAAAGATGCTCCCGATCTAAGAATGTGAAACACATATAGTTTCCTTTCCCTCTTTCATTTCTACTAATCGCTTCAGTGACTTTATCTAATAATCATGTATTCCTCATGCTTATTATCCTTTGATTGAAATAGCTCTGCTTGCATTCCCCTTTCACTCATAATTTCCTAATTTTTTTTACATGTTTCTTATTTCTCCAGCTTCCTCATCAGGATGAAGTTTATCTCTTTCTGCTTGATCAAACCTCTTCAAAATCTGAATATTTCTCATTGCCCACCAAGAAATCTGTCTTCTTGTAACTTTTTTTTAAATGAGCGGTGAATGTATGCCTTGGCGGTTTATGGATTCATTTAATGTACTCTTTATGTAAAAAATAAAACTCATTGAACATGATTTGCTACTGAATTATACAATAGTGGAACAGGCATGCTTTGTTCTCTGAACTGTGAGAACTCCGTGCCTTCTAAAATCATGATGTTCTGTTAATACCACTATGATATTTCTTATGGAGGAATTTTTAGCAGAGTAGCATATATTTCAGAGAAATTGGACTCAGATTTGGCTGAATTATAGTAGTGTTAATATCAGAGTCAGACTGATTTTATTCAGCACTATATTTATACCCCATTATTTTCTCTAGAACTCAAGGCTGCTTATATGGGAATTTCCCTTCATTTCATCCTCACAATAACCCTGTGAAGTAGGTTTGGCTAAGAAGCAGGATTGCACCCAAATCTTCCTGTGAGTTTCCATGGCTGTGGGTGAACTTGAATTTGGATCTCCAACACCTTAATCTGCACACTACACTGACTCTCTAAGGACAATTCTATATAAGGGCTTTATGCCAATTTGGGGCCAGTTCCAGATATTGACTGGTTTTGAGGGCTGAGCCAATTTTTTTTCTGGCTCTGCTACTGTTTCTTTGAAACTGGAGCAAAGCTGGTGTTTTCTTTGAAACACTGAGGCTCTGCAGAGCTTGTTGGAGGTCTATTTTCCAGTTGGTGGGAATTCTTGCCCCACCCCATCTCCGCAAGTCAAATATTATGCTAGGCGATTATTTTCTGTACTCACTATGCCTTGGAGTTTCTGCATCAGATTCCTGATGTCTGTCTGCTGGCTTTGTTTAAAATGTATCTCCCATCCTCCCCGCCCCCTTGCAACAGCCACTTGGAACCACACAGCCATTTGGAAAATAGCCAGTGCAAAGATGGTAGTATCTATCAGTTTATAAGTATAGGAGGAATGGAATTTTTGCAGCCAAGATGTTTATTAAATCCACTGGGCTAAATTTTTCAGCCCAGCACTACTATTTAATCTTCTGAATTTTCCTTAAATGTCTACTTATTGCCTACTCTTTTTGCTCATGGCAGATAACAAAGATGAAAATACAGAATACAAAAAAGAAAGAACATGAATGACTGTTGATGCTAATATCAATCAACAGTCCAAGATCTGGTGAAAGGGATGTGGTTTTACAGATTTTCTAAAGGCTGAGAAAGGAGGAGCCGGATGCAACTCTCAAGGTTTTGTACCCTAAGAGCAACACAGGAGCGGAGAGTTTCAAACCAGTGCAGAATCTTTGTGCAGACTTGCCCAGGACTGGATCACTCAGTTTAACCTATTAAGAACATAAGCAGTGACCTGCTGGATTGGATCCTGGCCCATCTAGTCCAGCAGTCTGTTTTTACAGTGGCCAACCACCTGCAAAAGGAAGCCCACTAGACTCCCAGCAGATGGCCTGCAGAGACAGTTGTACTGCCTTGTGAAGATACAGCTATTGGAGAAAGAGTTATGAAAGTAGACCTATCCAACAGAGGACCAAACAAACATTGTTTGCAAGGCATATCTGTTTTTAAGTAATATAACACCTCTTCCGATACATTATGCGAAGACCCAGCTCTCTGGAAAAGGCTTTAGTGCTGGGAAAGGTAGAAGGAAAGAGAAGAAGAGGGCAACCAGCAGCAAATGTGGACTCAGTTACAATGGACTCAGTTTCAATGGCAATGAGTGCAGCGTTGGGAGACTTGAAAGAACAGGTTAGGGATAGATCATCTTGGAGAAAATCTATCAATGTGGTCGCTAGGTGTTGAAAATGACTTGATGGCATAATAATAATAATAATAATAATAATAATAATAATAATAATAATAATAATACATTTTGCCCAAATGCAGCAGTGGCATCTGCAGGGAGGGTCGAAATATTCAAAATGGCAGCTGTGACTGCATGATTGAAGCCCTAACCCTTTTTACGTGCATCCTAAAATGGGTGGGGCTGTGATTGTGTGGCCATGGCCATCATCTTGACCTTTGACCCCCTGCCATGTGTGCCCCTGGAACAGGGCCCTCGGATGGCTCACAGTGAACTTTCATTGGCTCACAGGATATTATCATAGGTAAAATATTATTAGATAAAACCACTGTAAATGCAGCAACTGAACCCAGGAGGTATTAGAGAGCCAGTTTGGTCTAGTGGTTAAGGTGCTGGGGTAGAAACCAGGAGTTTGTGAGATCTAGTCCCGCCTGAGGCATGAAAGCCAGCTGGGTGACCTTGGGCCAGTCACTCTCTCTCAGCCCAGCTTGCCTCACAAGGTTGTTGTTGTGGGGAAAATAGGAGGAGGAAGGAGTATTAGGTATGTTCGCCGCCTTGAGCTATTTATAAAAATAATAAAGGTGGGATAGAAAATAAATAAAATAAAATAAATAAATTAGTAATAAAATGATTAAAATGGCTCAGAATATTTTATGATTGCAATAAAGCAGCAATGAAACAAATAATAATAGCTCAGTGAGCTATTGCTAAATATCTCCTAGGATGGCCTTCTGGATCACTGAAAAATCTATTCAGCTGAGGTTTCTATTTCTGGGTTTCAGCTGCCAGGTGGTTCTGGAACATGCATAAGCAGGTTACTGTCCCGTCCCATCTGTCCTCTATAACTGGCAAATGCTTTGCAAAATTGTATGGATATAGAATGAATGATTCTGTTAGCTACATTTGCATGAGGACAACTGAGTGATTGAGAGATGTGGCAACCTTTGGGGAGATGTGCTGGACAGTGATATTGCAAACCGCTCTGCCTTTCCATCATGCTTATGGTAGCGAATCAGCAGATAACATAATTTGCATCAAGATGCTCGATGCAAGGTCTCATCTCGCCAGTGGAGCTTTCATACCAGCTGTGCTGACCAACCACTTTTGATCACATTTGCCCCAACAGGGTAGTCACAAAACTAATAAAAATATGAGAAATGAATACATAATAAATCCACTGCCCTCAGTTTACTGTTGCCATTGTAGCACCGAAGATACAATAATGTCCCCTTGTTCAGAAGCAAAAAGTATATAATATTAAGAGGACACTTAAAAAATAGAAGATGAAAGTCCAGGTAGGGTTGCTGTTCTTTATAAGGAAAAGTTTCCTTCCAGCCAGGTTCAACTTCTATTTTCATGGGTGCCTCCATGTAATTTTCTTGACAAGAATAAGAAGTGCTTAACTTCTGCCCACTTTTAGGATGCTTTTTAAACTGTTGCTTATGCTTGGTCTAGAAAATATTGAAATCAGCACTTCTCTGCATAGCAATATGTTTTTGGAAAGTTAGGAGTTTCAGAATAAAATTCTGGACAAAATTTAACTTGTCCTGGGGAGAAGGACAAGTTAAAGAAAAGGTAGTTTTCTGTGGAAATGGTTTGCCATTGCCTTCTATCAGGACGGTCCTTTTTTGTTTTGTTTTTTAAAATTCTCACCTTGGAATTAGTGAGTTCCCATCCCAGTGCTTGTTGTTTATTCGTTCAGTCGCTTCCGACTCTTCGTGACTTCATGGACCAGCCCCCTCCAGAGCTTCCTGTCGGCCGTCACCATCCCCAGCTCCCCCAAGGTTGAGTCCGTCACCTCCAGAATATCATCCATCCATCTTGCCCTTGGTCAGCCCCTCTTCCTTTTGCCTTCCACTTTCCCTAGCATCAGCATCTTCTCCAGGGTATCTCATTATGTGGCCAAAGTACTTCAGTTTTGCCTTTAATATCATTCCCTCAAGTGAGCAGTCTGGCTTTATTTCCTGGAGTATGGACTGGTTTGATCTTCTTGCAGTCCAAGGCACTCTCAGAATTTCCCTCCAACACCACAGTTCAAAAGCATCTATATCTTCCTTCGCTCAGCCTTCCTTATGGTCCAGCTCTCACAGCCATAGGTTACTACAGGGAATACCATTGCTTTAACTATGCGGACCTTTGTTGTCAGTGTGATGTCTCTGCTCTTAACTATTTTATCAAGATTTGCCATTGCTCTCCTCCCAAGAAGTAGACGTCTTCTGATTTCCTGGCTGCAGTCAGCGTCTGCAGTAATCTTTGCGCCTAGAAATACAAAGTCTGTCACTGCCTCCACATTTTCTCCCTCTATTTGCCAGTCATCAATCAAGCAGCTCTTGAGTCAGCTGAGGTCCTCTAGATACTGCTACCTCCTTGAGAGCTATTTCTACATTGATCAAATAATCTGGCAAGAAGAGATTCTGTTGCTTAACACAGTTGCTTGGATCAAGGATGCCACTGATTTCCAAATATCTGTTATAGTTAGTAAAAAGAAGAGGACAAATAAAAAAAGTGTTATTTAAAGTTATGCTTCAAAAGCATTCTGGAGTTGTTCTGCTTACCTTTTAACTGATGCTTTTTTATTCTTTTTCAAACGTTGCACTTCATGACAAAGATCACTGTAGAATCAACCACCTGGCTGAGCTCACGCTCCCGCCTGTGTTGAGCTGTTGAGCAATTTATTTTTGGGTCACTTGTGATATCTCTGAAACTGCAGCATAACTAGTCTTTTCTTTAAAAGGCTGCAGCTCCAGAGCACCTGTGGATGGCCTGTTTTGCCATTTATAGGAATTGTTACATCGCTATGCCTTCAAGCTCCTGGGCTTCAGCTGCTTCAGGAGGGCTTTCAAAGGGAAAGGTGGACTGATGGCTTAACAGCCTTCCCTCATAGGAACCACTGGGTAGGCACTGCATGTATTTATTTTTGCTTATAACCAGAAAAATGCACACAGCATGAAGGAAAGGTGGATAGGAACAAAAAACAAGCAAATAGATTAGGCTGGAGGTGTTTTTGTTACTGTAAGACCTGTAGCAGCTTGGAGTAAAACAATAATTACATTAGGGTTGCTGCTCAGCATTTCAAGGTCAGCAAAGGCAAAAACAATTTCAAATAATGTATAGTCGAAGGCTTTCACGGCCGGAATCCAATGGTTGTTGTGGGTTTTCTGGGCTTTGTGGCCGTGTTCTGGCAGTTTTTGTTCCTAACTGAAAAATCCCACACACGACAGCACCACACCCCCTAATCACCACAAAAAAACCTCTCCCAATCTCTTGCAAATGACCTCTCAGCAGCTATAAACACCAGCAGGAACACACACCCTCCACGTGGGCACAGAGAGAATCTTCTAGCTGTGCTCCTGTCCTCTGAAGATGCCAGCCACAGCTACTGGCGAAATGTTAGGAACAAAAACTTCCAGAACACGGCCACACAGCCCGGAAAACCCACAGCAACCATCAATTTCAAATAAGCTTCGAACTCCTTTTAAGGAAGTAGGGAGTGGAAACAATAGCAGCCTGAAAGAGTCCAAATGGTTTATGTATGTTTCTTTGGTTTCTTTTAATTGACTAAAATGGGCTTGGAATAGTTAATCTTCATTTTTTAAGGAAAGGGCAGAGACGGAAAGAGTGTATTGGGGAGTCTTTGGTGACGTTTGGAAAAGTGTATATGAATCTGTAATCATTTTTGTTAAGATGATCATGAACATCTTTTGGACCTGTTGAAAGCTTACATCTAGCCAGAGCTGCAGGTAGAATATTTTATAGAGTTGAGTATTTAGTTTATTACAGATTTATATTCTGTGTGCTTCTATGAGGGTTCTCTGCTCCCTCGCATCCACATTTATTGCCAAAGATTTGCTCCAAAAAAGTTGCAAATCCCTGGTTTTACAGGTAGAAATTCTCCAGCATAAATTTAATGCATTGGATGTATCAGGGCTGGGAAAGGAGTTGCAGTTTGATAGCGGTTCTCCAATAGTTCAGTCAGTAATGTGCCTTGGTAGAAGAATGCCTTCTTTGTTCATAAGAAACATTTTTTATACAAAGGTTTTTTTTTAATGCTTTGGGAAGAAGCATAACCTTGTGCCTTATCACAGAGTGGTCATGATGGACTGGTATGATCCTGCTGAAAAGCAAAAAAGCTTCTCTGTGGTTTAAGCTGCAGATGGGCTTACCTAACTGCTTTCCAGCCATCAATTCAGATACACAGGTTTTCCCCCCCCCCTTTACAATGTGAAGGATTATCTGAGAAGCTGTAAAATGTCAAGCATGTCTTCCATTAGCCAGGAATTCTGCTACCGCTTAGTCCCTTGAAGGAGACTGTGAAGCTCTTGTTAGAGACCTTGGCTGACCCCATTTTTGGAATCCCTTCAATCACCTGTTTGTGCATTGGCAAAAAATTGATTGTGGAGTAAAATCTAAAGGGACTGTTCAGGAGGTCTATGTTGAGAAAAGTCTTTTTTACAAGAAGAAGACACATTATGAATCCTGATCCATGGAACCATATAAGATATAAAATAAAAAAATAAAATAAAATAAAATAAAATAAAATAAAATAAAATAAAATAAATAAAATAAAATAATAAAATAAAATAAAATAAATAAAATAATAAAATAAAATAAAATAAAATAAAATAATAAAATAATAAAATAAAATAAAATAAAATAAAATAATAAAATAAAATAAAATAAAATAAAATAAAATAAAATAAAATAAAATAATAAATAAACCAGGTCATCTATGCTTCAGATAAAGCAGTTTAAAGGAGTGGTATGAGAGGTTTTATAGTGATTTGCTGCACATGGAAAATGGGTTGTAAATGAACTCTGAATCAACCCTAATTCTTTGTGCATATGGTAAATTCCCTAAATATAGTAAATTGAAAGAAAGAGCCAGTTTGGTCTAGTGATTAAGGAACCAGGCTAGAAACCAGGAGACAGAGAGTTCTAGTCCCATCTCAGGCCTGAAAACCGGTTGGGTGACTTTGGGCCAGTCATTCTACATCAGCCCAATTTATCTCACAGGGTGGTTGTTGTGGGGAAAATAGGAGGAGGAAGGACTATGAGGTGTGTTTGCTGTCTTGAGTTGTTTATAAAAATAATAAAGGTGGGATAATTTTTTTTTAAAAATCAGTTTTCTGTCTGTCATATTCATGCCACTCCAAATGAAAAAGCAGACAGTGTTCATGTACCCTTTTAATACATATTGTATTTGGCGAAACATTTTTTTCTTAATTTCATAAATTACATGTTTATGTCTGCTTTTCTCAACCTTGGCAACTTTAAGATAGGTGGACCTCAACTCCCATAATTTTGGGAGTTGAGGTCCACCTATCTTAAAGTTGCCAAGGTTGAGAAATGCTGGTTTATGTGCTGGTGCAGCAACCAACATATAGAAGTAAATTAAGTTGGCCCAATGAAAATAGCATGATAGTAGAGTGAGCTGTATTTTACCTTTTTCCAAATTATTATCTATCTTTCTTACGTTGTAAAAGTGACCCCCTTTACATGGAACAAGACCACTGTTGCGTTGACCAAACTGATCTTGTTGAGTGGACCTTATTTTGGAAGCGCCTGCAGAGATGACGCCTGGGACAATGTCCTACCTCCCGTGGTTCCCTTACTGAAGGCATAGCTTCTCCTATGAAGTTCTGAATGACACACAGTGCTTTCTTCCCCAGCAATTTAGACCCCTTGTACAAGTACAGCTAGAACCGATTCCCATGTTCTGCTGGGCTTTCAGAAGCAAGTTCCAGAACAACCTTCTTCCTGCTACTCACCACCATCAATTTTTCTCCTCATCTCCCTTTGTGACCTTCAACCTTTGCTTTCCCATCCCTGCTGGATCTGGATCTGTGCTACTTGAGGTCAAATATAAAATGCCATTCTGTTCTCAGGAATGCTACTTATTCCACGGCTGTGTAAACGGAGTTTCTCCTAGTGTTTGCAGCATGCACGAGATTCAAATGCCTGGTTCCAGTCCTCTGCCTCTTTCTCCCTCCCTCCCTCTTTCTCCCTCCCTCTCTCCTAATGGTTTCCAGATGTGTGTTCTTTGGATATGTCTCCTCATCAGCTTTTTCCACAATGTGGAGCCAGCCCACTTCCAAATCCCAGATGTGCTATTTTATTTACTCGGCAGCATCTGGGTCTCGAAACAGTTCTGTCACTGCAACGTGGCAAACTTGTGAAAAATCAGACTGGCAGCCAGTTAACAAGCAGCATTTCCCTGTGAGAACATTTCAAACGAGAAAGTTAAAAGCCAGGAAAGAGGGGGTCAAGGGAGGGAGGGAAAGATGGAAAAGGGGGAAAACAGACGATGTTTTTTCTGTGCTGTGTTTTACAAGGTTACAGATGACTGGTAGTGTATTAACTTTGGAAATTGGAGTTTGCTCTTTTTGGAAGACTTCCTGTAATGTTTCTTCAATAGGGTGGCCTCCAGACATTTTGGAACTACATATCCCATTGTCCCCAATCAGATAGTGGGTTAGCTCTTGATATAGGTGCCCCCTGATTATGCAATTCATTCCATGTCCAGTTGTGGTTGGTGCCACATTTTGTTTGCTCTCAGCCTCTGCTTAGGATTCAACGGCCTATCCAGGTTTTTAGTGGAACTCAGTTGCTGTGAGCCTTTTCTCACGTATATGTAATACCAGTGCAAACAGGCCTGAGCAAGCTCTTTTTTTCTGCTGGGTCCTCATGACATTTCTTTCATTTGATTCCCTGTCATTTGATTTGATTCCTTCATTTGATTCCCTGTCATTTGATTTGATTCCTTCATTTGATTCCCTGTCTCCAGGCTGTCTGAGGCAGCCTGAAATTGACCTTAACCGTACCAGGGTTTTCCTCTTTATTTATCCAATTTGTATGCCCCTTGACTCTCAACGACTCTTATCCTGACACCGATTTTTCCAGGAATACAATCTGATGTACTTCATTGACCATTCTGTCCATGGTGCAGTCAGGGGATCCCTGGAGGGTAGGGTCGGACCAGCACCCATTGGCCACCTTAGGCTGGTGTGGGCATCTGTCCTTCCCCTTGTTGGAGGTTCCAGCAAATCAGCATGCCTCATTAGCATATGGGTGATTGCTCTAGGAGGCAAACTCTGTGCTTCCAGAGGAAGCTGCTTGTTGCCCCTCCCACTTCCTTTCTCTCTCTCTTGCTTTCTTCCACTGGAGAAGAAGGACCATGTGGCTGCTGGTCCTTCCATGGAGTGTCCGTGTGCTAGGCTTCAACTCCAGAATTTTCCCCTTTTCTCCATGCAGCACTGGCAGCAACATAGGGCCAGGGGTCCACAAAGTTTAGGGAACAAGAAAAGAAAAACTGAAACCAATTTTCTACTGAAATGGATGTAACTGGACCAAATAAACAGTAAGAACTCTTTTTGTAACCTACATTGTCTAAGTGAGTAATTCTTTATGCTTGGGTGGGCTATGTGCTTAAGATCAATATCCTATATTTCTCTAGCATGCTCATTAATGCTATTAAGAAAAAAAATCCTTTCTGTGTGTGCGTGTTTCTTTGCTGTTATACGCTCTGCTCCATTCAGTGGTACTAGCTGCCCACTAATGGTCTTCACCCCCCTGGTTTTTGGGGTCTGGCTTCTCCTGGAAAGCTAGACTGGAATCAGCTAAACAGGTAGAAAAGAATCCAGGAAAGTCTGATAGGTAGTTTTATTGTTAAAAAAGTAAGAGAACATTAGGAAAAAATTCCAGCATCTTCTGTATATCAAACATGAATCCTATTTATAGTGAACTCAATGTTCAAATTCTTGCACCTCTTTCTTCTGCCTAAGCTACGCAATGGGCCGGACAGCCCTCTCTTTGGAGTGGGAGGCCTGGTTTCCATCTGTCCCTTGTTTTGCTAACGGACAGATCTGTTGTCAGGCTGTTTTATTCTGACATCGTGTGAACAAACTCGCTTACCCGGACACTGTGTTCGGGCGCTTCTGGTTTGGGCAGCAGGAGAGTCCAGTTCTTTCAAATAAAACTTTCTCTGTATCCACAAGATCTCTGACCTGGTCACACTCCAAAAGCCCACATAGGGTTACGGTTCCTTGGCAGAGGAATATTTTATTGGGTCATTGTTTAATTGTTGGCTATTTCTGTTGTTTTAATCTTGTTTCTGTATGGTAGGATTGTAAGCTGCTCAGAGTCAGGTGACAATTGGAGCAGCATAGAAGCCTAGTAAAATAATACATCCTGTAAAGGACTAGGACAAATGATTAAAGTGGTGTGAATTAATGAGTACTAATTAGCATTCCTTTGTAAAATTAATTAAGGCCCAGTGTGTGTACGTGTGCGTGTTTGTGTGTATATGTCCCTTCGAGTCATTGTTGACTCCTGGCGACTGCCTGGACTAGTCCCTGCAGTTTTCTTGGCAAGGTTTTTCGGAAGTGGTTTGCCATTGCCTCCTTCCTAGGGCTGAGAGAGAGTGACTGGCCCAAGGTCACTCAGCTGGCTTCGTGCATAAGGTGGGACTAGAACTCATGGTCTCCCGGTTTCTAGCCTGGTGCCTTAACCACGAGACCAAACTGTTGTGTATGTCTCTCTCTCTCTGTGTGTACACACACACACACACACACAAACACGCCAAAAAACCTGGCATATATGTATGTATCCATATCCCCCAAAATGTCTATATACATGTATATAGACATGTAAGCACTCACACAGGGAAAGGTAGTGGAAATTGAGCCTCAGGAAGCATAAGCCCATACATACATACTGTGCATACATGTCCCTTCAATCAGTGTTGACTCCTGGCAGCTGGCAGGACTAGATCCTGCAGTTTTCTTAGCAAGATTTTGGTCGTGGTTTGCCATTGCTTTGTTCCTAGGGCTGAGAGGGAGTGACTGGCCCTGTAGTAAATCCCACTAAGATCAGTGGTTTTTAGTCCCAATTAACTATGCACAGGCTGTTGCTGTATAGGGGATTGAAGTCTTTAGCTTCCTTAGTGGATGTCTCCTGTGCTGGAAACTGAAGAAAGAGATCCTTGAGGTATTGGGGGCTTTTTTTTCATTGGTTTGTAAAGAGGAAATAGAGTGATAAGGGTTTTTGACTGGTTTCTTTATAGAAAGCCCCATTGAGTTTAGTGCCTCTTACTTGTAGGCAAGTGTACAGTGGCATCAACAGCAAACCAGGATGATGCCAAAATGATAACATGCAGTTGATGATGCCATCATGCAAATGCCACCATTATGTACTTGCTTCCTGTATCTGATGCAAGTATATCAGACAAGAATTTGCATGATGACATCATCACGAATGTGTCATCATTTGGCCTCCCTTGCCCCTCCTGCAAACACCCATGTAAATGTGTTTAGGGTTCTAATCCTGCAGAATCAACCTGTTAGCCCAACCAACATCTCTTCCCCGCCACGTTTAGTGAGTGAGAGTCTATTATGGAGAATCTCTCTATCCATGAAAACTCTACAAATGGAGGATCTTGAATGTCTACAATTTCAATTGCATCCATCACCATCATGGATAGAGGAGGCTCTACATTGTCTCAGATATACATAGGTTTTTATTTGATATTTGTATCCTTTTCTCAACTTTTTTTTCTTTTGTGGATCTATGATCATATATATACTGTGTGTGTACGAAACTTTATTGATTTTCAAAATATAAGTAAAATACAAAATGTAAAGTACAGAAAAGATAGAATACAGAACTAAAGAAAAAAGAAAAGCTATAAAAGTGCAGAAATAGATAGAAAATATAGAAGGAAAGTGACTTCTGACCTTCTCCAACACAGACATAAATGCATATTATACAAATGTAATCTCTTACCATTAGTTAAATTTTTAGTAATATAAAATCAACCATTCAATCATCAAAACCCAATATCAAAACCTCATCTTTTTCCGATACAAGCAAATAATCCAAAAGTGGTTTCCAAGTAGAAATAAATCCAATCACAGTATTTTCTCTTATCAATGCTGTCAACGTAGCGATTTGTGCCAGTTCCATTAGCTTAGCCATCCATTCTTCCATTGTGGGAATTTGTGGATCTTTCCATCTTTGAGCATATAAAAGTCTCGCTGCTGTGGTCATATATAGAAACAAAGTCCCATGCTGTATCTCAAGCTGTTTGTCCATCAAACCCAAAAGAAACAGTTCTGGTTTCAGCTGTGTATCCATTTTAAGAGTCTTTTGGATCATCACACATATTTGGTCCCAGAATTTCTTAGGCTTCTCACAGGTCCACCAAAGATGGTAAAGAGTTCCTTCAGCATGAGAACATTTCCAACAAACATTTGATGCCCCATTAAACATTTTTGATAACTTATCAGGTGTTAAATACCAATGATACATGTGATCATATATTTTCATAAAATTAAACAATCATGTCTTCCCTGAAGGGGAACATATACGATTTTCCTAAGCCATTTACTCAGGATATGAGACAAATGAAAACTGTATGAATATATAACATTGGTTGCACTTGGCTTGTGTATAACCAATCAATGTTTTGCTTTTCATTCACTGCAGCTCTGAGGAATTGCTATTATAAATTGATTAGGAGAAAAATTGCATATGTGAACAGGTTTGTGAAAATCTTAGCTTTGAAAAGGGAATCACATTATGTGCTGGTTTGGTTATGCTTTTTTTAAAATTATAAAAAGCTGTAATTCTACATGATATTGAGTCCTCCCTTCAACCCTCTTTCTTTGAATAGAGGCAAAGGGATTTTTAGCTTTAAAAGGAACTTGATCCGAGCAGCTTTTCAAAGAAAACATCTTTCAGAGACACGAATGTCCTCTGATAGCCTTCAAAGAGAGTTGTCCTCTGTAAAGCAGGGAACTCTCAGACACTGTTGAGCTGAATTTTTTTTTTTAGGACTGTCTGTTATTTCTCATTTTCCAACTCAGATGACATGTAGATCATTTTCAGGAGATATCTTCCTGCCTATAGAGGATAGTTTTGGTAAACAAGAGCCAATACTGAAATCCATCCAATTACTTGGAGGTATTTCTCTTTCTGCTACAGAATAAGGAGACCTTGTTGTAAATATCTTCCAGCTAATGGTCTTACAGTGAAATTGGTGAAGCTCACTGGGGAAATGTCTGCAGGAAATGAACATGTTTTTCTATCATTCATCTTCCTTCCCAAGGGTCTTGATGACCAGACCCGCTGACTGTATTCTTGCTTTTATTTGGTCCATCCTTGTTTGGAACAAAGTAAGTAATTCTCTTTCAACTCATCTCCCACCTCTACTTTCTCTGAACCTTGATGGTGTAAGAGCTTGGCCTCCAGGGTCTGACACAGTAGAAAGACAAGCAACTTAACTCACCCGCCTGTCTCCCTTCTCAGGGACTTGCCTTCTATTTCATCTCATCCTAAGTTGGTGTTTTGCTTTTAGTTTGCTTCTTTTTTACTCCAGCATGCTTGAAAAAACCAGAGCAAAGAAGAAAGGAAGTTACTGCTTGTTTGTGAAGGATATAAAAGGCAACAAAAAACCCCTCTCTCCATTAATTTAACTGTACAATTTATATGCGTGATTTTATAACATATATAAGGGGAAAATGTTTGTTTACATTTGCTAGATAGCATTTATTCAATTAATATGATGTTTAAATCTGCTTTGTTTCTTAAATTTACTTCATCCAAATGATGCCTCCCTTCCCCACCTTTGGTGTATATAGGGATAGTTTTGGCTGTCAGAAAATAAATATATCTAGTTCAGGGTTTAAAAATAAATATTTTTAAATAGTTAGGGAAGACAGAGAGTTAGAATCCTGGGGGATTTTGAACTACAATTTTGAAAGCTTTCATGAAGTATGGAGTTTCTCAGCTAATTGCAAGAAAAGTCCTACTGTGAACAAGGCTAAGGCTAGGTGCAACAGGAGAGCTCCTCCCCCTCTTCACCTGCAGCCCCCTTGATTCCTTTCACTTATTTTTCAGCTCTTTTTAAGCATGGATTTGGTGCTACAAGTCATGTCACGTCTTCTCATTGGTGGGTTGAGATGGTTAATTGCAGATAAGTGAAGTGGGAGGTGGGGAGCCAACTTTTTACCCAGTTACTATTAGGGATCTGGTGGGTAAAAAGGCCATTTGCCCAAGATTATCCTGTGATTGGAGGCTTGGCAGGCCAATTGCCTTACTTGCCATCCTGCTTTACTTGCAGGCACCGCTGGTCAACTTCTGTTAGGGTATATCCAGACCTCCAGGTTTAGAGACCTCATGGAGCCCAGTCAGAAAGAACCAGGCTCTCCTACGGCCAAATCATAATGACCCTCTAAAGCCAAACCCAGGGACCAGGTGGAGGGTGTATGGAGCTGGGCCGGTCCCAACCCCTGACCAGTCATCAGCTACATCATCAGTGAAGTGGCCAATGAAAACACAGCCAAGGTTGTCTCTGGAAAAGAGGGAAAACATTAAAATGGAATAGCGAAAGACAACTTGAAGCTGTCTCAGCTGTGGGCTGGGGATGAGAATATAGGCAACCTCATGAGGACATGCCATGTAAAAATGGCTACTAGGCATGTTCATGCCACAGTTAGGTGGACATGAGCATGAGCCCTTAGGGAGTATTTTGCATAAACATGATTTCTCTTGGTCTAGATTCTATTTCCTCTGAAAATGCACTTGTTTTTCCTAAAAACAAAATAGGAAATGTATTTAAATATCACACAAAAGCATAATGAATGTGTGTTTGTTATAGATACATTTTCTTCCCCCCAATTTCCCATGACCACCAAGACCAAAAGTTGGGTATCCTTGTTATGGGAACAAAAAAATCCTCCAGCAATTTTTTGTTTTGTTTTGTTGAGAGGGTTTTGCTTTTGCTGATGCTGTGAAGGTGTAATTTCAGAGTTGCCAATGGAATATTAGATTTGTTGGTGTGTGTGTTTTCTTGCACATGCAGAGTGTCAGAAAGCATTTTGCTTTAGAGACCAATAAATGACGCCAATCATTGTAGTAAATCAGTTGCAGTTGTATTAGTTACTCATTCAAACACATACTATTTACAGTTCTCTTCTGGATCCCTGGAAGTGTTACATTTCTTTCATCACTCACCAGAAAAGATAAGTAGCAGAAGCAAACAGGAGTAGAAGCAAGCAGGCATAGAAAACAGAAGCAGTAAGCAGGGCGGGGCAGGCAGGCAGGCAGGTTCTTTTATACCAGAGCTTTCCAAACTTTTCCTGTTGGTGACACACACCGGCGGCAGCGTGGCGGCGGTGCGTGTGGTGGCGGCGGTGTGCATGTGTGTTGCCCGAAACCCGGAAGCACTGATGGCGCACCGCCACGCACGCTGCCGCACCATCAGCACTTCCGGGTTTTCGTGCGACACACCTGCACACCGCAGGCGACACAGTACTGTGCCGCAACACACAGTTTGGAAAGCTATGTTTTATACTCTTCAACCTGGATCACATGCTGCCTGACCTTTTAAAGTTTGCAGGTGCTTAACTAACAAGGCTTGTGACTTACTCCTTGAAGAATAATACACCAACAAGATTTACTTTCACTTCTAAGATATAATACATCCACTCTTTAAGTTTTGCATGTGAATCCCAAAGTATTCCATTAAGAGCTGTAATTTTTTTCATTCAATGAGAATGAAATAAAAGCAATCTATTTTTTCAGTGCTATTTAATTTGAATATATGAAATGTCACTGTGTCCCAATGCTCTTTCTCTTACATTTACTAGTCCCTTGTTTAAGAACAAAAGAAGGCCCTGTTGGATCATTTTAAGTAACTCAACTGTAGACTCTTTTTTTCCTATGAAATGAACTTGATATCTCTGGGAAGCCTATTGACAGTATAAGCTGGGAATGTAAAATAATTCTGTCATGGATCCTAATGAGAGTGAATCTGGGTGTTTAGCTCCAGGAACAATACTAAGATCAAGTCCAGCAAGGATTTGTCTTTCACTTGAAAAGAAGGCTTTTTTAAAAGAAGCTGTACATGGTAGCTAGGTATCCTGGGCTTTTCTTTCCTCTAATAGTAGTAATACTCCATATGCTGTTCACAGAGCTTGCTTCTTCTTTTTAGTACTTCTTGGAAAGACCAAGTGAACATGCAATGTCTCAAGTGCAGAGAAAAAGTACACTAAATCTGCCCTGCAAGCAGATAGGAAAATGGATCAGTTGGCAATCCATCTGTATATTCCTAACATAGTTCCATTGTTTACCCAAGAGCTATTATGTCATTGAAGTTTTCTGAGAAGCCAAATTAGCTGACAAATATCGAGAGCCAATCATCATAACTTTTTGCTGAGGGAAGAATCTACTACCCAACACTCATCCTTAAAACACAAATTCTGAGGTACAAAAGCCTACCATTTTCAGCTAATGGAAAGCTAACTGAAAAAATTAAGGCTGTGTGGACATGTAGCACACCAGTGGAGGCATCTGGGTAGGTATTCTGGGACTTTCTCATTACAACCCTCCAATGGTAGGCAGAACAAGGGCAGAGGAAGATGTGCCTGTAAGGCAGAGCTTTCCAAACTTTTCATGTTGGTGACACACTTTTTAGACATGCATCATTTCGCGACACACTCTTACAGCAGGGCACAAGGCTGGCACTAGGACCTGCATGGAATCCTGGCAGGGCTCGGAGGCAGCAGCAGCTGCGACACACCCAAACACTGCAGCCGACACACTAACGTGTTGCGACACACAGTTTGGAAAGCTCTGCTGTAAGGATTAGAATAATTGGGTGAAGTTTATAGTGCCCAGAGGTGACAGAGTAGAGCATTTATGGATATAGGAAGGGGATGCTAAACATTTTATCATTTGGGTTTTCCCCCCTCATAATTCCTTCTGGACATCCTACTACCATGCTTAATTCTGAGTGTAGGATAAGTACAGTAAGTAACAATAAAATGGCTTTCCCTTCACCTGCATGCCCTCCATATGTGTGTCTCACTGATTCCCCAGCCTATTTCATATATTGCTGTTTGTTCTTTAAACTTCCCACTTCTTGCTCTTCTACCAGTTGCTGGCTGAGATGGCCACAGTTCATGATTCCAAAGAAGGAATGGATGACGGAACCCAGAATGAACAAATTAGTGAGGATTGGCTATCTTGTTAAATGTCTAGTGGGAAATGGATGCCTAGTTAAGGCAAAAGTAGGAAATATTTGTCTACTTGAGGTCAGAGCAGGAAGCTCCTTATCACTAAAAAGGTAAAGGTTCCCCCCGCACATTTGTGCAGTCGTGTCCGACTCTAGGGGCCACATGACGCACGCGGAACACTGTTACCTACCCACCGAAGTGTTACCTATTTATCTGCTTGCATTTGCATGCTTTCGAATTGCTAGGTTGGCAAGAGCTGGGGCTAGTGCGGGAGCTCACTCCGTCACGTGGGACTAGGGATTCGAACCTCCGAACTTGCGATCTTCCGATCGACAAGCCTGGCGTCTTACCCGCTGAGCCACCACGCCCCTTATCACTACGCTCATGTAAAACAAGGAGGGTACCTGGAGCTTCATAGAAAAAGCAAGGAAGAAACTAGGTTGTCTAAGTAAGGTTTTGTGTGCTGGTCAAAAATGCAGTTCATTCACAATATACTATCCAACCGCAAATTTCTTAGGTTTTCCTTCCTCACAACCCATCCATCTTTCCTCAATATATTCGCTTTGTGATTTCATCCTCATTCATTCTCTCCATACGTCCAAACCATCTCAACACCCTTCTTTCGTACTACTCACTCACTCGCTCACTTCTGCATTTGATACAAATTCATTCCTAACCATTTTTGTTTTATTTTATTTATTTATTTATTTATTTATTCGATTTATCACCGCCCAACTCCCTCAAGAGGGACTCTGGGCGGTTTACAATCAAACATAATTAACTGTAATACAAATATAAATAAAATTAAATAAACATTAAAATAAACAATTCAAGAATATAATAAATACAATAAAATCCAGATGGCAGTATCTTTTTTAAAACCATGGAAAGGGCATTCTAGGGCCACCCTAAGGCATTAGCCATCCCCAAGAGTGTACACTCTTTTTCCCGTCCCAGGCCTGTTGACAGAACCAGGTCTTGAGTTTTCTCCGGAAGTCCAGGAGCGAGGTGGACTGTCTTATCTCTGGGGGGAGAATGTTCCACAGAGCAGGCGCTACTGCAGAGAAGGCACGCTTCCGTGACCCCGTTAGATGGAATTCTTTAACCGATGGGGTCCGTAGCATGCCCTCCCTGCATGACCGGATGTGATGGGACGATGTAATGGGGATAAGACGGTCCCTTAGGTAACCTGGTCCCATGCCATGAAGAGCTTTAAAGGTCATAACCAACACCTTGAATTGGACCCGGAAGCAAACTGGAACCCAGTGCAGCTCGCATAACAAAGGTGTTACATGTGTCCGATAAGGGACTCCCAAAATCGTCCGCGCGGCCGCATTCTGGATCAACTGAAGCTTCCGGATATTCTTCAAGGGTAGCCCCACGTACAGTGCATTACAGTAGTCTACATGTGAGATAACCAGGGCATGAGTGACCGTTCGAAGGGCCTCTCGTTCCAGGAAGGGTCGTAACTGGCGCACAACACGAAGTTGCACAAAGGCCCTCCTGGCCACGGCTGCCACCTGCTCTTCAAGCAGGAGTCGTGAGTCCAAGAGGACCCCCAAGTTACGCACCGGGTCTGTCTGGGGCAGTGCCACCCCATCCAGAACTAAAGATGACAATTTCCTAGATACCGAGGAGCCATTAATCCACAGCCACTCCGTCTTACTAGGGTTCAGTCGGAGCCTGTTTTTCCCCATCCAGGCCCCTACAGCCCCCAGGCACTTGGACAGGGTAGAGACTGCATCACTTACTGTGTTTTACATACACATTGTGTATGTTTTACATACATACTGTGTTTTACATACACACTTCTTAAGTAACCATTGAATGTTACTATAAACAGGAGAATGGATATAAATTCAAAATCCAATTTCAACCCATTCCCACTCTGCCCAAGTTATTTTTATGTTTCTCCTGATATAATAAGTATAATTGACTTCAGGCACATCATAACAAGTGGGAATCAGAAGGTTGTTTTTTCTCCAGTCACAAGAAGTACATTCTGTTTGCCAGATAGGAACTGTTTAGCCCTGGAGTCCTCCTTAAAAGCTTTTTTCAGGTCTCTGCAAATGGTCTAAGAATTGGCCGGGTACATACATCAGCTTCAGTCTTGCTATCCTAATGGATCTATTCAGGTTTTTGTCTTCCTGACCCTGAAATTTTTTTCACCTAGTGAGCCCCAAGATTACCAACATAATTCAGGTCACCCATTTTCTGACATTGGTCCATTAACTTCTACATACAATGTTCCCAGTACTAAGTAAAAATTGAGTAATGGAGAATTTCAAGTCAGAAATGGTTTCTGAGATTTCAGTCTTAGAAATTGTTACCTGGAGTAGGCCCTAGGGAACAATAAAAATGGAACAAGAGGCATCACTATGTATATTTTTTCCCATGCTGGTTTGATAAACGTTCAGAGTGACAGATTGTTTTCAAACATCACAAAATTGAACCGACCAGGATAATGCTTGGGGCCCATTTTATCTAGGTGCAGCTGGTACATATGTTAGCTAATTTGGGATCCTTTAGGATCAAAAGCACATATAGGAAGTAGATAGAAAGGTTTTTTTTAGTCCGTTCAATTGTGTCCGATTCTTGGAGACTGCCTGGGCAAGTCCCTGCAGTTTTCTTGGCAAGGTTTTTCAGAAGTGGTTTGCCATTACCTCCTTCCTAGGGCTGAGAGAAGTGACTGGCCCAAGGTCACCCAGCTGGCTTCGTGCCTAAGGCGGGACTAGAACTCACGGTCTCCTGGTTTCTAGCCTGATGCCTTAACCGCTACACCAAACTGGCTTTCATAGATAGAAAGTAGCACCACCATTAATGTATGTTAGCACAGTCGGTAGCCCCACTGCAGTATATATTATAGACTGAACAGCTTTCACTAACTTGGTGTTTTCAAGTTGCATTGGGACGACAGCTCCCATGGCTGTTGGTGATCCTGATGGGGAATTCTGGGAGTTGCAGTCTGGCTTGTTTGTAGGACAAGATGTTGCTATTCTTCGTATTGGTTTGCACAATAAAAGTAATGAAACTGAAAGTATTTGCATAACTCCCTCTGATTTTATTATGGCCATTTCCCCACTAACAACGTACAGCATTACCCAACCATTGTTGAAGCAATATAAAGCCTCTCCTTGTTGATCTTATCTCAACAAAGTGATAGTTGGATGACTTTAGAAGCACTAGTTATTAGTGACTCTGCTTCGGTCTGTGAGTACAAATCCTTGAAGAGGATTACTTGGACACTCCAGTTGCAGGTGGATTCTGTCCAGCACCATGCTGTCATTTTATTCTTCATCATATACTTCCAAATGCTACTTTTGGAGCCTCTAAGCAAGCATACAGCTGATAGTCATAGTTAAGGAGAACGTTTTGTCTGCACATACATCATATGCAGGTCCCTTCTTGTATTGAAATTATGCACCAATAGAGTGACTTTGGGAATAATTTACATAGATGGTAATTCCAAGTTTGAGATCCAGTACAAGTAGATTCCAAATGATATGGGGACCAATTTAAATCTACTTTCACAGCAGCTCTTAGAAACTGCTACTTATGAGTCCAAACTTCCAACCCTGACAGTCCTCACACTCCGAAAAATGTATTGCTGAACACTTGTACATTTGTTACACAATTCAGTTGTAGGGCCCCTATTTTGGCTGGAGAAAACAGAATACAAATTAAGTAGATTAAGTATCTTGATGTATACCTGTAGATGCTTCACTCATATTGTTTGAGTGACTCATGAATAGAAAGAAAGAAGGAGCAGTATCAGAGGTCTGAAGAATAAAATTAAGCAAAGCCAAATAAAAGGCACAATTTTAAAAACTAATATGTGTACTGCATGCTTAAAAAAACTTGGGTCACAATAATTTTATTTTCAAGCTTTATGTTTTGGTGCATTCTAAGCATACAACCTCATTTCTTAAGGCAGAGCTTTCCAAACTTTTCATGTTGGTGACACACTTTTTAGACATGCATCATTTCGCGACACACTCTTACAGCGAGGCACAAGGCAGGCACTAGGACCTGCGTGGAATCCTGGCAGGGCTCGGAGGCAGCAGCAGCCGCGACTCCACCCAGACACTGCAGCCGACACACTAACCTGTCCTGACACAGAGTTTGGAAAGCTCTGGCTTAAGGGCTGAGTAAGGTGATGACAGGTAAAGTTACATGGTAGGTAAAAAGTAAAATAAAAGTAAATCAAATCAGTGATTTTAAAATACTTTTGGAACTGTGCAGTTTAATTTGGAATTTCAGCAAAAGTAGGCTTGAAACTTTGTTTTGGTCTTATCCTACCCATTGTAAACTCATGGTCCTTTCTAGTGGAGTCTGAACTGGTACAGCCCCTCTGCGCCCATTATATGACCGCCACATAGTTTTCCATGTGTGACTGACTCTAGTCAAAGAAACCAATTCTTACTGAGCGGACTGATTTTCAGATTTCTGAAGTTGCAACTCTTTACCTGTCATGGGGTTTAGAGTTTACTAACCGATTTCTTTCTTGTATCAGATAAAGGTGATCCACCTTGCCTTGCACTGCAGAGTACTTTCTGTATACCTTCCCAGACTCTGCAGAGCCATGCTTTTGCAAAACCCTTTCCAATTTCTGCCCCTCTTATCTTAATGATGTTTTTCTCTACAAGATAAACAAGATGCAAACATGTAAGCAAAACTAAAGGCAAGGGAGTTCTTCTGAAAGAACTTCTGTATCAAGTCTCAATCCTCAAAGGGAAGCTGGATGTTTTCTAATGTAGATGAGATGCTTCCATATCACTATATATTGAAATGTGTAGGTGGGGAGAATCATGCTCCACTCTTAGTCATAAGAAACAAGAGTTGTTATCAAGTTCTTCCTTGGACCAGTTCCGTTTTGATTAAGCTGGAAGGAAGATGCTGATTTTCTAGCCACTTCTGAACTTTTAGTCTTTTGGGATATGGTTTAATATTTGTATTTCAAGGAATGAAACTGACTGCATTTGTTATTTTTCTGACATGGCTTCATGTCTACCCATTAATAGTTTGATAGGTAGCTGCCAGGAGGGGAACAAACAATACATCTGTAGTGAAAATTTCCATTGCTTCCTTTGCCCTGAATTAGAGTTAAAGCCTTAAGAATTATTTGTTTTTGGAATGCATCAGTGTAGTTAACTGTTGAGGAAAGCATAAAAATATAGGCAAATGTGAAAAACCAAATTAATGGGTAACAATTTTCCCATATTTGTTAGGAACTGGGGCTTCCCATGGTGCCAGTTCTGTTGGGACCAGACACTAAAGATTGTTATGAAAACTTAAGTCGAAAAATGACATTATAATTAACAACCAATCAGTACAATTTATTAAAATATTTGAGGTTCTTGACTGAAATGCAGTACAATCACTTGTTTATTAAAAATGAGAAGACAAAAGAAAAGGCATATTTGCATGCTATTTGAATATATCAATTTTAGCTAGATATGGTTAGGTGGATTCACATGAAGAAAAAGGGGTAGTGATATCACTACGAAGGAAGAAAAGAAAACACATGTGAGTCTAAAGCAGGGCTTTCCAAGCTTTTGCCGTTGGCGACACACCAACGGCCAGCCCACAAAAACCCAGAAGCGCCGCGGCCAGTGCCCTGCAAAAACCGGAAGGGCCGGCGGCGGTGCTTCCGGGTTGCCGCCCACGGCAGCAGCGGCTGCCCCTTCGAAAGGGCAGGCTCCGGGAACCCCGAAAATGCCCTCGGGGCAGGGAGGCGAAAAGCTTCCGCCACTCAGCTGATGCACGGGGAGAATTTCTACCCCAGCCCCCATCAGCTTTGCCGGCAGCGTGTGTTTTTTTACAGTTAACAATCTATGATGAATTTAGAACATTTAGTTCAATAGGAGAAAGACAAAGAGCAGAGGATTCACTTTAACAGAGCATGCACAGAATTCTTATAGGTGGAGAAAGCAGATAAATAACATCTAAAACAGGGTTTCTCAACCTGGGCCACTTTAAAGTATGTGGACTGCAACTCCCAGAATTCCCCAACCAGCAACCAGCTGGTGAATTCTGGGAGTTGCAGTCCACACCTCTTAAAGTGGCCCAGGTTGCAAAACCCTGGTCTACTTCTCACCAAGGCCATGGAGATGGAGCTCAGCAAGACTGAAAAAAATATGAAGCTTCATGCCAAGCATATCAGGCAGGAGATTTAAAGATGTATCATTAAAACTTGTCACTAAAGGGAAAGCAGGATGTTTACAGATGTAGCATTCACTCACGAGCGTATATACAACTTGCACAGACACTGCTTACTTTGGGAAAGAAAATATGGAGACAAACAGTTACATTCCTGCAGAAAAAGGGAAAGAAGGATTTTTGGATAGAGGAGGGAGGGAAGGCTGATAAGAGAGGAATCACTTTTTTTAGGTGCCTGAGCTTGCATTGCTGTTGGAAAAAGTTCTCCAAGAAGGCAGAAGAAAAGAAATCCCCAGAAAATCAAAGGGTTAGGGTTAGGGTTAGGGTTAGGGTTAGACACCCACTTTTTCTGTCTTTTCAGGAATGCTGTTATTGAGGGCTTTGAGACACAGGGAGTCAGCGCAGGGAGGCGCACATTCAGAGGGAAAAAGTGGTGACAAGAGAATGTGGCAGACTCTAACAAAGACAGTCAAGAAAGGATGGTGGGAAAAACCTTGGGCTAGGTTTCTGGTTTGGTGAATGGTTATAACTCCAGGCATGAACAACGGATAGACCAAGATGTAAATCCTCTTGGGTTATCTATATAAATGTTGAAACATTCAAACAAACATACATCCAGACTCCTTCCTTGGTCGACCGCAAAAGTCCCTTGGAGGAGCCAATGGGTCATTGTCAGGCACCTACTAAACTGCTCATTGTTTAACAAAGATCTGGAAATCAACAATGTAAAGAGGGAGAGGTTTAGGATATATCTGTACAACCTTGCATTCACTCAAATACCATTTTACCCCACGGTGCTGCCAGAATTTGCGGCGCTTTTCTGCCAGTCTGGGTTCCTTTTCAGACAACCAGACATCCCTACCAGCATCCTTCTAGAGCAACGTTTCTCAACCTTGGCAACTTCCAACGCCCAGAATTCTGGGAATTGAAGTCCATACATCTTTAAAATTGCTAAGGTTTTTCTAGAGAGTAAGAGTGCCAGCTTCACTCTAGCTATGAGCTACTTACTAAAAACAGTAAGCAGTGTGGTTTGGCTAGTGTACTTCAGTTGCATAAACATTGAGTCAAATTTTTGGGTACTATTTGGAGAGGGGGAGGCAAAGCAGGTAACCCATGACAACCTGCCTTCACTGAAGGAGAGGGAAACCATTTTAAGTTGCCAGCCTGCAGGGGTCTACTTAAAATCAGCTGCAATGAAATTTAGGCCAAAAGATTAATAGGAAACTGACAGATCTTGTTTAAGAACATATTTATTCTGTCAAATTTCTTGAGTGGTAGCTATTTCTCAATTCAAGCTGAATGGTGGTATTCACGCTATATACTTACTCATCCTGACAGCTTGCAAGATAAACATGTCAGCATAAGATTGGCTAAATTCTTTCCCATGGAATCTAGACAGATGTTGCCAGCAGTGCATACTTTGAAAAGGGGGATCATGACTTTGGAAACCATAAAGGATCTCAAATTTTGAATGATACCAAAGAAATGCTTTTAGTGACACAAGTACTTCTCTGACCATCACAACTTCTACTCCCATTCTGATGTATCTGCAAAGTGTGAGTTGTGCTTAGTGATAAATTCTGAAGCCGCTCAACTTCTGCAATTACCAGATCACATGAATGATTATGTTGATCACTAATGCCTAATAACAGGGATTAGGACTCTGTTCCAATTTGGAACTAAGATGAGATCCAGACCAAATCAGGGCAATTCAGAGTATATATGTTTTTTCTCACCTAATGGGACAGACAGCTCCAACTCACCCATTCCCAATTCAAAAATATCTGTAAAACTCTAGATATGATGCATTGATTTGGGCAGAACTGGAGCAGCTATGCCAAAAAGAGTTTTTAGGTGGGAAAAGAACCCTTTGTTGCTTGCTTGGGTAAAACACAGGGGAAAATACGGAGAGGAATGTAGGTTCAATGGCTGTCAGGCTGGTCCTCAGCTCAGTGTCCTTCTAGCTATCAGACCAACCCCAGAATCCCAAATACAACCTTTTGGATATGTGGTGAGATCTGAAGAAAGAGACCTTTGGACATTAATCGAATGGCGCAGGGGACTGCAGCGATCAAAGATGAACAGGATGAGTCTTAGTCAAGTTGCATTCCAAAGAATTATTAGGAGCTCTGAGGATGCTATGAAAGTGGGGTTTTAATTGCACAGGCATGACTTCTTGACTTTTTTTATCCCTTTCCTGACCTCCCCCCATATGCTCCTGGTACCCATGAAACTCACTCGACCACTTTAGACCTGTCACTGTCTTTCAACTGAACCCACAACAGTTGCTCTTAACCATTTCATGTGGATCAGGAAAATCTTTTAAACAATGAAAAATTTGACTGGGTACAACATTTAATGTTGTGCCCAGTCAGTTACCTCTTCCATACAATGTGGGAAAAAATTCAGGTAGGTATTCTGTATGTTACCCACTGGAGCACATGGGATCTTGTATTTAGGCTTGCCAATGTACAGTGCAACAATTATATGTGCAGTTACTCACTGTGCTGAGAAATCCAGAGAGCGAAAGGTAGGCTTTCTGTTGTGCCAATATTATCGCATTTTCGCAGTATTCAATTTTCAATATTTGGTGCTTGAAAACATGTTTTTCCTTTCTCCTATCATAATCAGCCCAGGTAAGTGGGCTTTTAAAAAAACCACCTTTATTAAACATGAGAAAAGAAAAGAAAAATCTCCATAAATGAAAATCCCAAGTCAATATGATCTAACTTAAAAATGTTAAAATTACAAGGCCAATATAGAATGTATTAATGAAAACAGGAGAGGAAAAAACAGGAAAAGAAAAAAAATTCAAAATATTACTCACAGGGTAAAAGCTATAAAATTAGACCAAACTTGAAAGTCCTCTTTTTTGCCTTGGGTCTTTAAAAAACAAAAGAAAAAAGAAAAAGCCAAGGCAATTCAAGCACTGAGATAAATCCTTTTAAAAATTTAGTTTATTAACTTTACAAAAAACAGCAAAGAAAAAAAGAAAACAGCAACGCATAATGTGGCTACTTAGATGATGAATGTTGCAGACATTTACTAGACATTGCCTTTGTCATCCTCTGCTGAGAGCAGTAACATCCATCTGTGCCAATTCTATTTTGACAAGTTTCTTTATAGAGTTTAATTCTTAAACAGCAAAGTCTAAATTATGGTATTGAAAACAAAGCAAAAGGCCAACTCCTCTCCAAAACCAGTAAAAATGCATGAGATGGTCCTCCCCCTTTGCACCATTAAACCACCTCTCTAAGTTGAGTTTGGCTCCTGTGATTACATGAACATGTCCATGTAGTTAGCTTAGCATCAATGCAGAACTGGTTGACCAGTGCCTTCTCTGGAAGTCTACTGGCTACCCTACAGTCCTGGGTGTCCTGATAGCTCGTTTGGTCTAGTGGTTAAGGCAACAGGCTAGAAACCAGGAGTCTGTGAGTTCTAGTCCCGCCTGAGGCATGAAACCCGGCTGGGTGACCTTGGGCCAGTCTCTCTCTCTCAGCCCAACTCACCTCACAGGGTTGTTGTTGTGGGGAAAATAGGAGGAGGAAGGAGTATTTGGTATGTTCGCCGCCTTGAGTTATTTATAAAAATAATAAAGGCGGGATAGAAAATAAATAAATAAATAAATAAACAAACAAACAAACAAACAAACAAATAAATGAGAATAATGATTCATCAGCCTGGTACAGTGGACCCAAATCTACTAAAACTTGTATTTGATAAACATATTGTTTAAGGTGCCACAAATGTGTTCACCTTTTTTTGCCTCAGTGCAAATTCTCTACAAACTTTTCATAGAAGCCCTTGTATAGCACACACAGGTAGTAAATAGTGTCCATATGCTTGCAATGTTTTACACCAATATTTTCCCCCATATTTTTATCTTTCAAAGTTTTTTTTAAATAAATATAATAAATTATTTTATCAGACTAATTAATGGAAAAAGTGTTCATACACACAACAGTATTAACAATATAATATAATCTCAAAATTAATAATCATTTTTAAAATTGATTTTATTGTAATTTCTTTGATTTTGTGAGCTGCCCAGAGTCATTGAGAGTTGGGCAGCATACAAGTTTAATAAATTATTACTACTATTATTAAAAAAGTGAGGAAAGACTTGGAAAATTATGTCTTAAATAGAACTCTCCCCAATTGGCCATATTGCTTCTTCCTTTCCTCTTTTTCCTCCCCACCTCACCAGATGACAAACAACAGGTACAGTTAACTACTGCCAGTCATATGTAAATGTATCTTCTTGTGCTCTTTAATAATGCTTTCAGCCAAACCTTGTGCCCCGAGTACCACAATCTTTTATGTCTTGATCGATTACAAATAAAGAATCTGTGCTTTTTTTAACATACAAAAATGGATTCAGAGTAATTTTAACAATCCTCTTGATGTTAGCCCAAACTGTGTCAGTAACAGGACAAGCCCAAACCACATGAGTTAATGTTCCAAGTCCTGAATTGTATGACCTACTGCAAGGCAGTTGCAACCAATCATTATTAGGTGAGGTATCCAATATACTTATGTGGCCGGGAGAACACTATGATAGTTATTTAAAGGAATGTCTGTAGCTTGAATCATGTCAACTGGATTTCTATTTTCTTAGTGGAAATGTTTCGCTCCTTATCCAAGAATAAATAAATAGAAATAAATAGAAATCAAAATAAAAACAAATAGAAAAAAAAAATTAAAAAAAATAGAAACAAATAGAAATCCAGTTGACATGATTCAAGCTACAGACAATTCCACCTGGATGACTGAGAACCTTCATAGACATATTTAAAGGAATGTTTCTTCCTTCCAATGCTGAAGTATAGTCTCCATGCTATGCTTTTTATTGCTTTGTTAATTTTAAAAATCTTTACTTCTTTCTTTGTAGAAGTCTTGCAAAGAATAACTGTGTCACGATGCTTCACTGTATTTGCAGTAGTTTAATTGTAAACATTTAAGCAGAGCACAATTTCATGCCCATTGCTCTGGTATGTCTTGTACATAATGTAAGCGACCTGGAGCAGATGCTTAAAATATGTCTACAAAAAGCTCGAATGGACTGCAAGTGAATGGGCGAAGGGACTACTGAAGCAGAGAAGAACTGTTCAAGGCGGCTTGTTTGGATTTATGTCCTTCTACTGTTTCCATGGGAATGTATATAATGCTTGATCACCGGGCAATTTTGTGGGTATATGTTTATGTGCTCTTGCACAAATCATTTAAAATGCAAAGCCACAAAGTCTCTCTGACCGAAACACCAATCTCTTTACTGGATTTCTCACTACTAGAGTTCTTGTATTTTCTCATTTGTTTCCATAAGACATACTAACCAGAGCCCCCAAAGCAGTTCATATAATACAGAATTAAAGTGGAAGTTTCAAAACAAGAAGTGTAGCTTGTTTTCAATAAAACCCATGTTAAAAATCAATCAGATTTAATGGGTTGCCTCAAGATGTAGTTGAAATAGACCAACTGAAATCAGTGGGATATAAAGTCCCACAAATTCAATTGGCCTGCTTTAAGTGTGGCTAAGGCTGAATTCAATGTACATGTTTTAAATGTTTGTTCTAGTTTATTCTGCATCTGTTTCTTAAGGGGGTGGAAGGAAATAAAAAGCAGCAAAACACATTAGCCACTGTAGTTTCATATTTGTTTTGGTTCCTAAACAAAGCTTGGAAGTATATCTGGCTGCTGCTTATCTTAGTATGACATAGTGCTTATATATTTCTCATAGTTAAAGAAAGCATAATTATGAGAGACTTATCTTCAGTTTCAGATTTCATCCCTTGAGTCATTTTAATGTAAGATTATTCATACTTTTTCCCAGAGAGAGAAAAGAAAGGGTATGTGTGTATGAGAGAGGATCCCAAGTCATAAAGCAACTCTCTCTATGCTGACTGGATATGGGGACAGGAAAAAAACACATCTGGGAAAAACCAGTTTGAGGAAGCTGGCCATTATACGTTCTCTAACTTTATAATTTTCAACCAGTTATATGGAGGGCCAAATTTGTTGCTGCAAAAAAAAAACAAAAAAAAAAACGACTCAACCTCAGTGAGTCATAAGTTTGTAAAATTTGGCTATTTAATTACTCCAGCATTCTGCAACCTAGTGGTCTCCAAAACCATTGGATGATCTCTCCTGCAATTTGAAACTCTCACAGCATTTTTATTCATTTATCTGTATTTATTTTACTTTGGCTTCTATGCCTGAGAACTCTGAGCAGCCTACAGAAATAGAATTAATACAATACAACAACCCCCAAACTCCAACAAAACAATAACCTGTTCCCAACCCATCACATTATTGTGCCTACATCTCCAGGGTGATCAACCTTCCATCCCAACCTCCAAGGTCCTCTGAAAGAGCCATGTCTTCAGAGCTCTTTAGAAGCTTCATGGAGAAGGGGCAGTCCCTCCAACCAGAGTAAGACTATTTCGAAGACGGGGCCAATCACTAAGAAGAAAATATCCCTTTGTTAGCAGGACCTTTAACATACCATCTCTGCCTGAACTCCCTGGACAGGTAGGTTTTACCTAGATGAACACATCCCATAAAAGTCATGCTGGATAGGGATCATGAGAATTGTACTCTAATAGAATTAGAAGGTTGCTGGGAGTTGGGTGGCATATACATTTAGATAATAATTTTTTTCTGAGTCACCTATAAATGAGCTTCTACGTTGCACATTCTTCCATGTGTTCCCGCGTGGTATACAGTAGGTGAGAGTGCAATACCGTATGCATAGTGATGGGAAAGAATATGTTTCCCCATTTACTCTCTGTTATTGCATAGATACATTTTGCACAGGGATGTTTCTAGATCAGAGATTCCTGGTGTCCCACTTGATTGATGTATGCTGTATTGTGACCTCCATATGGTAAATAGTTATTTCCATCCATCTGAAGAAAACCTCTGAAAACTCTAGGTTTCACTTGGAAAACTTGAGAAATGGATGCAAAACCTTTATTCCTGTTTATGGAAAGGGTTCTTTCCTTGCATATCAATAATCAATGCGGAGAATATAAATCTCAGCCTTTTTGTTTGTTTGTTTTGCACTTTGGGAACATGGAGGATGTAGTTTTATTCTTTAACGCTCCTGAACTCCCCTCAATGCAGGTCTTGGTCTTATCCCCTTCTGATGTAGCCCCTGATGTGCGGTTAAGTGTGGTTCATTTCTTAAACCAACAGAAGTTGCACACTGCTGATGCAGATCGTATGCTGTGTATTTGAAGCTCACCTTTTAAAATTTGCCAGTGACTGATATTTTCATTTAATCCACTACCTTAAATGGAAGCTTTAAAATAACATGTGAAACATGTAGGAATTCTGGGATGGTAGTACCAGAACTCCACGCAGCTTCTTATTAGTATATAGCAGAGTAGAAGCGTTCCCATAAACTTGCACAAGGCTTAATCAGTTCAAAACACAAAATAAACACACTTCACACGTTAATGTAAAGTTACATAAAAAAGAGTTTACAATTTTATTGTAACTCACAGTTCCTTAGTAGAAACGGTCCATGCGTGCAAGCAAGTGGTTCTGACCAAACCCACAGTCTTCATTAATGTGGCCCTGCTGCATGGACGTATGAGAAATGTGGGAGCCATTGGTGGCCCATGCTCCTTGGTAGGAGATTCGAGCAGAAAGAGAAAGAGAAGGGAACAGGAAACCAGGAGTCAGCCCCTCCCACACAAAGCAAGTAAGATCAGGTTACAGCAGAGGCTGTCTCCTCCTTCAAGTCTGTGTGTGAGATGTGCTTGGTTGAAACCCGATCTCTAACAAAACATAGGACAGAGATGGAGGAAACAGTAGTTGACAATACAGCACACCAAATAAGTATTCGTTCAGGTTTTTTTCACTTTGGAGGCATTGTTGATGATGCCAATATAGCTCACTGGTGTTCGGCCTCAGTTTTATAATTCAGCTTTGAGAATGCAGTGATATATTGCAAGAAAATATTGGATTTTACTGATTATGCAGTGTGATGACAGCATCTAAATAGCACCTCCAAGACTGAAAGGTATCGAAGTGGGGCAATTATTAATAATATGCAATTTCAACTGTTTTGTGTTATGAAATGTTGAGCCAGGATTGAAGGGCTAGAAAAATGATACTTTTGAGCAATTCATCTGATAAGCCACCAATCAGTTTCAAATAATTACCTGAACAACTAAAACAAAACAAAACAAAAAACCCAACCTAAACTACCCTATATAAAAAAGATGAATGAGTCCTCCCTCCTCATTCCTTTACACTCAATAAAATGAATGTGATCTCAGCTGCATACACTGTGAGACATTACGAAAAGGGAAAGAAGCTGATGCAGTTGTCCATCAACCAGCTTTCCCCATCATGATTGGTGGATATTTTCTTTATCTTGTATAGGCTTTTAATAACACATTTTAGCCCTTTGCTCATGCTTGACTGAACACATGAGGGAGACAATGCATTGGATGACTTATACCTGCCTGCCCTTTGCCAATCTCTTTGATCTTTGTATAGGTCTGTAGGGAAGCTTCACATTTGTTGTGCACACTTCTCTCCAGGCCCACATAGAGGGGCAAGGAATGGGATGAGCAGGTGGTGATGATAGAGAGGGTGGGGCTGGCATCTGCAGTCTGTTTCTCTACACCAGTTTTGGCACCAGGGACCGGTTTTGTGGAAGACAATTTTTCCACAGACCGGGGGGGGGATGGTTTCGGGATGGCGCGGACGGAAGTGGTAAGCGGACGGGATGGCGTGGATGGAAGTGTGCGGCCTGGTTCCTAACAGGCCACGGACTGGTACCCGTCCACGGCCCGGGGGTTGGGGACCCCTGCTCTACACCAGTGTTTCTCAACCTTGGCAACTTCAAGCTGTGTGGACTTCAACATGCTGCCTGGGGAATTCTGGGAGTTGAAGTCCACAGAGCTTGAAGTTGCCAAGGTTGAGAAACACTGTACTACACAGTTTTAACACTCTCCCCCATGCATTTAGGTGAACACTTGTAAAGGGATTTTGTAAATACCTATAAAGGGCAATTTGCTCCATTGGAGCAAGAATACTGCTTGTACCCAATGTCACATATGGTATGATAGGTAGACTGTTGTATTGCAACTGGAGCATCCCAGGCTCAAACTTCCACTCAGCCGTGAACCTCAATTCATGAACCTAGATCAGTTTTTTCTCTCTCTTTGCCTAAAGGATCTGCACCATTTCAAAGACAGCGTTGGGCTACAGAACAGGCATACTAGGGCTTTTAAGGATCTAAACCATCTACAGTACCATTACACACACGCTTTTTCTTTCTATTAATGTTAGGAAGACAGGGATTGCAAAAATGGGGAGAGGGGGTTCCAAGGTTGGATCTCCCCCTCTGAGATTAAATTTCTTTCTTTGCTCTCAGAGAAGAGGTCTCAAACATTCTACTGGTCCAGGTCCAGGATGTCCTCTGGAGGAACACAGAACTGCAGCTGAGGAATTGTTTACTAAACCAGTCTACTTAAATGAAGCTCAACAGAAAAGTAATTGCCATTACTGCAACGGTCATTATACACAAATGGCCTAAGATACGGAACATCAGATAAGAAAATGTGTATGTAAGTGGTTCATTAGAACCCAAATAGTCATGGGTAAGTAAATTTAAAATATTACTTAGCAGAAAACACAAACTACACTGTAAAGGGAGCCAGAAACATTCCTTCTGATTTGAGCAGGAAATGCATATTCAAGCATAGCCAGCTGCAGCGTGTCAGTTGAATCACAATTATTGTAAAAAATTGGCATAATATCATAGCTCTCCAGGGCATAGGAATTCCATTCCTAATTTATCTGAGTCCTTTTTTAATTAAATGAAAACTAAAAGCACAAAAATTTCAAATAAAAATATAGTTTGTGATGGACGGGAGTGCGGGGAGAGGGGTAGAAGACCTGAAGTGTGATCAGAGTATCTAGGTTGGTTTTCATGAGCAAAACGTCTTCATTCATTAGTTCTTACCAGTCAAACAGGCTTCGCAGTAAAATACGTTCAGGCAGGAACCGTTCTGTTGCTCTGCGGCCTTGTGAGACACAAAGAGCAAGGGCAGTTTCACACTTCATTTACACAGGTCAACCAGGCCACAAACTTTCTGGCGTAGGCAGAAGTGCCTGAAAAAAGATAGAACTAAAGTGCCCTGTGAAGAAATCTTAATTATTATAAAGGAGGAGAAGGTAGAGTGAGAAGAAATTATTTGGTTTAATGCAGTGTTTCTCAACCTTGGCAACTTTAAGATGCATAGACTTCATCTCCCAGAATTCCCCAGCCAGCGATGCTGGCTGAGGAATCCTGGGAGTTGAAGTCCATGCATCTTAAAGTTGTTAAGGTTGAGAAACACTGGTTTAATGCATCAGGCAGTATTTTTAACTCAATAGATCTCAGTCCCATGAAACAAATGTAAATATTTCATTATATTAACCAGGCTTATATAATAGGAGAAAATGTTTCAATAAAGCTTGAAATATTTTGATATAGTACTGCCTATGAAGGTTCTCAGTCATCCAGGTGGAACAGTCTGTAGCTTGAATCATGTCAACTGGATTTCTATTTTCTCAGTGGAAACGTTTCGCTCCTTATCCAAGGAGCTTCTTCAGTCTGAGCAAAGTTAGTAAGGGAATCCTTAAATATGTTTCTAGGGTGGCTGTGTGACCTTGCACCTGGGGCTAGGTCATGGTTATTTTGAGATGTTATTTTTAAGTCCCTTTATCATCCAAAGGAGGATCGTTAAGATCCCCATGCTTCTGTTGAGCTTGCGAAATGGTCTTAATCTTCATAGGCACAGAAGACAAAGCAGGAAGGAAAATAGGGGAAAGATTGTGCCTGAGGCCCAATCAGACAGTTCTGAAAGCCGGTTAAATAAATTTACTCTGCCACATATTATCAATCAAGAACTTCCTTTTATATGACTGATTTTTTTAAAAAAAAAAGTAAAGCAGGTCCTTTAAGGATACCAGAGTCTTGGGCCTTTTTGTAGTGCGTGTTTGAAAAAGGGAAGTTGTGCCTTCAAACAGCAATAGCTTCAGTGGGCTGTTAGGTGTTCTCACAAGAAGTTTGAACTATAAAAAAAACTGAAGGCCATATGTGACCTATGAATTGTCCATCTTGCATTTGGCCAAGTAAGTGCTTGGTCTCAGGAAGAAGACACTGGGAGAGAGCAACAGGTGCTGGAGGACAGAGCCACGATCCACGCAACCTAGTACACTCTTTATTTATTTATTATTCGAATTTATCACCGCCCATCTCCACAACAGTAGACTCTGGGCGGTTTGCAACATTAATATTAATATTAAAAACCTATACACTTAAAAATACAATATAATAATAAATAGATAAGAATCCAGAGGATGGGAAGATCTTAAAAAGGAGGGTATTACGGGGCTAACCACCCCCAGGAGGAACTGTTACCTCCTTTGTCCCAAGCAAGGCGGCAGAGCCAGGTCTTTATTACACTAACCTAGTACACTGCCTTCAGGGCGGATGGAGGCATGCCAACATCATTGTTGACCAGCTGTTTTTTCCAGCTGGAATAGAAAGAAGGAATGATCTTGTTCTTTGCCTCAGCCAACAAAAAAGACCTAGCATTGGCCATGAACCACTGAACCCTTTAGGCTCCATCCCCTTGGCCCCCAAAGAAGAAAAATAGTTTCACTCTATTTATTTATATTAAATAACCTAGTGGTACATCACTGACTAGATTAAGTTTGCATTTGACACATTTTGTTCAACAAGTGCTGCACAATGGACATTCCTCTTTTTTATAATGGAAATGATTTGATTTTTCTGAACCAGAAGCAGGGTGTCCGTAGGGCAGCCTTTCTCAACTTTTTGACCCTAGCGGAACCGTTGAAATATTTTTCAGCCCTCAGGGAACCCCTGCACATTCAGGCTCAAATACTGTATAGGCCAGAAGTAACCAAATTATTATATTTGTTTCATGCGTAGGCCTGTGTTGTTGTTTATTCGTTCAGTCGCTTCCAACTCTTCGTGACCTCATGGACCAGCCCACGCCAGAGCTTCCTGTCGGCCGTCACCATCCCCAGCTCCCCCATGGTTGAGTCTGTCACCTCCAGAATATCATCCATCCATCTTGCCCTTGGTCAGCCCCTCTTCCTTTTGCCTTCCACTTTCCCTAGCATCAGCTTCTTCTCCAGGGTATCCTGTCTTCTCATTATGTGGCCAAAGTACTTCAGTTTTGCCTTTAAGATCATTCCCAGGTTTGATCTTCTTGCAGTCCAAGGCACTCTCAGAATTTTCCTCCAACACCACAGTTCAAAAGCATCTATCTTCCTTCGCTCAGCCTTCCTTATGGTCCAGCTCTCACAGCCATAGGTTACTATGGGGAATACCATTGCTTTAACTATGCGGACCTTTGTTGTCAGTGTGATGTCTCTGCTCTTAACTATTTTATCAAGATTTGCCATTGCTCTCCTCCCAAGAAGTAGATGTCTTCTGATTTCCTGGCTGCAGTCAGCATCTGCAGTAATCTTTGCGCCTAGAAATACAAAGTCTGTCACTGCCTCCACTTTTTCTCCCTCTATTTGCCAGTTATCAATCAAGCTGGTTGCCATAATCTTGGTTTTTTTGAGGTTTAACTGCAAGCCAGCTTTTGCACTTTCTTCTTTCACCTTCGTCATAAGGCTCCTCAACTCCTCCTCGCTTTCAGCCATCAAAGTGGTATCATCTGCATATCTAAGATTGTTAATGTTTCTTCCAGCGATTTTAACTCGAGCCTTGGATTCCTCAAGCCCAGCACGTCGCATGATGTGTTCTGCGTACAGGTTGAATAGGTAGGGTGAGAGTATACAGCCCTGCCGTACTCCTTTCCCAATCTTAAACCAGTCCGTTGTTCCGTGCTCTGTTCTTACCGTTGCTACTTGGTCGTTATACAGATTCCTCAGGCGGCAGACAAGATGACTTGGTATCCCCATACCACCAAGAACTTGCCACAATTTGTTATGATCCACACAGTCAAAGGCTTTAGAATAGTCAATAAAACAAAAATAGATGTTTTTCTGAAACTCCCTGGCTTTCTCCATTATCCAGCGGATATTGGCAATTTGGTCTCTAGTTCCTCTGCCTTTTCTAAACCCAGCTTGTACATCTGGCAATTCTCACTCCATGAATTGCTGGAGTCTACCTTCCAAGATCTTGAGCATTACCTTACTGGCATGTGAATTAAGTGCCACTGTTCGATAGTTTGAACATTCTTTAGTGCTTCCCTTTTTTGGTATGGGGATATAAGTTGATTTTTTCCAATCTGATGGCCATTCTTGTGTTTTCCAAATTTGCTGGCATATGGCATGCATCACCTGGACAGCATCATCTTGCAAGATTTTAAACAGTTCAGCTGGGATACCGTCGTCTCCTGCTGCCTTGTTATTAGCAATGCTTCTTAAGGCCCATTCAACCTCACTCTTCAGGATGTCTGGCTCTAACTCACTGACCACACCATCAAAGCTATCTCCAATATTATTATCCTTCCTATACAGATCTTCCGTATATTCTTGCCACCTTTTCTTGATCTCTTCTGCTTCTGTTAGGTCCTTACCATCTTTGTTTTTGATCATACCCATTTTTGCCTGGAATTTACCTCCGATGTTTCTAATTTTCTGGAAGAGGTCTCTTGTCCTTCCTATTCTATTGTCTTCTTCCACTTCCACACATTGCTTGTTTAAAAATAATTCCTTATCTCTTCTGGCTAACCTCTGGAATTTTGCATTTAATTGGGCATATCTCCCCCTATCACTGTTGCCTTTTGCTTTCCTTCTTTCTTGGGCTACTTCCAGTGTCTCAGCAGACAGCCATCTTGCCTTCTTGGTTTTCTTTTTCTTTGGGACATTTTTTGTTGCCGCCTCCTGAACAATGTTGCGAACTTCTGTCCATAGTTCTTCCGGGACCCTATCTACTAAATCTAGTCCCTTAAATCTATTCTTCACCTCCACTGCATATTCCTTAGGAATATTAGTGAGCTCAGATCTAACTGATCTGTGGGTCTTCCCTATTCTCTTTAGTCTGATTCTAAATTTTGCAATAAGAAGTTCGTGATCTGAACTACAGTCAGCTTCAAGTCTTGTTTTTACCGACTGTATAGATGTCCGCCACCTTTGCGTGCAAAGGGTGTAGTCAATCTGATTTCGGTGTCGACCATCTGGTGAAGTCCATGTATAAAGTCGTCTTTTAGGTTGTTGGAAGAGAGTGTTTGTTATGCACAGTGAGTTGTCTTGGCAAAATTCTATCAGCCTATGTCCTGCTTCATTTTGTTCTCCCAGACCATGCTTGCCTGTAATTCCAGGTGTCGTCTGACTACCCACCTTAGCATTCCAGTCTCCTGTAATGAAAATAACATCTCTTTTTGGTGTATTATCCAGTAGGTGCTGCAGATCCTCATAGAACTGATCTACTTCTGCTTCTTCAGCATCTGTGGTTGGGGCGTATATTTGGATCACTGTGATGTTAAATGGCTTACCCTGAATTCGAATTGAGATCATTCTATCGTTTTTTGGATTGTATCGAAGCACTGCTTTAGCCACTTTATTATTAATTATGAAGGCTACTCCATTTCTTCTGTGGTCCTCTTGTCCACAGTAGTAGATCTGGTGGTCATCTGATGTGAAGTGGCCCATTCCAGTCCATTTCAGTTCACTGACACCTAAAATGACTATATTTAATCTTGACATCTCCCCAATAACCACATCCAATTTGCCCTGGCTCATAGATCTTATATTCCAGGTTCCTATGGTGTGTTGATCTTTAGAACATCGGATTCGTCGTTCACCACCAGCACCGTCGGCCGCTAGCCGTCCTTTCGGCTTTGAGCTAGCTGCGTCATCACATCTGGGGCTAGTTGAACGTATCCTCTGTTCCTCCCCAGTAGCATTTTGACCATCTTCCGACCTGGGAGTCCCATCTTCCGATGGTATACCGACATATCTCTGGTTGTACTGATCCATTTAGTTTTCACGGCAAGAATACTGGGGTGGGTTGCCATTACCTTCCCCAGGGATCGTATTTAGTCTGACCTCTCTCTCTCTCTCTTTGGACCATACCCTGTGGACACCCCCTGCCCGGGGGAACACTTTTTGATTTAAGAAATGTCTTGCAGAAATGCAATGCATCTGGGAGAACTGAGACATGTGCTTTGTTAATTTTTATGCAGGAAACATTGCTCACTTCAACTGGCAATTAATGGTAACATTTCTATCTCCTGTTGTCATGAGATTTTTATTATGCTAATCAATAAAGAGCAGAAAATTAGTCATTTGGGTACAGTTGAAGGGAATGTATATTTCATGAGGCAGCTATAGATGTTGAGAATACTTTGATACCCACTGGCAGTAATGGATAAATGGAAGTGCCCCAGATCTTTATGAATGAAGCTTAAACAAACATACAGTTGGAGACTTAGGGGCTGACTAATGCCTGCAGCACTGAGGCATGTGATTCATACTTTTGACTCAGCTTAGCCAATAGCTTTCCCAACATGATATAATTGTATATAATTAAGTAAAGCATTCAGGGCTCAAGTGATCTGCAAGGTAAATAGTCCGGTTCCTTGGACCAAGGGTAAGCAGAGCAGGGCTATGATCTATCAGAATAAATATGCAGTACATGCATTGAGCTCATTGGCTTAATTTCTCCTTTAGCATAGTTGAGAATGCAGCTTCTTTCTGAAGAATGGAAAGGTCCCGAAGTAGATATAATTTTTATTTATTTATTTGATTTTTATCCCGCCTTTATTATTTTTATAAATAACTCAAGGCAGCGAACATACCTAATACTCCTTCCTCCTCCTCTTTTCCCCACAACAGCAACCCTGTGAGGTGAGTTGGGCTGAGAGAGAGGGACTGGCCCAAGGTCACCCAGCCGGCTTTCATGCCTAAGGCGGGACTAGAACTCTCAGCCTCCTGGTTTGCCATTGGCTCCTTCCTAGGGCTGAGAGAGAGAGAGTGACTGGCCCAAGGACACCCAGCTGTCTTTCATGCCTAAGGCGGGACTAGAACTCTCAGTCTCCTGGTTTGCCATTGGCTCCTTCCTAGGGCTGAGAGAGAGAGTGACTGGCCCAAGGACACCCAGCCGGCTTTCATGCCTAAGGTGGGACTAGAACTCTCAGTCTCCTGGTTTGCCATTGGCTCCTTCCTAGGGCTGAGAGAGAGAGTGACTGGCCCAAGGTCACCCAGCCGGCTTTCATGCCTAAGGCGGGACTAGAACTCTCAGTCTCCTGGTTTGTCATTGGCTCCTTCCTAGGGCTGAGAGAGTGAGTGACTGGCCCAAGGACACCCAGCCGGCTTTCATGCCTAAGGCGGGACTAGAACTCTCAGCCTCCTGGTTTGCCATTGGCTCCTTCCTAGGGCTGAGAGAGAGAGTGACTGGCCCAAGGTCACCCAGCCGGCTTTCACGCCTAGGGCGGGACTAGAACTCTGTCTCCTGGTTTCTATCCCAGCATCTTAACCACTAGACCAAAATTTCTCTACAGACCAATTACCTAAAGTGACACATACTAGTTGCTTAGGTACAGTATGTTTTGAATCTCCAAGGGCTGGATTCATTCCCTCACAATTCCTCTGGCCAGATAATGTCAGAAGGAGATGCTTTGGGGAATGGAAAACACCACCAGTCCTTGAAGCCCTTCCCTCTCCCCAAACACAGCTAGCCTTTCCTCTGGTTTACAAAGGTGCCCTACTTCCGTGTAACTGGAGTAAAGAAATATGTCTATGAAGGTTCTCAGTCATCCAGGTGGAACAGTCTGTGGCTTGAATCATGTCAACTGGATTTCTATTTTCTCAGTGGAAACGTTTCGCTCCTTATCCAAGGAGCTTCTTCAGTCTGAGCAAAGTTAGTAAGGGAATCCTTAAATATGTTTCTAGGTGGCTGTGTGACCTAGCACCTGGGGCTAGGTCATGGTTATTTTGAGATGTTATTTCTAAGTCCCTTTATCATCCAAAGGAGGATCGTTAAGATTACCATGCTGCTGTATGCTTGCTCCATGCATGCTGGAGTAAAGAAAAGTCAATACTTGCAGAACTAGTTGCCTGGTGCTCTAGTTGGGATGATGTTTGTGGAGGATGTGGAGAGGCTTTGCTGGAACCCCTATGACCAGATGGATCGGCTTCACAGGCCAGATTAGCCTTTGGCCCGGAAGGTCCCAAACTGTGCTTTAGGTTTTGGTGCAGCCTAGACACTGATGGTGTTAATTACTCTAAGGGTTTTCTTAACTTCTCAGTGTGGCTAGGAAGCCAGTATCACTTGGGTTTAGAATCTGTGTATTGCTCATATTACCATTCCCAGGTCTGGTGAGTGGTGAGGCCTAAGAATTCTTGCTGGACTTGCCCATAATTGATGTTGCTGGGTTCGTTGATAATGGCATTTGCAGAATGCTTTCCTCCTCAGAGAGCCTCTTCTCTTATCATCAGCTCTTCATCTAAGTGCCACTTGTAGCTATCAACACACTCTTCCCCCCATCTTTTCTCCCATTCAGTTTTGTGTCAAGTGGGAATGTTCAGGTCTGAGCCATGCTTATTTCAGCACATAAAGGTGGGGAGGGGGAACCGTTGTTTTCACTTAAGAAAAATAGTGGGCTTCTATTGCTGGCAGAAAATAAGGTTTGCCTCTGCGACTGGCTTTCTGGGTATTGGAAATTTGTAGCATTCACTCCTAACTTAAGTTTTCCCAATGTGTAATGGGATGTGGGACTGACCTTGGGAGATGAGGGGAAGAGATGCTGCCTAGGGAAGGATCAGATAAGGCAGGGGGGAGCCCGCAGCTGCATAACGGGCAGAGAAAGAAACTCAGAAAGGAACCTTCCTACCTTATCAGGCTGTGAAAAGAGACGGCAGGAGATTTGTACTTTCAGACTTGTAAGATTCTGTTAATGTAGCTTACAATAAAGTAGAATTAGCTCATCTGGTTGTGTTTTCTGTCTGGTCTACCTGGGAAGGCTGACACAATGTTAGTATGTGTATAAACCCTGCATCCAAATTGTAACTGGGATACAAAGCAAGATCTAATGTTTCCAGAGCTGAACTTGCTAAAGTAAAGGCCGAATCAAACAAACAGAAGCTTTTCTTCTATTTTCCAGAATGGAAGAAAACAGAGGACCAGTACCATCCTCACAAGTTCCTCATAAGGCTGGAACAAGGCTCTTCTTCTTCCTGTCCTGCATTTCAGAAGAAGACAGGGGAGACAAAGAGAAGAAGCAGGATGCTGCCAAACAACTTAGGAAGATATTGTACTCTGGCTGATGTTCATGTGTCAGTTCTTGTTGTAGTGGCCAGCATGTAGTAAGGTGGAGTTGAGGGAAGTTATAAATGAGCTCTTCTGTAAGATCTGTTTAACTATTGTATTTTAGAAATCCAGGTAGCATTCTGGTTTAAGTAATATCATTATACAACACAATAATAAAATATGCTTGTAATGAACTGAGCAATGACAATATGATTGCATGCATTACATCCTTATAAACTGTATTGAATCACAATGAACCACATAACCTAATTACGTATTTATACATATTACATAAGCAAACCAATTTCAAATATATGGGACAATTTAAAGCAGTGACTCATTTGGAGTTGATGTCATAGGGGCTTTCACAAAAAGTCTGCCATGAGGGAGCTTGCCAATTTAAAGAATAGCTGTCTTTCTATGAGTGGATAGTGTAAAATGCCTACTTTACAAATTGATGATACTAAAAGAAAAGTAGGCTCTTTTCCCTTTTTTGCCTGCCGAAAAGTTTTTCCTCTCCAGTCAGTTTCACACAGCAATTGTTTATGTCTGCTTATTTTGGCTATCTTGTGCTTCCCCCCCCCTCCCCGCCAAATGGGTTAGGGTTATCGATCGATGGTTGACAGGTACCTCTGCAAATTTATGTACCCGTGCCATGATTACAAGGATATCATGCCAATTGATTACATTCACTAACACTAGTAGTGGGCAAAAAAGGAACAAGAACTGAAAAGTAACTTGTGAAGAATCTTCAAGGGTTGGGTTTAGTGGGGTCTAAGTCCCAAAAGTCAAACTACATAGTTGCCACTGTAAAGCACAACAACATATATATTTTATAGAGGGCTGACTGGGGTTACTCAGAGAAAAATGCACAGACAGAGACAAAGCATAGACTTGGGGCACTCATGCTCAAGGAAAAATCAGGCAAAACATATTCATACTATGCAAAGGCAATCAGATGAATGAATGAATGAATGAATGAATGAATGAATGAATGAATGAATGAATGAATGAATAGGGCTGTCATATCTGAGCTGCCAGCATCTGAGTGATGACTAGGTGGCAGCAGACAGAGTTTGTTTTCTCTTGGCTACCATCTTGTGGCTGCCTGGATTTTTGCAGAGCAAATATGGTAGCCCTATGAATGAACGAGCTGAAGAAGACATGCATATATTTTAAAAGACAAAAAAACAGGCTGAGTATAGGCTTGCTCTATGGCAGCCTTTCTCAACCTTTTGACCCTGGAGGAACCCTTGAAAGATTTTTCAGGCCTCAGGGAACCCCTGCACATTCAGGCTCAAATATAGGCCGGAAGTTACAAAATTATTATATTCGTTTCATGGGTAGGCCTGTATATATGCATTAACAGTGTTCTTAAACTAAAAATAAAGAATGAAATTTACCTCTTTAATGTGAAGTTGCCCGAATTTGAAATAATTTTTAAAATAAATCGTGATCTCCCAGGGAACCCCTAGTGACCTCTTGTGGAACCCTGGTTGAGAAGTATGGCTACGCTGTCCCTGCAGATCCTCGGGATCCTCCCTTTCAGCATATCTAGGTTCAGGATGCTCCTTACCAACTCAGCTTACTTTTCTTCATTCTTTCTAAACAGCCATTTTACCTTTGTTATTTCCCTCTAGGGCCTACATCAGTTAGTTGTATTCTTGGAAAGGTGGATTGCACTGGAGGTCGATGCCATGTTTTGCAGCATGCCAGCCTTCCAAATATTTCCATTTATTAAAACAAATGAACAAAAACAGAAGGAACGGGAACCAAAGGACACACAGGGATTGTGGTAGTGGGATTTACAGCACTACAGTGAAGGCCGCAGACATAATATCACTCTCTGGAACCCCATCAGCATTTAAATGTTATAAATAATTTGTGTTCATCTCAATATACGCTCTTACAGTGGGGGGGGGGGGGACGACGACCATGTGTTAAGGGATCTTTGTGACATTTTGTGGCTGGGCAAACATCCAGGCAAGCAAAAAGGAAATAAGGTGCTGAGCCAATTCTTCAACCCCAATTTAGAGTTTATTTAGGTGTGGGAATACAACAGCAAGCAAGAAGAGCCAGCTTGTTCAATGGGCATTCTGTTGATAATCAAATAGTTCCATTTTTCAGAAAGTTTAAATAATAGTATTTGGGCATGGAAACAGGGCTCAAAGTGGGGCACTTAGGTTTTGAGTATAGCTGAGAAAGAGATGTAGAACTCAGAGCTAAATCTCTACTTGTTGAAATGATCTCATCATTGAAGGATAGAGCCAGAGGTTCTCTTGATTCTCTTTGTATAGAACCTTTCAGGTAGATTTTTCCTTGGTGCAACTACTCTAATTTTTGCCTTTGGGCACAGCCAGAGAGTCATGTTAACAACCTGTGTTATGCCAGCATAATATTTTGCTGCCCCAACTGCTGAGCCTTGTTCTGCCTCAGTAATGAGGCCAGCTAGTGGTGCTATCCTCACTACAGGGAACAAATTAAGGAAGGTGATTGGTGGATTGCCCTGGCTTTATTCCCCCTCTCACTGAGCATCCCCTTTCCGCCAATGGAAAAACCACCACCAATTGCTTTGTCTAATGTGGGGTGAGGCTGGGGGAGGAGGCAAATGTTGACAGATGGCTAGACTCAAGGGTTCATGCATAACACCAGATTTATTTTAAGTATTTAGCAGATAAACAGGTACACTTAATAATCAATGACTTTTATGATATCGCTGTGTAGAGATCAACAAAAACGAAACAAATCATCACAGCACTGACTTTTTTTATAAGAATGTTATTAAGTTTCAAGCAAAGATAAAAGCTACAGAAAAGCAAAAAACGACAAAGAAAAAAAACTAAAAACGTGTAGAAACGCAAGAGAAAATTTTTCAAAATTACAAAAAGAGATGACTTCTGACTTTTAACAGCAAGGATATACAACAATTTTCCATAATCAATCCCTTACTCTATATTAAACCAAAATCACATTATTTCTATAAATCATTCCATCGGCACATTATAAAAATCACTAAATACAGTTGCTCCCTCCCCTTATATTAAAAGAAAAGAAAAAATATAAACGTCCTAATCAACTTCCCCCCCCAAAGATAACGTTTATTTAATTATTTCCTTCCTACTACTATTCTATATATTCCTGTCTACTATAATAAAGATCAAACTAAAAAAACATATAAATTGTCTGCCATTGTACTTGATGATACAACAATTTTAATAATCTTAATCATATTAAACTCAAAACCAGACATTTATTATTTTTTATTATACCTTAATAATCTTAATCCAAATTGTTAAAGATAAATGAAATCAGCCAAACCCTAAAAGCAATCCAGATAAATATTCTTAAACCCTTATCCCACTTCAAAATAAACCAGAGCATTTACATATCCCCACAATGCGCACAGAGCTTTTTTCTTTAAAAAATCAAACAGCCCAACTGCCCCCCTCAAAAACTCCGACTTCTCTTCAGGAGACCTCCCATACATAATAACCCCTTCTTTTCCATGGCGTTCCATCAGAAGATCAGTTTCATTTATGGCTTGCAACTTGATCTCTCCCTTCAATTTCTTCAACTCGACTATCTGAACTTCATCCAGCATTTCAACAGAAGTCCCGATCTCACTCTTAGAAGAGATATTTACGTCACTGTTAAATTCCTCAGTTTGATCCACGACATCCCCAACCAGACGACACATTTTAGACCTCATGTTTTCTACAATGTCCTGAATGCCTTGCATAAAAACTTGGTAGGAATCAGAAAGAATCTGTTTAAAATCTTGTTGGAAGTCAGAGAAAGTCTGTTTAAAATCTTCCATGTCTCAAGAAGTAGATTATGGCGTCCCCTAGGAGCTTAACCAGTGAAAGTCGAAGAAATGAAAGAATTCCAAAATGAGTTTACATAAGCAAAAGTGAGATATGCAGACAGTTCCCCAGGGAAAGTAGAAGCAGAAAACTGAAACTACAAAACAGCCGATTCAACATGTAGCAAAATGCTAATATCTTCAAATTTAGTACAAAAATAGTAACAGGGAGAAAATTATTCACTCTCAATCCTCCTTAATATTTGGATGGAAAACAAAGTCCAAAATTTAAAAAGATTTTTTTTTGAAAAAATTGATCCCAAAAATAACGATAAGCACCAAGAGAACCCGCTTCTCCTTGCTGTAGAAAGCCTCTCTTAGGGTACGTGTACTTAAAAGAAATATAAATTGGGTGATGTAGAAATGGGGTGGCCGGTCTTAGTGTCCCTTTAAGGCTACGCCGCGGCTTGGAAATGGCGACGCCCCAGCCTCCCAGCTGCTCTTACCAGTTGAACACGAACGCTGTTTCCGATCTTCTGGCTGCAAGCAGCCGTCCAGAGGACAGATGGGGTGATTCCAGGTGTTTTCTTTTTCCCAGAAAAACATTCCTGGGCTTCAGGAAAAACCTGCCTGAGCCCGAAAAATCTGCCGCGTTGTCAGTTCTGCCCACTGAGCCCGCGGGCACAGCTGTTCAGTCCGCCATGCCTCCACCGGAGGTCCATAGCACTGAATCTAAGCATCAGGAAGCTATCAAAAGACAAAGGTATTAGATCCACAATTCAAAATAAGTATATATATAAAAAGGACATGCTCTGAGTTGAATCAAGAAAAGTTTAGCTTTTGAAAGAAACCTAGAGTTTCATCACAGGGCTAGATCACATATATTCCTGCTCTGTGCTAAAACGATCAATACTTTTTCTTGATTTATATTTGAATTACACTGGTATCTTCTCCTCCATATCAGCAATCACATAAGACACAACAGTCCAAAGAGCAGCACAGAGATTCATCTTGGCTGGATTCTGAACCGTCATTGTGTCGCCTTGGGAATGATGAAACCAGAAGTATTTAGTGATATCGTTATTCAAGCTGGCACCTGTGGAGAACAACACAATACCATTTCCTTGTGAATGTTAGAAATATTAAAAGAATCCTTTAGGTTGGGTTTCATTAAGTCTGATATGTTAAATCTATAATTTGATGGTTTGAGGAAAGGCATAGAAGTATAGAAGGAGATCACCCTTGGATATCTTCTCTGAGGTCAAAGACAGGAGAGGAAGGAATCTCCCTCTCAGCCTCTATAGTTGGTGTTTTCTGAGGTCAGGAAATCCTCTGACCCTAGCCAAATCAGAGCTAGGCTGGGTACAGATTAGGATTAGAAGGGTTCTATGCCTCGCAGGCCTTTTCCATTACTCCTGATCCACTGGAAAATTTAGACCAGCTATTTTGTTGTCTAAACCAGTGTTTCTCAACCATGGCAACTTTAAGCATTCTGGCTGGGGAATTCTGGGAGATGAAGTCCACACATCTTAAAATTGCTGAAGTTGAGAAACACAGGTCTAAACTATTTTCTTCCCACTGCTTGGAATGGGAGGAGACCTTAAGAAGCAGACGTTCCACAGGATGATGGGTGGGTTGTAAACCTATGGTTATGATTGCCCTCCTGTCTATAGGGTGCATGAAATTATTTTAAGTCACCCTGCTTGTTTTTTTTCACTGCTGAATGACTTCCATAATGTGTATCAGTCTTGCAAGAGTAAATGCAAATGCTGGCTAATTATTTTTAAAATATTGATGATTCTATTTATCATTTTACTATTCCCCGTAGACTTATTTTAGGGAGATGATTCTCAGAAGTGCGAGACCTTGAGACATGTTCTGAAGTTAAACCACTACCTAGCTGGAGAGTTTGCCATCTGTGCTTGGAAACATAAAACAAATCACAAATCCCTTCTTTCATCTAATTGGGATGGGGTTGGGAAGGAGTGAGGGAGGCAATGAAGAGAAGAGAGGAAGATTGGGCTGAAGGAGAACCATTGCAGTCACATGGATGTAAGCATTGTTGGGATTATCAGGAGTCAACTCAGCATTGTCTCATAAGCATAATAGGGGGTCTTTCTAGTAAACGCATCTCTACTGTGCTTGTAGGATGTTACCTGGATCACCTGATTTCCTCTTCCTCCTCCTTCTTGGTTTGGGGATTCACATTCTCTATCTTTTACTCCTTGGGCACACGTGCAAGCAGGAGGGCTGCAGGGCTGCAGCTCTCGTCCTTTCTATCTCACTTGCACACAGATCTACTATGAACCTACTCGTATCCAGATCTACTGAATAAATGTAAGCTATCTCTATTTTTCTTCATCTAGCTAATGTGTGAAGAGTGAATTTATTTCTGAACATAATTTAGCTTAAAGTGCAAGTTCCCTGCTGGTCCACGCTTCTACTCTGCAAGATTGTTGTTAGCTGCTTGGAGTTCTTTTATTAACCTTCAAGACTCCATCAAGCATGACTTCACTGTTTTAGAGAGAAGTAGAAGAAACCATGGAAGAGTCTGTTTACTGTAGATGTGGCATCTGAAGAGGCAGAGGATTTCTGGGAGGAAGAGAGAAGTCTCTGCTGGAACTTTGCCAACTGATTCCAAAGGATTACATTTGCATTAATGAGATTTTCAAGAATTACAGTTTGCATGAGGGGAGAGACTCTTTCCCAGTTTATATATTGGCAGCTTCTTACAAAAGTACAACATTCAAACCAAGCACCCTGAAATCTTTGTTTTAATTGTTGTTTGCTGCAGTCCTGTAATTGGGGATTTTTTTTAAAAGCTCCTCTTTCCTAAAAAAAAACTAGGACACAGCATAATTTCACTATCAATGCCAGAGTTGTTCCAATAATCAAAGTGATGATGGCTGTATCAAATAACTAGGCTGACCATATTTCCTTGAGAGAAAAATGGGACCCTACCCACGGCTTGCCGGACAAAGTGGGCGTGTGCGGGTGGGCGGGTGGGCGGGCGCGCTTCGCCGTGGGAACTTTAAAAAACGGGACAAAATGGATATTTTTCTTAAAACGACAGGACGGTCGGGTATTGTTTAAATAACGGGACTGTCCTGTTCAAAACGGGATGTATGGTCAGCCTACAAATAACATTTTAAAATCACAATGTATTCAATGAATTTATTGGGGGTGGTTATAATGGATGATCCCATTAGAAGCTTAAACAGATTTAAAATTTAAAATTTAAATTTACAAAGGGTGGATTGCCAAGCACTGCTGATAGCTTTTGCTCTCTCATGGGTGTCTGTGGGTGGGTGGGGGCGCTCAATAAAATCAAGATGCCAGAACCTTGATCGCACAGTTGTGACCATCATCTTGACCTTTTTGACCTCTCTGTATAGGAACAGGGGCACCATTTTACTTCACAAGGTTTTTCCAAAGTCACACCCGTGAAGCCCAGGGCCTGCCACTATGAGATAATGCCTGGTATGTCATTATCATCTTTTTAAAACCCCTATACATAAACCAGCATTTAGTTGTCCTTCAAACTTTTGCAGTGCAGTTCACCAGTAAGAAACCAAAACAAAATAAACAAATAGGCCCATAACATATATTGGTAAAAGTAATGGAACTGTTTGGAAAACTGCATATGCAAATACAAAAATTCCTTGCCATTTTATTGCAAATATTTTAAACAAACAAATAAAAAACACCCCCAAACGAACCTCAAACAAATAGAGTTATGCAACAAATCCAATTCAAGGAGGGAAAATTGAGAGGAACCAAAATTGGCATATTCACAAAAATGAGAAATTGAGGGAAATAAAACTGACAGATTCATTCATTACTAGAAGTTTGACTCCCAGCCAAAGTGCTTAATTTTTTTTGCTTTACCCTGATGCTAAACCTTGCTCCCCTGAAATAAATGAAAATATGCCTTTGGCTTTGAGTTGCTTAGTAACATCCTGGTTAAATTGAAACCATTATTTGCTGCTACCCAAGAAATTCTTGGCATGTGTCACGAATGATATTGTGGTCTGGACCAAAATCGCATAAGGTTCCAAGAGTTTATTGGGAGCTTAATGATTCCATAGCTCAGAGCATCTGCAAAACTGGGAAATATGACACAAATCAGCCTCCAAAAGATGTTGCCGTCAAGAAAACTGACAGGAAGCCTGAGATAGTGCCTAAAATATCTGTTTAAGTAGAAGAAGAGTTGCAACCAGATGCCACATGATCAGTATCGTGCTTCTGTGTAAGGACAATGAGATGGGTTCAATCCAATGCACAATAATAATTACGTCTATTGGTTATTTGGCATCTAAATATTGAACTGCATTTTTCTTTCAGTGTCTTAGTATATTGAAATATGGGGTGAAGGATCGCATTCATTCATGCCTATTGTACATTGCCCTAAGAGCCAAGTAGAGGATGGGTAGTCTCAAAACCTGTATTTCAAGTAAGTTCAAAGGAAAATAGAAGAGGGAAGAGAAAGGAAAACAAATATTAAAGTAGCTGGATCTTCACTGCGTAGTGGATGGAACCATGAAGTTCTTCCCGGGGGACAGAGATGATGCATCTTCCCAGCGGTCCCTGGCCAATGGCAGATGCCAGATGAGAAAATGCTTCCCTTCAGTTCTCCACTCCCCACTCCCAAGTTATCTGACATTTAGAGCTGAGTGCTCTTTCCTTTTTAGTTACAATCGAGCTATATATTATAAACTACCTCCTCCTCCTCAATAAGAGAAGCTTGAAAAGGAAGAGTCACCGACAATGCTAGAGGATATATTTAGCAGGCTTCTACAGTGCAAAAGCTTGCTTGCTTTTCTCCCCATTACCTTTTACTTGTGTGTTAAGATTAGGGTGACCATACGTCCCATTTTGAACGGGACAGTCCCGTTATTTTAGCATTTTTCAACCGTCCCGTCGTTTTGATCAAAATCTCAATTTTGTCCCTTTTTTAAACCCGGCGGGAAGGAGGACAGGAAGACAGGAAGGAGGACTGGAGCCGGACTTGCCATTGGAGGCAGCCTGGAAGAGGCCCTATCAGCGCGGCAACTGGAAGCCCAGTTGCCACGTGCGATCCCAGCAGCAGAAGCAGCACCACAGTCCAGGTTCCTGCCTCCTTACCTGATCCTGAGATTGTTTGCCCAGCAGTGGTGAGGCCAGGGAAAGCAGGCACGGGAAGGTTGTGGAAAGAGGGTGCGTGTGAGCACAGATTACTTGCTCAGCGTAATCGTGCGCACACACACACACGCACCCCACACCCTCTTTCTCCAGCCTCCCTGCAACAGGTGTGGGTGCATTTGGTCATGGGGAGGCTGGAGAAAGAGGGTGTGGGGTGCGTGTGTGTGTATGTGTATGTGTGTGCATCTGATCGGGCTTGGCCGAGGGAGGAGAGTTGTTGGGCCGCCGATCAGGAGAATCCGGCTGCGCTCGGCTGCTTCAGCCACACCACTCCGCCCCTTGCTGCCCGCTGAAGCTCCCCAGGGTGGCCGCTCCTGCTTCTCCTGCTCAGCGGCCCGACAACTCTCCTCCCTCGGCCAAGCCCGATCAGATGCACACACACACACACACACACTCACAGGACAGACTGCCCTGGCAGGAGCTGGCCATGCTGGGGGGCTTCAGCGGGTGGCGAGGGGCGGAGTGGTGTGGCTGAAGCCTCCCAGCACGGCCGGCTCCTGCTGAGGGCAGTCTGTCCTGTGAATGTGTGTATGTGCATCTGATCGGGCTTGGCCGAGGGAGGAGAGTTGTTGGGCCGCCGAGCAGGAGAAGCAGGAGCCGGCCACCCTGGGGAGCTTCAGCGGGCAGCAAGGGGCGGAGTGGTGTGGCTGAAGCAGCCGAGTGCAGCCGGCTCCTCCTGCTTCTCCTGCTCTGCAGCGGTGGCAGCAGCAGCGACTCTCCTCCCTCCCTCGGCCAAGCCCAGGGGGATGGGGCAGTGGTGGGCCTCCATCCCCTCCATCCCCGCCCCTTGTTCCCCGGCCGATGACGGTGCTGTGTGCACAGTGTGTGTACTCCGGCCTCCTCCAAACACACCAGCTCTGCCGCACCATTTACTTCTAGAAGAAAAAAAATCTTTAAAAATAAAAAAAAAAATTAAAATCCGAGCCAATCACGCTGATGGGTGCGGGGTTTGCAGGTGGGAGCCAATTGCGTGGACTGGGGGGCGGGGTTTGGAGGCCGGCATGGTGGCATAAGACCCTGTCCCGTTTTGCCATCCCAAAAGTCCCGTTTTTGTCTGAAGGAAATATGGTCAGCCTAGTTAAGATAGTTCTGCATTAAAGGCACAGGATTCAGATGCATGCATTTAAGGCAGGGAGGCAGAGAGATAGAACACATATACATCCATTGGTGCAATCTTAATCAACCTGCCAAGTTCCAGGTGTGTTGGCATGGAAGCTCCCAAAATTCCCAGTTAGTATTTTCAGCCTTTGGACTGCAAGAAGATCAAACCAGTCCATACTCCAGGAAATAAAGCCAGACTGCTCACTTGAGGGAATGATATTAAAGGCAAAACTGAAGTACTTTGGCCACATAATGAGAAGACAGGATACCCTGGAGAAGAAGCTGATGCTAGGGAAAGTGGAAGGCAAAAGGAAGAGGGGCCGACCAAGGGCAAGATGGATGGATGGTATTCTGGAGGTGACGGACTGAACCATTGGGGAGCTGGGGATGGTGACAGCTGACAGGAAGCTCTGGCGTGGGCTGGTCCATGAAGTCACGAAGAGTCGGAAGCGACTGAACGAATAAACAACAAATTTTCAGCCTCCAAGGGTTAATTCTGATCTCATATCATGAACTCCTGTTACAAGGCAACCTACAAATAAAAATGTTGTAATAAAACAATCCATGATTATCATGGAGAATAACTAGATTGTCGTGGAGAAGATCTATCTCTGTGGTTGCTAAGAGTTGTCACCAACTTGATGGCACATAATCAATCAATGGAAGGAAGGAAGGAAGGATCATAAAATGTGGGAAGGAATTGGTTGATAAATCTGAATTTGCATTCTCTGCTGCTTTCACAGAATTAGGGGAAGCAAGCTGTCTTGAATGTTTGAGGAGCACAGAAGCTTGGAGAGACTTTTGGGTGCTATTGGCATTGTAGTAAGTAGATGACTAAGCAGCTTCATTTTAAATTGTTTTTGGTGTTTAAAAAGCCAAGCCATGCACTACCCTTCCAAGGACCATTTGCAGCTCCAAAGTGCTTGACAGGACCTACATAGCCAAGTGATAGCTTAAAATGTAATAAATAAATAAAAACCATCGTGCAGGAGGCCTAACCACTGCATAATAAAGTTACCTCTTTCTCCCTGGTAGTACCCAAATTCTGGCCTTCTGTAGGCTTCAAAACAGTACACAGGGAGCCAATTATACAGGCTACCCTACAATCTGAGATTCAGCTGGAATAATGTTTATTTCTCTAGTTAAAGCATCGTTACTGAACAAGTCCAAAATTATTTAGTCTCCATCGACAAGAGCTAAATTATCTTCAGCACAATTAGGTATTCAGGATCTTCCTTTTGCTCCACACTCAGTTTTGTCTATTCTAGTAAACTGCTTAATAACTGAAAGGAGGCAGATCTGTGGCTGGTACCTGGAAAGGTAGATACCAGAAACCTTCATGAATTACTGACTTTGTGCTATTCAAGATACAGTAGTTCTTGCTTCTTTAAACTCAACAAATGTACTTCCTCTGTTGTTGTGGCTGTGTTATAATCTTGTCTTCAATAATACTTCAATAGATTAAGAAAAATGTTCAGTATTTTTCTTCTTAATTGTTGTTGTTGTTGTTGTTCAGTCGTTTAGTCGTGTCCAACTCTTCGTGACCTCATGGACCATAGCATGCCAGGCCTTCCTGTCCTCCACTGTCTCCCGGAGTTTACTCAAATTCATGTTCATTACATCGGTGATGCTATCTAACCATCTCATCCTCTGCCGTCCCCTTCTCCTTTTGCCTTCAGTCTTTCCCAGCATCAGGGTCTTTTCCAGGGAGTCTTCTCTTCGCATTAGGTGGCCAAAGTATTTGAGCTTCAGCTTCAGCATCTCTCCTTCCAATGAGCAGTCAGGGTTGATTTCCTTTAGGATTGACTGATTTGACCTCCTTGCAGTCCAAGGGACTCTCAAGAGTCTTCTCCAGCACCACAGTTCAAAAGCATCAATTCTTTGGCACTCAGCCTTCCTTATGGTCCAACTCTCACAGCCATACATTACTACTGGAAAAACCATAGCTTTAACTATATGGACCTTTGTCGGCAAGGTGATGTCTCTGCTTTTTAATATGCTGTCTAGGTTTGCCATAGCTTTCCTCCCAAGAAGCAAGCGTCTTTTAATTTCATGGCTGCAGTCACCGTCTGCGGTGATCTTGGAGCCCAAGAAAATAAAATCTGTCACTGCTTCCATTTCTTCCCCTTCTATTTGCCAGGAAGTGATGGGACCAGATGGCATGATCTGGGTTTTTTTAATGTTGAGTTTCAAGCCAGCTTTTGCACTCTCCTCTTTCACCCTCATCAAGAGGCTCTTTAGTTCCTCTTTACTTTCTGCCATTAGGGTGGTATCGTCTGCATATCTGAGGTTGTTGATATTTCTCCCGGCAATCTTAACTCCGGCTTGTGATTCATCCAGCCCGGCATTTCTCATGATGTACTCTGCATATAGGTTAAATAAGCACGGTGATAATATACAGCCTTGTCATACTCCTTTCCCAATTTTGAACTAGTCGGTTGTTCCATGTCCGGTTCTAACTGTTGCTTCTTGACCCGCATACAGGTTTCTCAGGAGACAGGTAAGGTGGTCTGGTACTCCCATCTCTTTAAGAATTTGCCACAGTTTGTTGTGATCCGGGGTACACAATCAAAGGCTTTAGCGTAGTCAATGAAGCAGAAGTAGATGTTTTTCTGGAACTCTCTTGCTTTTTCCATGATCCAGCGAATGTTGGCAATCTGATCTCTAGTTCCTCTGCCTCTTCGAAACCCAGCTTGCACTTCTGATAGTTCTCGGTTCACATACTGCTGAAGCCTAGCTTGTAGGATTTTGAGCATAACCTTGCTAGCATGTGAAATGAGCGCAATTGTACGGTAGTTTGAACATTCTTTGGCATTGCCCTTCTTTGGAATTGGAACGTAAACTGACCTTTTCCAATCCTGTGGCCACTGTTGAGTTTTCCAAATTTGTTGGCATATTGAGTGCAGCACTTTAACAGCATCATCTTTTAGGATTTTAAATAGCTCAGCTGGGATACTGTCTTCTCCGCTAGCTTTGTTGTTAGTAATGCTTCCTAAGGCCCACTTGACTTCACTCTCTAGGATGTCCGGCTCAAGCTCAGTGACCACACCATCGTATTTATCAGGGATATTAAGATCTTTCTTGTATAGTTCTTCTGTGTATTCTTGCCACCTCTTCTTAATCTCTTCTGCTTCTGTTAGGTCCCTGCCTTTTTTGTCCTTTATCATGCCCATCTTTGCACAAAACGTTCCCTTGATATTTCCGATTTTCTTGAAGAGATCTCTAGTCTTCCCCATTCTATTGTTTTCCTCGATTTCTTTGCATTGTTCATTTAAGAAGGCCTTCTTATCTCTCCTTGCTATTCTCTGGAATTCTGCATTCAGTTGTTTATATCTTTCCCTTTCTCCCTTGCCTTTTGCTTCCCTTCTTTCCTCAGCTATTTGTAAAGCCTCATCAGTCAGCCACTTTGCTTTCTTGCATTTCTTTTTCTTTGGGATGGTTTTAGTTGCTGCCTCCTGTACAATGTTACGAACCTCCATCCATAGTTCTTCAGGCACTCTGTCTACCAGATCTAATCCTTTAAATCTATTCCTCACCTCCACTGTATATTCATAAGGGATATGATTTAGGTCATACCTGAGTGGTCTAGTGGTTTTCTCTACGTTCTTCAATTTAAGCCTAAATTTTGCGATAAGAAGCTCATGATCTGAGCCACAGTCAGCTCCAGGTCTTGTTTTTGCTGATTGTATAGAGCTTCTCCATCTTTGGCTGCAAAGTATATAATCAATCTGATTTCGGTATTGACCATCTGGTGATGTCCATGTGTAGAGTCGTCTCTTGTGTTGTTGGAAAAGAGTGTTTGCTATGACCAGCGTGTTCTCTTGACAAAACTCTATTAGCCTTTGCCCTGCTTCATTTTGTACTCCGGGGCCGAACTTGCCTGTTATTCCGGTTATTTTTTGACAACAAGCTTCCCATCAGTTTAAGGTAAACCTATATGGCAATTGCACTGTACGCCCAAAAATAGGCTTATGACTTCTTCATTAGCTTACCCTAAATGAAATTTTAAAAAGTATTTTGGGGATGGGGGATTATATTAAATATTGTTAAGAAGGCATTGATCACAATGCAATATCAGCAAAATTAGTATTGTCTGGCTCCCCACCACTACTGCTTGGGTATCTCTGTATTAACAAAACTATGTCATAAGTAGGCTGACCATATTTCAGGATGGCAAAACGGGACGGGGTCTTATGTAATATTCCATATTCATGAAAAAGACAGGGGTCCCTGCCCCCCGGTCCGTGTGATTGGCTCCCACCTGCAAACCCCGGCCCCAGTCTGTGTGATTGGCTCCTGCCTGCAAACCCTGCCCCCCGGTCCACACGATTGGATCCCGCCTGCAAACCCCGCCTCCCGGTCCACACGATTGGCTCCCGCCTGCAAACCCCACCACCAGTCCGCGTGATTGGCTCCCGCCTGCAAACCCTGCCCCCGGTCCACGCGATTGGCTCCCGCCTGCAAACCCCACCCCCCGGTCCACACTCCATCTCGGATCCTCCTCCCCCGCCATTCCCGCCGGGTTTGAAAAACGGGACAAAATTGAGATTTTTATGAAAACGACGGGACGGTTGAAAAATGCTTAAAAAATGGGACTGTCCCGTTCAGAATGGGACGTATGGTCAGCCTAGTCATAAGCCTATTTTTGGGCGTACAGTGCAATTGCCATATAGGTTTACCTTAAACTGATGGGAAGCTTGTTGCCAACTTTGCTGGAAATGATAAACAGAGGTGTTACAAGGGCTGCAAAAACTGATGTCAAGAGCTGTACATGGTTCTGGGGTATCAGGGTTGTCTACCGCATCTTAGGAGAAAGTACCTCAAGACCTTACACCAGAGGCAATTCTTTTTGGGTGCTCTTTGTTGTTGTTCAGTCGTTTAGTCGTGTCCGACTCTTCGTGACCTCATGGACCATAGCACGCCAGGCCTTCCTATCCTCCACTGTCACCCGGAGTTTACTAATGAGTCTTCATTCAGATTTTCTGGCTGTCAGAAATTCTATCCGCCTTTCCAAATGTTTCTCCTCTGGATCCACCCATGTAAGGCCATATTAGATGAGACATTATATGCATTGTTGAAATTAAGGTGTGGATTTTGACTCCCCCCACATTTTATTTATTTATTTTTTATCCCGCCTTTATTATTTTTATAAATAACTCAAGGCGGCCAACATACCTAATACTCCTTCCTCCTCCTATTTTCCCCACAACAACAACCCTGTGAGGTGGGTTGGGCTGAGAGAGAGTGACTGGCCCAAGGTCACCCAGCCGGCTTTCATGCCTAAGGCGGGACTAGAACTCTCAGTCTCCTGGTTTGCTATTGGCTCCTTCCTAGCGCTGAGAGACAGGGACTGGCCCAAGGTCACCCAGCCGGCTTTCATGCCCAAAGCGGGACTAGAACTCTCAGTCTCCTGGTTTCTAGCCCAGCACCTTAACCAGTTGACCAGACTGGCTCTCTTTAAAGTTGCAGCCTCAAGATGTGCATAGGGCTAGTGGTGGTAGGAGTAGTAGTGATAGTGGGGAATCACTACCAATGTTGGGATACGCATTATATCGCTTTGTCATCTTTTTCACCAAGTCCCTACCCTGATGAACATGTATTTATTTAAAAGATTTATATAGCTGCCCATCTTGTAAAACACAAATCTGGGTGGCTCACAACAATAAATTTGCTCTCTCCCAGTTGATTTTCTCCTTGAGATGGAAGCTGCTATACACACAAATGGTAATTCCTTCCAGAGTAAACTAAGGTGTGTGTATTTTCAGAGAAACTGTGACATGAGGGGAAAGAGTAACACCTTTTTTCTGCAAGTACTACTCCCCACCAAAAGCAAACCAAGAGCTCAGTCTTTGCAGTCATATACTTAATACAGTGGGGCAAAAAAGTATTTAGTCAGCCACCAATTGTGCAAGTTCTCCCACTTAAAAAGATGAGAGAGGCCTGTAATTGACATCATAGGTAGACCTCAACTATGAGAGACAAAATGAGAAAACAAATCCAGACAATCACATTGTCTGATTCGGAAAGAATTTATTTGCAAATTATGGTGGAAAATAAGTATTTGGTCACCTACAAACAAGCAAGATTTCTGGCTCTCACAGACCTGTAACTTCTTCTTTAAGAGGCTCCTCTGTCCTCCACTCATTACCTGTAGTAATGGCACCTGTTTGAACTTGTTATCAGTATAAAAGACACCTGTCCACAACCTCAAACAGTCACACTCCAAACTCCACTATGGTAAAGACCAAAGAGCTGTCGAAGGACACCAGAAACAAAATTGTAGACCTGCACCAGGCTGGGAAGACTGAATCTGCAATAGGCAAGCAGCTTGGTGTGAAGACATCAACTGTGGGAACAATAATTAGAAAATGGAAGACATACAAGACCACTGATAATCTCCCTCAATCTGGGGCTCCACGCAAGATCTCACCCCGTGGGGTCAAAATGATCACAAGAACGGTGAGCAAAAATCCCAGAACCACACGGGGGGACCTAGTGAAGGACCTGCAGAGAGCTGGGACCAACGTAACAAAGGCTACCATCAGTAACACACTACGCCACCAGGGACTCAGATCCTGTAGTGCCAGACATGTCCCCCTGCTTAAGCCAGTACATGTCCGGGCCCGTCTGAAGTTTGCTAGAGAGCATTTGGATGATCCAGGAGAGGAATGGGAGAATGTCATATGGTCAGATGAAACCAAAGTAGAACTGTTTGGTAGAAACACAACTCATCGTGTTTGGAGGAGAGAGAATGCTGAGTTGCATCCAAAGAACACCATACCTACTGTGAAGCATGGGGGTGGCAACATCATGCTTTGGGGCTGTTTCTCTGCAAAGGGACCAGGACAACTGTTCCGTGTACAGGAAAGAATGAATGGGGCCATGTATCGTGAGATTTTGAGTGCAAACCTCCTTCCATCAGCAAGGGCATTGAAGATGAAACGTGGCTGGGTCTTTCAGCATGACAATGATCCCAAACACACCGCCCGGGCAACGAAGGAGTGGCTTCGTAAGAAGCATTTCAAGGTCCTGGAGTGGCCTAGTCAGTCTCCAGATCTCAACCCCATACTGTAGAAAACCTTTGGAGGGAGTTGAAAGTCCATGTTGCCCAGCGACAGCCCCAAAACATCACTGCTCTAGAGGAGATCTGCATGGAGGAATGGGCCAACGTACCAGCAACAGTGTGTGCCAACCTTGTGAAGACTTACAGAAAACGTTTGACCTCTGTCATTGCCAACAAAGGATATATAACAAAGTATTGAGATGAACTTTTGATATTGACCAAATACTTATTTTCCACCATAATTTGCAAATAAATTCTTTCCGAATCAGACAATGTGATTGTCTGGATTTGTTTTCTCATTTTGTCTCTCACAGTTGAGGTCTACCTATGATGTCAATTACAGGCCTCTCTCATCTTTTTAAGTGGGAGAACTTGCACAATTGGTGGCTGACTAAATACTTTTTTGCCCCACTGTATATCTTGGTCCTTAGTTTCATTACCAAAGATGGTGTGGATGTGGCCTTATAGACCTGATGTAGAATAAACCCTGAGTGAAAGTTGATTTTAAAAGTTGTGGCTCCTCCTTCCCCCCATCCTTCCCCCCCCCCCATTTTTAAAGGCAAAATTTGTGTGGAGATCATGTGTCATTTCAGTTTTTCGCTTCAGATGCCACAATATCTAGAGCTGGCATCATTCCATGAGATTAAGTGAGCAAATTGGTGCCTTCAGCCACAGACAATATGCTGAGAATTTTGTCAAATCAAGCCAAAATGATCAAGAAGTTAATGTAGTTCCAGTGCCATTAATTCTGTCACTGAGCCTCCACACTTGAAATTACTGAGTAAAGTAAATGGTGCTTGAGTTACCCTGCCACAGACCTTGAAATAGTTTCCGGCACTGAGTTTATAAATAACACCAGAAGTCCTGCTGTTTTACCTCCTGAATCACTCTTCTCTAAAGCTTTTAAAATTCAAGATTTAAACAAAATGGAGAAAGGGAAGCACTCATTCAGCTGCCTTGCGGTTAATTAAATGAGGATTGCCAATGGGAATGAGAAAGGGAGAAAAAAATATGTTGTGAGTCCAACTTCCCTTTCTGTTTAATCCATTTTATATTCATTTGTATTGATGCAGTAAATAGGCTAAATTATAGCTCAGATTATCACAGTTACTTTGCAGCACATTAACCTTTCGCTTTTGTGCCATAGAGCCATTGCGGCAGCTGGAGATAAAAACTAGGCCTATATACAACTGGTGTGAAATCAGGCCTCTGTGAAGGAAGGGGTTCCACTCTACAGCACAAATGTGGACAGGAATCTGAAATAACTTATCCTAAAGTGCTCCCAAGTTAGCCAAAACAAATGTAGGCTTTGTTTTATAAGAACACCCTGGTGGCTTTCCCCATCTCCGTTTCTTCCAGGCATTCTAGACAAAGATTTTCTGCTATTAAACAGCATGGATCACCCACAGCCAAGCTACTGCAATTCAAAGATTGATATGATGGTTAGGTTTTACTTCCACTCCATGATCTGTATTTTTCATCCCGGAGCCCACAAAAACGTCTTAGAAAAAAGGCAGACAGCCAGTTATCAAGATCATATAATATGCTAGAATCTTTCTCCTTATTGTACTAGATCATAGCTTTCCAAACTGTGTGTTGCAACACTTTAGTGTGTCGCAACACAGAGTTTGGTGTGCCACAACACAACCCGGAAGTGGCAGTGGGGGCATGCACGGCGGTGGCACGCACGGCGGCATCTGTGTGCACGGCGGTGGCGCACCATCAGCGCTTCCGCGTTTTAGCGGAGGCCACCGCCGCTGCCGCCGCCCCCACCACACCGCCGCCGTGCACACACATGCCCCCGCGCGCACCCCCGCGCCGCCGCCACTGCCGCCATTGGTGTGTCGCCAACAGTGGCACTTTGGAAAGCACTGTACTAGATACTGACTCACCCGTGGCTGCTTCAGTATATTCAAAAGTTCTCTTCCCATCTGGACTGACACACAGTATTGTACAATAATGGCAGGATTTTATCATTTCATATATAGATAAGTTATCTTAATATATCACCTATGTAACTGGAAGTTTAAATGGGTAACCGATGCCATCAATTGAAACTCCAATGATTTAAAGCAAAAATGTATTTTAATTTCATTATTGAATTTAGTCTACCCTGTCTAGCATGTAAACAACTGAAAAATTATATTAGATAAGATGGCAATTGTAAATAAGAATGTATACTTAGGCAATTTCTTTGTTATCCAAACTAGCTATGTGATATCTCCTGTATGCTGATATGTAAAGGACATATTAGCGTTGAAAGAAGTGGATTCACTTCATCTGACAACATATTCCAGATTTCTAATTTATGAATAATAGCCTTGATACCTGGAGAAGAAATAAGAATGGACAAGGCAGTCTATTTCTGGACTATATCACTTCTCTATGTATTAATTCCTAGTTTATTAGCCCCATTCCTGCATGAATCTATAAGGTTCTAATTTTTTTGAATCCTGCAAGAAAATTCACATTTCATTTCCTGTTTAAATAGTTTCTCATAAAATATTTGTTTATAAATAGATTTTATCTTGTATAATATGTATGTATGTATGCATTTATTTATTTAAATGTGTTATAGCTGTCCGCTCCCATAGACTCTGGGCCGCTTACAAATACAAATACAAAACAATAAAAACTGTTAAAAACATACAACCCCATAGGCAGCCTGGACTAAAACAATCAAATAATAACAAATCCAACCAAACCAGGGCCCCCACAAACATATAATGTATATTGTGATGTATGGTTGTAAGCACAGTGTACTGAAAATTTCAGAAAATCAGATGTTCCAATCCACAAATTTAGAGGCTGGATCAGGTGATCTGTAATGGCAATGACACAAATAAAAGTCTTCATGACTCTCTACCAGGAAACAGCAGATAATGAAGGATTCACTGATACTTCAAAAATGAGTAAGAAAGAAAACTTCACTGAAGTATTAAGTAACGCAGGGATGGGTACTCTGTGACCCTTCAGATGTTGCTAACGCCTCCCAGCATCCTTCATCACGGAGCACACTAACTAGGGTTGTTAAAAGGGTTGTAATTCAACAAATTGGGAAGGATGTCACACTTATTATAAATAACTATTAGCCAAAGGTCATCTGGTAGGCTGTATAGCTGACTGGTGTTTGGATCTGGGTCTCCCCATTCCTTGTACAACCTTTGAACCATGGTACCACACTGCCTCTTATTTAACTCTTATATCATTCCCATCATCATTTCGTGACCTTATATTGCACATATAATGTCTTCTAACTTGATGTTTGCAAGCACAACCTACCAGTGAGAAGATAATGAGAAGATGAATACATATAAGGCTTGCTGACCTGAACTTAGGAGAAGCTAGTAGATGCTTGACAGGGCACAACTACTGTAAGTGAGACTTTTCACTGTGAGCTGAAATGAAACCACTTAAAGCAAATGATTGCCTTCTGTTACCATGAGGGTGCATACCCCTCTTATACCCACTGCAGTTTATATTCAGCATTTCCCACATTGCCCATATATTTACAAACACCTTGCTCTGCATTTCTCAAGCTTCGTGCTATAGGTGGTAGTTGGCTGTTGTCATAACCTGCATTCCTGTCTTGGGAAACGTCAGCTCCCAATATATCTTCCACAGCCCAAGTTACTGGATCATAGTGAAAGATGTGAATGGGTGTGGGCCATGCAGACATGCATGGCCAAGCCTGATGCCCAGCACAAGTGATATCATCAGCCCATGAATGCATCGCTCTCCATCAGTCAGAATTCCGGCTCCATGCCAATCAATCTACTCTGCTGCCTTTGATCAATTGATGTTTAATTTAATTTGCACATACAGTACTGACACTATTTACCATACTATGTTCTGTGGGCCATTCACTGTGGGTAAGATTTGGTTCTTATTATTTATAATTTACGAGTCCCCCATAGGGGGAGATGGGTGACGATAAATTTGAATAATAAATAAATAAAAGTAATTTATGTTGAACACTTTGATGTTTAGCGTGTTTGCAGGTAGTGAGAGCTTTTGCCATTCCTTTCTTTTTACAATCCAGATGCAGTCCCTAAAAATTCCCAACATCTTGACAGTTTCCTTCTTTTTTAAGGTAAAGTCTATATAGAACTGAGCTTAACTCCTGCAGACTTCAGAGACACATCCATGTAGTTTTCTTGGCAACAATATGGAAGTACTATTGCTTGTCTTCAAGATGCTCAATTTCCCAATCTACAGTAGCCTAGAACTCTGGTAATTCTTGGTGTTATCTCAATTACCTCAACTGAGGATTAACCAGGTCTGACTCTATTTACTGTAGCTTTTCAAGATTAGCCAGGGCCAGTAAAACATGCAAGTTTTACTTAACCAATAAAAAAAGAAGAGATTTTTTTTAAAAAATCAATAAAATTTTAGATTATATCCTTTTCAACAAGAAATAATATTTTAGAAATGACCTCACTGCATTTATGTTGTTGGAGATGCAGTGAAATTATTGCTTTATTTAAATATTTATTGCTTTATTTAAATAATTTTTATTTTAGATTTTATGTATATTTTATGTTTTTGTTTTTACTATTTTATTGTAAACCACCCAGAGTCCCTCCAGCGGAGGGAGATGGGCGGTGATATAAATTTTACAAACAAACAAACAAACAAACAAATAAATAAATTGTTCCATTTCATTAAGAAGCAATTACATGTATTAATTCAACTTTGAGATTTAATATTTTCAGATGCTTATATTCTCATCATCATTGGCGATCACAGACGGTTTGCGATGATCTTTGCCAGGATTTTGCCTGCTGTGGCTAGAAGGGAGATGCCTCGATAGTTTCCACAGTCTGTTCTATCACCCTTTTTAAAGAGAGTGATAATTATGGCATCCCTAAAGTCTGCTGGAATCTCCTCCCTCATCCAGATTTTTTTGATGAGCTTATGAAGTTGTTGTGTAAGTTCAGGCCCGCCTTCTTTAAAGACTTCAGCAGGAATCCCATCAGGTCCACTAGCTTTGTTATTTTTCATTTGTTTAGTGGCTTTACTGACTTCCTCCAAACTAGGGGGTACTGCAAGCTCATCTCTTATTTGTTTTTGCGGGATTTGCAAGAAGACTTCATCAGCCACAGTAGAGTGACGATTAAGAGATATATTCTATCTCTATCACATGGGAGTTGACTTCTGGACAAAGGAAATGGACTTACAGTCAAAAGACTTACTGTTTGGCATGGAAAGACCAACACATGGCTCCAACTATTCAGTAGTTTGCGGAATCGATTAATATAGATCAGCTTCAGATGACTGTAATGAATCATGTTTCAGTCTATATATATATATATATATATATATATATATATATATATATATGGTGTGCTATGGTCCATGAGGTCATGAAGAGTCGGACACGACTAAACGACTGAACAACAAAAAATAAAAAATATGTATATGTATATGATGTATATGTATACAGTATATATTGTCTTTAAATATACGTCTTGTTTGTTTTTGTTCCTTTTTTCAGCTTTTGTTCTTTTATAACGTTGTGTTCTTTTTTCCCTTTGTTTTTTGAATAATAATAATAATAATAATAATAATAATAATAATAGCAACAAAACAATAACAGCAAGCCAGGACCAGGTAGGTGTTGCTACCCAGTTGGGCTCCTTCTGATTTCGAACTCATTTTTCTCCAAAATAATGTGTGTCACACAATTATGTGTGTCACACAATGCTCTGGGCCAAAATTTTTATTTCATTCTGTGGAATAAAAGACTGAATTTCCTTTCAGAAAAAGCCTGGACCTCAGCATTTTATAGAATCTATTTAGAGAATGCAAGGTTGGAAGGGATCCAGTACTGTAATGTCACGGCAATAAACCAATAGATGGAGCATTTTGTCACAGATAAGACTTTGTGAACATTATTTATTGGTTCCCTTTGGGAAAAAAAGAGAATCTTTTGAATCTCCTCGAATCTCTTCGCTCTTCTTATGAGGGTTGTTTTTGTTTGTTAATGTTCTGTTTACTCAGGAAGTCCCAGCAAAGACTGTCAGAACTAAACGTGGAAATTTGCTGCGTGACAATTACTAATTTCCTGCAGCCTGCTTTACATAATTGTACTTGACTAAATATAAACTTGTATTAAATTGGTTCACTGACGATTTGGCAGCTTGAGGACAACATAATAATCAAATTAATCAGTTGCAGTTGTTAGTTTGTGGGCCTTTTCTCACCAAAGACAAATGTTTGCAGGTTTTCTTTGATGCCAGCAACTGTCTTTACTGTACAGTCCAGTGGAAGAGAAGTATTGTAATTCACTACAAGAGAATTCATGGCAGAATTCAGTCTACACCCCTAAGGAAGACTAGTAAATTAAGCAGACCATGTATTGACCACAACAAAATAAATCATAAAAGGAAGTTGACACCTAGTCTCTGTTCTCTCCTACTCCTCTAGTGGGTTTCAGACAGGTATGTTTTTAAAAGATTCAAGATGCTGTGAATACATTTTGACATTACTTTTCAATACGTGTTTGACTCTAGCACAGCAGTGGAGAGACAAGGCTGCAGATATAGACACATCTAGCCCCACCACTGACCTCCAGTCTTCATAACTCAGTCTCCGCACAGTTCTTGCATCTACTGTTGGGGAGTGACACAACCCATAGCTGAAACTGAGAGATGAAGACCAGAGGTGGGTGATGGAGCGGAAAGAAGTTTCTTTCAGAAGGCTGACAGCAGAGAAAAGCTGGGCTGGCAACAGTAGGTGAGCTTCCAGTATGCAAAGTGAGAGTTTACAAGGTGGTGACACAGCTTCCTTCTTGTCCCTAGTACAGGGCTTTCTAAAGTGCCGCCGCTGGCGACCCACCAGTGGTGGCGGCGGCGGCAGCACAGGGGGGGTGCACATGCACAGCGGTGGCACGGGGGGCGTGTGGCAGCGCGGGCGTGCACGGTGGCGGCGCGGGGGGGGCGTGCGGTGGCACGTGTGTGCACGGTGGTGGCGCGGGGGGAGCGTGTGGCGGTGCGTGCATGCACGGCGGTGGCGGCAGCGGCGGCAGCCTCCGCTAAAATGCGGAAGCACTGATGCCGCGCCGCTGCCGCGGCTGCTGTGCACTTGTGCGCCGCCGCTTCCGGGTGGTGTGGCGACACACAGTTCGGAAAGCTCTGCCCTAGTAGTACTGATGCTTTCAACATGTGCATTTCCTTCAGCTTGGGGGGAAAATAATGCCAACTGCCCTTCTCACAGTCACCCACGCCCTAGTCACCTCCTGTTTGGACTACTGTAATGCGCTCTGCAGGGGCTGCCCTTGAAGAGTATCTGGAAGTGTATTGTCGAAGGCTTTCACGGCCGGAGTTCGATGGCTGTTGTGGGTCTTCCGGGCTGTGTGGCCGTGTTCTGGAAGTTGTGGTTCCTAACGTTTCGCCAGCATCTGTGGCCAGCATCTTCAGAGGGCAGGAGCACAGATAGTAGCAAAATCTCTGATTTTGACAGAGATTTTGCTTCTATCTGTGCTCCTGCCCTCTGAAGATGCTGGCCACAGATGCTGGCGAAACGTTAGGAACCACAACTTCCAGAACACGGCCACATAGCCCGGAAGACCCACAACAGCCAAGTATCTGGAAGCTTCAGTTGGCTCAAAATGCAGTGGCCCGCATAGTTTTGCACAAGCCTAGATTTGCACATGTGTCATCTCTTTTGCAGGAGCTGCACTGGTTGCCAATTTGCTTCTGGGTCCAATTCAAGGTGCTGGTTATCACCTTTAAAGCCCTACATGGCTTGGAGCCTGGTTATTTGAAGGACCGCCTTCAAAGCTGTGGCTGTACGTCTTCCTAACTCAAACGAGTTAATTCCAAAACTTTCAAAGGTTATGCTTACAGGGTTCAGATACACACAAACAAAACAACTTAACATACCCTCTTCTAATGAAAACAAGATGTGCGTATGTGTGCGTATGTGTGTTAAAAGGCAAAAGGATTTAACATTTGTTGTTAGTTCTCTAAGTGCTAAGCAATTAAAACTGCTCTCTTGGTAACTCAATAGCTTATAGTTTGTCAGATACACAAACTCTTGTCATCTGGGTGGCTTAGGGGAGATTGGGTGGCTCATGGAAGCTGATGAAATGCTAAAGAAAAATATGTCAACTTTTCTGTAGTGTTTCCAGAAATTAAATTCCCAATTCCTGCTTCCAGAGTTTGGAATTTCAGTTTGTGGTGGGGACTTGAGAACGATAGAGGTCTGGATGTAGACTGGGAAATGTGGGTTAAAATGTTTAGTCAGCCAGTTTACCCCTAATAAGGAAACAGAAGTGATTCAGTCATGCATTACTAGTTAAAACCATGTGGAAATTGTATATGAAGGGGTGTGAGATCATGGTCACCACTTCGGTCCCATGAATGTGAGCTCCATTTATTCCACCCTTAAGTTACAATATTAAGGTCAGGAGTACAACTGGTACTGCTGGGGGCAGTTTGGCTAGGACTGTTTCTCCTCCCCCCTGCCTTCTCCTTCTCTATTTCATTAGAACATAAGAAGAGCTGTGCTGGATCACGCCACACTCTTCTCTTATCCAGCACTATGTCCCAACCACTGCCAAACAGATGATGAAAAGAAACCTATAAGCAGGGCAAACTAAATAAATATCCAGAGAAGAAAAGCACATCCCAGAAAAATATTAAAATCCTGATAGAAGAGAATATCTGTAGCTCAGGGTTGAACTGTGGAGTCCTTGGTGCTCTCTGAGCTTGGTTGTTTGCTTGCAGACGTTTCATTGCCAGACTAGGTAACATCATCAGTGCTGATCATGGGTAGATTATGAGAAGATTATGGGTAGGTTCATACCATGGTAACCTCAAGTCCAGGACAATAAGTTGTGTATATGTGCTGCCTTTAAAAATGGTTATGAAACTGCAGTTTGTGCGCAATGCCTGGCAAACAGTTAAGCCATGATGTAATATTCCTGTGTTTCGTTAGATGGACTGGATCAGTTGATTTCTCTGTCCAATTTTAAGTGATGGTTTGATCTTTTGAAACTCTGAAAGGTTTGGAACCAGCTTTTCTGAAAGACTGACTTCTTCCTTATAAACTTATTTGAAATCTATTTCAAGATGTCTGTTCTGAGTAGCCCTGCCAAATGAAGTGAGATGCAGCAGAGCCTGCAGGAAGATTCAAAACAGGCAAGATGGCAATTGTGATATCAAAGCCCTGTCCTTTTGTTATGTGTTCACAATGTTGACTCATATACAAAAGGGAAGGTGCTTGGATTGCAATGCCAGAACTCCCATTTGCCTGTTTTGACCCCAACCCCTGCAGACACTGTTGGTGAGATATCTGACTATTGTGTAATGCATGTTTCTCATAGTTGCATCCCATGGGGAAGTATCTTAGAGCATCCCTCTGCCATGCTTAAGACCTTTTTGGCATCATATTAAGTCCCTTTTATTTGCCACATATTCTGAATATACACTGAAATCTGGTAATTCAATATTCTCACAGTAAAATTAATTCACATCAGTATTCTCTTACAGTCAAAGTAAGCTAATTGTTTATAGCGAGTTCAAGATGAAGGCTTTCAACTTACAGTGGAAATGCAGATGAAGATGGTAAATTTAAGCTGATTGCAATGAGAGATGAGATGTTAAAATGATGGGTAGGTTGCACAAAATGTAAAGAAATATGAGGTAAAAAGAGCATTGTGGTTTAGCTGATGTAGTAGGAGAATCCCACTATAGCTGATACTGTACATGTAGAGCATTCTAGGACCTACTAAGATCAGGTTGCTTCAAGGCTTGGCTAATCCTCAGTGGGTTTAGGATCCAAATGGCTATGAAATGAGTGATCACAGCCATTAGTATTCATGGGGAAATCTATATTGGGCAGGTGTCAGGGCCAGCCCAAGAACAACGGTGAATCAGTGCATTCAAACTCCAGTTCCTTTATTGTTCTCACCATACAGACAGAATCTTGCCAGACTAAAGCTACTCTAACTGACCTAAGGGTAAATAACCTGGGAGACTCTAGGGCGGAGCTACCTTCAACCTCTTAACTTTCCCAGCAACAGTCTCTGGACTGTGAATCCTCTTATCTGCCTGGAATGCGCTCCCTCCTTTCTGGGAATCAGCGGCAGTGCCAAAATCCACCACAGCAAGATAGAATAGGGCAGTCTTTCTCAACTCTTTGACCCTGGAGGAACCCTTGAAAGATTTTTCAGGCCTCGGGGAACCCCTGCACATTCAGGCTCAAATATAGGCTGGAAGTTACAAAATTATTATATTTGTTTCATGTGCAGGCCTGTATATATGCATTAAGGGTGTTCTTAAACTAAAAATAAAGAATGAAACTTACCTCTTTAATGTGAAGTTGCCCGAATTTGAAATAATTTTTAAAATAAATCCTGATTTCCCAGGAACCCCTAGTGACCACTCGTGGAACCCTAGGGTTCCATGGAGCCCTGGTTGAGAAACCCTGGAATAGGGGGTCTGAAGTGACATGCAGGATGAGAGAAGATGGGGGACAACACCATATAAGCTTATATATGTTAATTTGGGCCCTACAATTTAATATTTGGGCTCTACTTGGATTTTAGTTTTAATACTATTTTATATTCAAGTTTTTATTGTGATCCATTGATAAAACTTGAATTATAGGAAGAATATAAGTAAACCAATAAATTAATAATGCCTAGGTAGTTTTTTTAAATTGATTTGACCCTTTTTAATCTTTACATTCACTCCTTGATTGATCTTCTTCATAATTTAGATTCCCATCCCCCCAATCTAGCACAATGTATACTTCTTTATGCGGACGATGCCGCTATAATCTCACAAACTCCAATTGGACTAAAAAAAGCCATAGCAGAAACACTAAATTATTGCAGACAAAATAAATTGGTTCTTAATTTTGATAAATCAAAAATCCTGGTCTTTGCTAAAAGAGCTACTCAATACTCTTGGAGGATAGAAGGGCATAATCTAGAACAAGTTAATGCATTTGAATACCTTGGAGTGGTTTTTCACTCAAAAGGAAATTGGAATGCCCATCTGAATTATGCGATGCAATCAGCCCTTAGATCTTCAAATGCTATTATACATTTTTTTTACACAGGCGGAGGACAATTAGTCCCTGCAGCCTTAAAATTGTTTGAGGCTAAAACGTTGATTCAAATTCTCTATGGGGCACAAGCAGGAATCTTCTTGAAGAAAGAGTCAGTAGAAACCGTACAAACAAAATTCCTGCGATCAATTCTAGCGGCACCCAGCAGAACAGGAAATGCCCAGATGAGACTAGAAACAGGAATGCCTCAAATACTGGTTAGGGCCTGGAAGGTGATGTTAACCTTTTGGTTGAAAATTCAATTCCTTCCAGTAGGTTTGACCCCTCTAGTCCTGATTGATAATTTTCTCTCTCCCTGGAAACAGGCGATAGAATATAAGCTGGCTTTATATGGGCTGTCTCCATTATTTTTAAAATCACTAGGTTATGATCAAGCCAAGCAACTGGTTATTAACAGAATCAGAGATAGGGAATTCCAGCTAGAAGTTAATAGGATACCTCTACACAGCAAGAATCAGATAAGATGCGGTACATGGGAACCAGCAAGATATTTGAAAGACCTAACCTTTCCTAAGATTAGAATAGCATTTTTTAGAGCTAGATTTAATATCCTTCCATCAGCACTCCTGCAAGGCAGGTATAATAAAAACCCCTTAGCAGAAAGAATTTGTACATGTGGCACTAAGGAGGTTGAAAACATCACTCATGTTTTATTGTAATGTAAATATTATAGGGATATTAGATCAACATATATTTATCCCCTAATAGAAAGATGTCCAGGGAGACCTGATAGTTTTTATGAGAACCATCTTCTGCAGGACTCAAACCCAGTTATTACATGTGCAGTAACAAAATTCTGTGCTGCCGCAATGATAATAAGGCAAAACCGGTTAAAGAAGTAGGGAATTGTGTATATTTTTCTATTTTTATTAATACTTTGTCTACCCATTTTTTAATAAATTTTTAAGGATATATATTTTACAACATACTATTAAAATGATAGATCTATTAATGTTTAGATAAATAAACATGTCATTATTGTAATAGGGTTTTATTGTAATAGGGTTTTATAGATTATATTATAATTGTCTAAATTTATAGTTTTATCCCATAGTTACCTATGTATTTAATTGATTAGTTTGATTTTAATTGTTATTTTTATTAATTTTAAGTTGCTGGTCATTGACTGAATAAACAAACATTCATTCATCTTATGGCTCCTTTAATCTAGATCAGTCAGTTGAAATGTTCAGCAACGTCGTTATTCAGAATCCCTCTGAGACTTCATGAAGTATTCGTGGAAATGAAATTATACATGTTATTCTGATCTGGTAATGACCTGGAGAAGATCAGATTGCTATATAAAAATCAAGTAGTGGAGTGTTAGCAAAATGTATAGACAAGCTCTCTGACAATGGGTGGGAGATTAAGAATCTTCTTCCTTCAAGGCACATTTCTCACAGTACACAAGCCGCTGTTACATTCAATATGCACTCCTTAAAGTATCTTGGTTGCTGAAGATTCTTATGCTGGAGCTTTCATGTGAAATGTAGAGAATGGATTGAAATAGGTGATTCGCCAGTAAATTTACAGTATTGGATTGTTTATAAAAAGAGAGCTTTATATAGCATAAATTCAAAAGCTGTTCAGAAAAGACTAATATGTATATAAATATGCAGGAAAAGCAAAGTTGACCTGAAAGCAACATATATTTTCATCTTATACTGTACATCATGAAATAATTCTGCTGATAAATCTTACTGGTTGTAAATATCCAAATAATGACAGCAGAATTCTACTTCTGTGATGGTGATTTTATACTTTTACACCTTTTAAAAACATACTCCTCAAGAGGGGACAGGGGAATCAAGATGGAAATGGGGGAGGGGGGAAGAGGGGGCAGAATCTGCAGAAAGGAGGCCAAACAGACATGAATTTGCAAGCCAAGCCATTGTTACTACTGAAAAGCTGCTTGATCTGGAAAGGCACCACAGCCTGCCTCCCTCCCTCCCTCCCTCCCTCCACTAATCTATTGCAGCAAAAGTGAAAGTGTGCCTGATGGAGCCTTAATGATGAAGACATTTATAACAGTATAAGTATTCAGGATGAAGTAATGTCTAATCCATAAAAGTTTATCCTACCCAACATTTATGAGTCTCTAACTTTCAAAAATCTTGGTTATTCAATTGTTGATAAAAGGTAAAGGTTCCCCCCGCACATTTGTGCAGTCGTGTCCGACTCTAGGGGCCGGTGCTCATCTCCGTTTGTTAGCTGAAGAGCCAGCGTTGTCCGAAGACGCTTCCACGGTCATGTGGCCGCATGACACTTGTTTGTAACAAATATGCAACATGCAGCATTTTATAGCTACATAACAGTGCTTATATCAGAGACCTATTTCTTAATTTGTAGTGCTTTAATGTGTGTATCTCTCTCTCTACACAGACATACACCTCCCATATACCCTGTATATATGTATGTATGTGCATGTGTGTATATATCACACAGATAGACTTGTGTATGCAAAATAGCTACATACACGCACAGAGTTGCACACATATGGAGTTCATTACAGTAACTATAGATACTGTCTGTATTCTGCTCTAATTTCAAAGGTAACCGCTAATAGAATAGAACCAGATTCTGTTCATTTATTAGTCATAAATATTTCCATTCATAAATAGTAACAATTAATGTGTTAGTGCTGTGCATTTGGGTGATAATGAAAGAAATGTCACACAAGTTAAAATTTTTCCAGAGTTGGTTAGTAAGTCAGCAAAGTCCACAAATGACAATGTTTGTCATTCATCAGTGTCTGGGAAAAACATTAATGATTCTTCCCATAACCTGTAGGGCTGAGTTCATTTAGAAATAGGAAGTAAAGCTCTATTAGTGTTGCAGAAAATGAAATTGGACAGCTCAACCAGATGAAAGGTAAATCTGGAATTTCTGGTTAATGTAAGCTGTTTCTACGCACACACACACAGAGACATACACAAGAGCTTGTGGAAGCTGCTGTGGACAGCAGTACAGACTTGGAGTCTGTTGGAACAGACACCACCTCACCACAGAATACTTCATATTTCAATACTACAAAACTCCAGCTTTCTCACCAAGTTTAAACCCCAAACGCATATCAATGGCAGTAAAACATAATATGGAAATTGGATCCTTGAAATTAGAACCTTTCTATTAAAGTGTGGTTTCAGGATAAATATTTGCCCTTTCAAGCAAACACGCGCATGAGAAATAGTTTGGGATTATATGGTAACCTAATTTTAAAAAAAGGTAGAAAAGAGTTTATATGGAATACTCTATCCCTAAAAGTACAGATAGCTCCAATCCTCCATGCTTTTCAGAAGCAAGTTAAAACTATTCCAGCAGGTTTTCAGTCCTTTTTGGTTTTTGGACAACCATCATAGGTAGTTTGCTATGATGATGGATTCTTTTTAATGATTGGGTTTTGGGATTACGGTAGTCTTTGCTGCCTATATGGATTAAGGCGGCTGATAAATATTGCAAATAAATAAATGAATAAATAAAATTGACATTTCTGCAATTAAAAGACTCTGTTTACCATGGTATGGATAATAGTCCAAAGAGCATAGTTTGGCGACATTTAAAGCTCTCTTCATGGACTTCCACACAATCAATGATTCTGGCTAAAGGGGCTGTCCCTGGCATCTCATTCTATTGACCCCATCCGCACCCACACCTGAAAAATGGGAACATAAAAACCAGTGGAGATTCAGGATTATGTTTCATTAGTACTGACGAAGAACAGAGGCCATCCTAGACATGTGTACTCAAAAGTAAGCCCCACTATATTGAATAGGACTTCCACGTATGCTAAGATTTCAGACTAGGTGATTTTGGAATCCAGTTATTTAATTTTTTAGTAATTCAGTTTGATCCCCATCTTTCCACTTCTAGCCAAATAAGAGAGCTAACAGAAAAAGTAACAATAGTACCTAGAACAACCTTATTTATTTATTTACCTACCTACCTACCTACCTACCTACCTACCTACCTACCTCTATCTATCTATCTATTTATTTAAATTTGTATAGCCACCCATCTCAAAGACATGACTCTGGGCAAATCAACCCTAGCTGATCTTGAGAAAGCTAAGCAGGGATGGACCTGGTTAGGATGGGAGTCTACTAGCAAATCCTATGGCTGTAGGCTACACTGCAAAGTTAAAAAATAACATTCTGGAAGAAGGCAGGGATAAATCACTACTGTATTGTTGCCAGGAAAACACCATGTGTGTGACCATGTAGTCACTAGGAATTGATCTCAACTTAAGGGAGAATTCATGTTTACTTAAAATTAATTTAAAACAGCAGTAAAATCATCCTTAGTTCAACACACAAAGTCTGGCTGAAGTAGAAGGTCTTAATTGCTTTCTGAAAGACCAGAAGAATGGGACCTGGAGTAGTTCTTGAGGAAGTGCTTCTCATAGCTTGGGAATTAACTTCTCCAAACTACATTGCTTTCTCAGTTAGATGTACCTCACAAAGTTGATGCCATGGTAAATTTCTTTCCCAATTAAAAAAGAAATCATTGGTTATGGGGAAATGTATCTTTCAAATCAGGATTATGCTTCTCTTGGAATGGATTTAATATAGAAATTTTATGTGAAAGATTGAAGAAGTTGTGATAAGCTTCTCTGGTCCTGATCTATTGGCAGAAAGTGTTTCAGAAGACATCTTACAGTATTTTAGGTAAAAAAAAAGTTGGCTTTGGACTTCAGTTGTTGCTAGACAAACAGCAAGAAAGAGCAACTTGCCATGAATTAATAGGCTGACCTATTGCATCCCCATGATGCAAGAACAATGAATGCCTGTTTAAGGGTGGGAGCACGGTAAAGCTGTCAGGATCTTTTGGTCATTTGCTGTACTCTGATCCTGTGAATAAAATTAGTTCTGTTTCATGATCCAGCTCCTTGAAAGGTCTTGAAAGGTCCAGGATGAAGACGTGAAATACTTTTTAACACAAAGGGTTCAGATCACTTATATCTGGAAGCCCATCCATATGTATGAAGGCAGGTACTTCACGCAGAGCACTTCTCCATTTTTTCTGTGGCTGAGGGTGGGCTTATACCCAGATCTTTCCAGACCTAGTCCCATCATCTTAACAACTACACCCAACTTGATTTTGGAATGATAGTCTAAGTGGTAAACCACTGCCAGTAAGATGATGGTGAAGAAGAGATGTAAACAGCACCATTCAACAGAGGAAATGCAAAGAAGCAAACACTATATCATTGCTTCGATGTACCTAGTAGAAGGATCCAGAGAACTAATACTACAACATGGCAGCTTCTGATCACCAAGAATCCTTACTTAGCCTTGGTAGTAAACACCAATTCTGGCTGATCAGTAGTGGGATGTTGTGATCCTCTCAATTGTTGCTGAAATGCTCCTCCTATCACTCCAGGTGAGGATACTGATTGTTGTAATGACATTCAGAAAGTCATTAAAAAGTTTGCAAATTCTCCCAGGCCTTGGAGCAGAGTGGTTGAGCCCCTATAGGTTGTTTTACTGTTATTTAGAGTCTCTTTTAAATAATAATAAAATAAAATAATAAAATAAAATAAAATAAAATAAAATAAAATAAAATAAAATAATAAAATAAAATAAAATAAAATAAAATAATAAAATAAAATAAAATAAAATAAAATAAAATAAAATAAAATAAAAAAATAAAATAATAAAAAAATAAAATAAAATAAAATAAATAAAAAAATAAAATAAAATAAAATAAAATAAAATAAAATAAAATAAAATAAAATAAAATAAAATAAAATAATAAAATAAAATAAAATAAATAAAATAAAATAAAATAATAAAATAAAATAAAATAAAATAAAATAAAATAAAATAAAATAAAATAATAAAATAATAAAATAAAATAAAATAAAATAAAATAAAATAAAATAAAAAAATAAAATAAAAAAATAAAATAAAATAAAATAAAATAAAATAAAATATAAAATAAAATAATAAACATTTTAAATGTTCCTATCTTTTTTTTTAATGTAAGTTGCCCAGGGGTAGAGTGTTCCATATAAACTCTTTTCTACCTTTTAACCTTTACCTTTTATATAACCCCATAAACATTCCCCATGCTCGTGTTTGCTTGAAAGGGCAAATATTTATCCTGAAGCCACATTTTAATAGAAAGGTTCTAATTTCAAGGATCCAATTTCCATATTATGTTTTACTGCCATTGATATGTGTTTGGAGTTTAAACTTGGTGAGAAAGCTGGAGTTTTGTAGTATTTAGAGGAGTCAGGCAGCCTCTAAACCAGATCTTTCCAAACTGTGTGTCGCGACACAAAAGTGTGTTGCCACACACAGTCGGCTGTGTCGCCACACAACCCGGAAGTGGCAGCGGGGGCGTGCACGGCGGCGGCACCGGCGCGCCATTGGTGCTTCCGCGTTTTAGCAGAGGCTGCCGCCGCTGCCACCGCCATGCACGCCCCCGCCCGCACCAGGCTTTCCCGCGGCGACACATGAAAATCCGAAGGCGCCGCAGCTGCGGCGGCGCGCAAAGACCGAAAGCGGCAGCAGCGCTTCCGGCTTTTTACGCGCTGCCACGGCGGCGGGACTTCCAGGTTTTCCCGCGGCGACACACCAAGGGCGGTTGGTGTGTCGCCGCGGGAAAACTTTGGAAAGCCCTGCTCTAAACTGAATGAAGGAATAAATAAATGAATATATAAGTGAAACAATTTAGCCACATTCGGAGGACTACAGGATAGGTTTTCCACCTCTGGCATAGGCATCAGTGGGTTACTACTGGGGAGACCAACTGGAGAACTCCCAGGTCTTTACAGGGTTAGGGTTGTATAAATCCCTGTCTAAAGTGAGTTCTGTCTCCAGGGGCTGCTTTTCAGAATTTGGTGTGATGGTGAGTAAGGATAAGATAAAAATGTAATAAATAAATATCCCTGTGAGAAGAGGTAATAAATCGTTCTAGAGAACCTTTCTTTTTATCTGTTAATAGTACTTGTCATTTTGAGATGGGAAATTATGGCTTCTCTTCTCTTCCAGTGAATGTAGCAATTTAAAATGGATTAGACTGAAAAGAGATATTGCCTGAGTAGAAAGGGTGAATGGAAGGTCATGGAGCTATTGTGCCTTTCTGCTACAGAAGTTCCCTGGTGGAAAAAGGAGTTGCTTGGCATTAATAACCTCATTCTTGCTACAATGAACTGCTCACCTTCAGTATTATTGGCTTCTCCAGCAGTCAGATATTTGGACTATGGCCTGGATTTCATAGCAAAAGGCCTGCAATCTTAGGGATGTTCTTGAATCCCCAGGTAGATTTAGATAAGTATTATGTTTGTATCTTGTCACAGTTTTTCCAATCTCAAAGTAAAGAGAGGAATGGCTGGAAATGGTACACTTCCACCCTTAGTCAGTCACCAGAATTTGATTCTGTTTTTCGTAATAGGAAGGGAAATGATTCAACATTCAGGAGTTCCTATAAACACCTCTTCTAGAATCCTCAAAGCAGCCAAGTCTTTTTTTTCAAACATGTCCAGCTGCTTCAGAAGCTTCTCACAGTGGTCTCAGCAAACATGTGCACACATAGCCACTTTGCCTCTCTAGGAAAAATGTTTCCATGAGATTATTTTATTTATTAGATTTATAAAGCTGTTCAATTCAAAAGCAACTCTATATGCTGTAACTACAGTAGGTGGCCCATACAGTGGTCCATACTCCAGGAAATAAAGCCAGACTGCTCACTTGAGGGAATGATATTAAAGGCAAAACTGAAGTACTTTGGCCACATAATGAGAAGACAGGATACCCTGGAGAAGAAGCTGATGCTAGGGAAGGTGGAAGGCAAAAGGAAGAGGGGCTGACCAAGGGCAAGATGGATGGATGATATTCTGGAGGTGACGGACTCAACCATGGGGGAGCTGGGGATGGTGACGGCTGACAGGAAGCTCTGGTGTGGGCTGGTCCATGAAGTCATGAAGAGTCGGAAGCGACTGAACGAATAAACAACAAACAGTAGGTGGCCACCCAAGTAGAAGCCTACGGCCTCAAAGGATTTGCATAAACCTAGTTTCGGCTTCGAGTATGGGCAGAAGGGCAATTCAGAAGACCATGAGCTGCCTGGAGGCATAATTAATGTTTTCAATGACCTCTCTGGAGAAGAGACTAGCACTGCACATCCTCTCAGGCCACTTCATGCCTTCATCAGCCTGTCCTGTACAGGATAGTTGTGTTTGTACCACATGGCTTGAGGAGCACTATTGAACATTATGCATTGATTATTGCTTTGGTATAGGTAAAGAATATGGAGGATCAGACCACTGGTTCAGGCTTTAGGTTATTCATGTTGGTCATAGTTATATGTAAGTTGTTTGCTTGTTTATCTGATTTGTGACATACCTGCAATTACCAAAATAAGGAAGGTGTGACTATATAAGCTACAGTACTTATGCAGTTAATGACACAACTTAAATTGACCAGATATGGAAGCAGGGCTGAAAGCAACATCTAGTGCATAGGTTGGAGATGAACCAGACTGATAAATACCTCAAGCAGTGCCTGCAGCTTCTTTGAGAAACAGCCAGGTCTTTATCAGGAGAGACCAAGCAACAATTCTGGAAATTTCCAAGAGACTTTCAGGTGGGCTGAAGAGAACTGACCAATCACCAAGCCTGATATTGGATAATGCATTATGTAACCCAGCTATCAGATCATTCAGGAGCTAGCTGGGTTGTACCCACCAGAGTTCTGAATGATATTAAAAGTCCACCTGTGACATAGTTAAAATAAACAGGGAGCAATACCAACAATTCTGCTGAACCTGGGTTCCTCCCTCTCTTCACCTCATCTGCTTCTTTTTCTAAGGGTCTTTATTTATTTAATCAAACAGAATAGAAAAATAAAACGAGAAGAAAAAAAGAAAGCAAAACAACAAAACAATATTACTTAATATTACTTAATTACTTAATTAATATTAATATTACCACTTGGATTTTATTGTATTTTTATTGTATTTATATTTTTATTGTTGTTTTTATTGTATTTTATTGATATTATGTTGTGAACCGCCCAGAGTCCCTCCTTGAGGGGGAGGATGGGTGGTTATAGAAATTCATTCATTCATTCATTCATTCATTCATTCAATCAATCAATCAATCAATCAATCAATCAATAAAATATATGAGAGATTCTCATACATGTATCTAAAATGTTACCTAACAGTTTCAATAAAGGATGACCATCTTTCATTATTGTTGCTTTAAGACACTTAGAGACCTATGTTTGGAGCAGCAAAAAACATTCATAATAAACAAATGAATAAATAATCATCCATACATCATTTATGTCTGTTTGCAACTCATTCATAAATCGCCTTCTCTGCTTCTGTGATTTTCAGGTTCCGAGTTGGATGGCCATCTAGCTACAGCATACAACATTGGGTGAAGAATTCTTATACTCAGAAATATGAGAACAATTTCTGACTTGTTAAATTTAAAAGGGTTTTATCTTGCTCTTTCTAATGTTATCACTGCTTGCTAACTAAATAAAAACATCGAAACTTATTTTGGATTTTTGAGCTCGTGCTGTCTCCGCAGATCTCTAAAAGTACTATGAATGCACTGTGAAGAATTGCCTCAGAACAAGCAGCTGCAGATTAGGCAAGAGTGTTGTCTGTCACTTAGTTACATGTTAGTAAGTCCAGTGAGGCAAAAATCCCACTTGTGCCTGAGTGTACTCTATGTATGCTCTAAGATTGGGAACAAGGAACTTCCATTTCTGTGGAAAGGTGTAACCCTCCCTTGGAGAAGGTTCCTTTATGATTACAGAATATCACACATGGGCATGCCCATCCTAGGTTTGCAAAGTGAAAATTCTTTGAAGAGACAGTCAGCTGACTCAACCATGTTTGCTAGGCTCTCCCTTAAAAATATATTAAAAATAACTAGGTTTGGAGAAGTTTCTTCCAGTGCATAACACAGTTAAGTATGGAATGCTTAACTAGGGCTATGCTGAAGCTGCTTCTCAGTCCTAAGGAGATGCTTCAGTTACACATACTTAGTTTCACTGCATTTTAATTGAAGTGGAGGATTAAACAAAACAAAAGTATCATTTCATGAAATAGAGCAATGAAAGTTGCTGAACAGAAAGTCCGTCCATCCATCCATCCATCCATCCATCCATCCATCCATCCATCCATCCATCCATCCATCCCATGGTCTTACAGAGAATCCTGCTCCTTCATCAAGTTACACTGCACTTCAAAACATATTTGATCAGATTCTTTTTTCTTGCACCTACTGTCTTGTTTACTTGCCTGGAATACTAGAATGTTTGTCTAGCTGGGATTCTGGCATGTCTTTCCTAGCAAAGAACATCAAGCAAGTCAGACTGTTTTACAGCTGCACGCACAACATGTTCTCAACTCAAGCACTGAACAGAGCCTGTGGGTTAGAACACATGTGGAGTAGTAAACATATTTTCTATGCAATTGAAGTTCAGAAATGAAAGACAAATTGATGGAAATTGATTGAGGAAGAGTTCCTGCTAGTGAAGTTCTGTCTTATTGGATTGACAATCTGTACAAATCAAAAGACCATCAGATTTAATTGATTTTATTCAGTTTGACTACATTTGGTTTGCATTTGGTAGAAAGGAAAAGACCACCCATCTGTACACACGGTGGACTATTTAAGTTAAATTAAGAACAGCATTTTTTTTTGTATTTTTATATATATATATAAATATTTTCTGATTATAAAGAGTTCTTCAGCTATTCAAAAAAGAAGTGGGCTATTGAACATGACTCAGTGTATTTACTGTTAAGCAGCTTTATTTAGTTTTAAGCAAGTTCTGTTGATGTATGAATACACTATAGCTTTGTTTGGGACTAAATTTGGCACACCCACTTTTTCCAAAAATACCTGCTTGTTTTCCACCAGGCCTGATTTTAACTGCCTCTTATGTTCCCAATGGTAGTTCAGTCAGAATAATTTGGCTAGAGCAGGGGTCCCCAACCTGTGGGCCGCAGCCTATTAGGAAGTGGGCCGCAGGGCTCCCGCCTGCAAACCCCACCCCCCAGTGTGCGCGATTACCCCACCCCCGGTGCATGCAATTGGCTCCCGCCTGCAAACCCCGCCCCCTGGTGCATGATTACCCCGCCCCGGTGCATGTGATTGGCTCCTGCCTGCAAACCCCGCTCCCTGGTGTGCGTGATTGGCTCCCGCCTGCAAACCCTGCCCCCGATGCGCACGATTGGCTCCTGCCTGCAAACCCTGCCCCCCCAGTCTGCGGAAAAATTTTCTTCCACGACCGGTCCCTGGTGCCAAAAAGGTTGGGGACCGCTGGGCTAGAGTACCTCCTTGAGACTCTCTCCCTTAACTCTCCCCTCCCTTTGCACAAGCCCTTCCCTTCACCCAGCCATTATCTGGCATCCAATAACCACAGAGACCAGGAGGTATACCCATGAAACCTCCATTCATATCAGGTTCTTGGGAATCTGAAATGGCAACATCTAAGACAGGACTCTGGAAAAATCCCTCCCTCCCTCCCTCCCTCCCTCCCTCCCTCCCTATGGGTCCTTGTACCTGGGATCCTGTCATTGTACCTGGGATCCTGTCATTGTACCTGGGATCCTGTCATTGTACCTGGGATCCTGTCACAAGCACACAGAGAAATGTTTCAGGAACTATGGATGACCCTAGGAGGAAATCCAGTAAGTACATTAAAGGGCACCCAGCTTACCTGAGATCAGTTTGTTTTCTGAGTAGGGAAAAATGTCTTCAGGACATATGATGTGGTTCATAATATGACTGGAAAAGTTGAGAGAGAAGTTGATGTATGCAGAGATTTCAATGTATTGCTATTTCATCTCTGCAGAGTTGTGTTCCTCAATCTGGAACAGCATCCCCCCAGAGATACATTTGGCACCCACTGTCCTGGGGTTCTGGAAGGACCTTCAGACCTGGCTCTGTTCCCAAGCCCGAGGGCAGTGCATCTGCAAAGCCCTATTGTGTTCTGTGTTGTGTGTTTATGGGTATGGTTGTTTTTAGTCTGGGCTGCCATCTTTGTTTCCTGTCTTTTTTAAAACTGTTTTTAATTGTTTCTTTGATTTTGTAAGTCTTCTGGAGTGAGCAGCCATAATAAATTTGATTAAATAAATAAATAAAAATTTAGCATCTGGTGTGATAACAATTCCCCAAGTTCTGAGCTATCTTGGCCATTAATACAAATCTATCTGACTCTGAATCTATCTTTGTGGGTTTTTTTTACATGTGTTGTATTACTGTTATAAACACACACATTCTTCAACCAAGATTGTATGAATGTAAGCTTTCATGTAATAAAGTGACATCTATCCATTCAATCAAGGATGAAGTGGAAATATGGCAAAGCTTATTTGGGGAGAAAGCAATTTTGGGAGTGGTAATGAGAAAAGCAGAGATGACAAGAGCAATTCTTTTCCTTTCCCACTTTGCAATTCAAATTTAAAGTAACCTCTCACAAAACTATCTGTGAGCATTTGACATGGTTCATTCACTAGGTAGTAATTTGATGTTTTGGAAAATCTGATGTTTTGGAAAATGAGCAGAAGGAAGGCTCTATTTTAAACTGGAATCAAAATGCGCTTGTCAGTCTGAATGTGTGAATTAAGGTGATCCACACAATTTAAAGTGCACTTCCTTACCAAATGGCTGAAGATATATTAAACCCAGATAATCCATTCTCTTACTCAAGCTTACATCCTGAATCAAGGCACCAAAACAATATGAAGCACAGAAACATGGCTAAAGCAGTTTTTCTAAACTGATTTGGAAAATTTACCCCCGTCAATCCAGTTCAACAATCTGAAACAACAGTTCAAATCTATTCAATTTTCTGAACTGACTCAACAGTTCAAACCGAGTCAGAGCAATGATCTGTATCAGATCAGGGCTGATTCACTGAAAAAAAAGGAATCAGTGCCAAGGGAGGAGGAGGATTTAAATATGCAGATTTTATATTTTTATAATTAATAATTAATCAATATTTCTGAAAGAACTATATTCTTATGGCCAAATTGGTGACCCAACTAATTATTAATTACCAAATATTATTAATATTTCTTATTAGTTAATAATAGTTCTTATTAGTTACCAAATTATTACAGGATATTTTCAACCAGGAAAAAAACCCTTTGCCTCAAAGCAGCAGAATTAATTTCAAGGAAATGTTAAAATGAAACTGTATAATAGATAATCCTTGGCCTCCAGCCTTCTCACAGCTGAACAGTATACAAACTGGTCCAAGATACCAGTTCCTTTCTTTAGAAGATGAAGCTGTTTATAGCAACACAAATCCCATGAAGAAGGCTAGCTTTTTCATTCCATGAAGTCACTGCTCACTGCACTGCTTATGGATTTCACTTTTGTGAGATTTTGCTTTCCTTGTGCAGCCTTGAGAAGGAGTGAGGGTGAATTGTATAGAATTCTATATAATTCGATGCATTATGTTTAGAAATCTAGTGTATGTTTTCATAAGTGCTTGTAACTGATCAGGATGAATACAATGAAACTAAACCAGAATTCTTTGTTTCTGAAAAAAAATTGTATGATATTTCAGGTCAGGACTACCACCTTTTCTAGTATTTCTATAATATCCAGCAAGAGCTGGATGTAACTATTATAAAACTTCTTTAGGCAACTAGAGTTGCCATGCTGTGTAGCTTTGGGGCACATACACTCTCTTTAGCAGATGAAGAACACTGAGGCATGAGAGTCAGGCAGCAGACAAGTTTAGATGATGATGATGATGATGATGATGATGATGAACTAAATATCTCCTTAGAGAGAATGTCAGGTCCCCAATGATGAATGAAGTACTGTATTTTGACTCCTTTGTTAGTCTTGCCACATGTGATAACTTTGCCTTCTTATTCTCAGCAAGAAGTCAGATTTGATTTTTGTATTTGTTCTTCAGCTTTACACCTCCTTGTTATGACTGAGGAATATTTTCATTTTTCTGGTTGTTCAGCTGGTCACTTCCATTTCAGCTATGAGTGACACCTTTTCAGCTATAGCATACTTGACACAGTCAAAACAAAGCTTTCCATGGCACCAATGTTTCATAATAATTTTTCATAATATGGTTTTTATTGGAAAGTAATGCCAAATGGCTGCCTGTTAGCGGAGAGGAGAAAATATTTAAGTATGCCATCAGTGAATTGCATCATGTGAATTGCAAGAACTGAAGGAAAAAACTGCAAAAAATTCTGTGAAATGTCTGAACAATCCCACAGTACACTATGGGCGTGCCTCCTGCAATAATTCTATTCAGGCATCACTGAGGTAAAAAATTGCCACAATTGTCAAAGCTCAAAGTATTTTATTTTGGTCATTGGCCAGCCTTACTTAATATAAAACATAAAATAAAATAAAAAAGATAAGATAAGATAAGATAAATAAAACAAAATGCAATAAAAAGAAATTGAACACAGTCAGCACAAGTGAAACTTTCGTAGTTCAGGTAAATCACTTTGAACACTGAGACTATTAACACTAAGCTTCATTGAAAAGACCTTCACAAGTAAAGCCAGGAACAGATAAGCAGGAGGGTTATTGTGTTATTACTAAACTTGGAAGAATTTTAATTAAGTCAAATTGTTTCTAATGAAGTCCTGTTGAATCTTGCTGGCTGTTAAACAAAACCTGGTGACATTGTAGGGGTGCGCATCACTCTGGTCAGCTAAAAGATGATTGAGATAAAAAGAGGCAGCATGGTCTGGGTATTCAACTAACGAAGCTGTAATAAATTTGTCTCACGGATCTTGGTAAGATTGACAGTAGAGAAGCACATGGGCTGTTCTTTTGATGGCTCCTGACTTACGCAGTAACAAAGGTATTCATTATACAGTATGGGATTTTATGGAATCTCCCTTCCAGAACCACAGCTTGCAGGTTTATTGTAAGAGAAGGCTAATCTGTTGAAAATTTACAATTATGGAACTAGTCATCTCCATTCTCTGTGCTATTACCTCATTATGTTGCCCCCATAAAACACTGATTAACAATGTGCCATCAAGTTGATGTCAATGCTTAGTGACCACATAGATAGATTTTCTCCATAATGATCTGTCCCCAGCCTGGTCCTTCAGGCTTTTCAACAGTGTACCCATCACAACTGTAATTGAGTCTAACCACCTTGCTGCTGGTTGTCCTCGTCTCTTTCCTTCCATCTTTCCCAGCATTATAAACTTCTCCAGAGAGCTAGGTCTTCGCATAATGTGTCCAAAGTATGATAATTTGAGCCTAATAATTTTGCCTCAAGTGAGAAATCTTGGTTGATTTGTTAGATGATCTGTTTGCTTTTTTCTTGGCTGTCTTAGGAGTCTTCTCCAACCCCAAAGTGGAAAACTGTCACTACTCTTTCGATCCTGCTTATCAAAGTCCAGCTTTTGCTTCCGTAGACGGTCACAGGGAAAACCATTGCTTGCACGATTCTGATCTTTGTAGGTATAGAAACATCATGGGATCTGGCTATCTTTTCTTTTCCAGGTCCTTCATTGCTAATACTGTATAAAGCCTACTACATTTTTTAACAGTTGAAATCATTTAATGGCCTTTTTCCAGATGCAGGGGGAAGGCTGGTACCAGACAGAATCGGCATCAGTCATCTCCCAAAAACATGCTATGCATGCTATGGATCTTGAAACAGGTAGTTCAGAGGTGATAAGTAATCAGAACATTTTAAAGCCTATGTTTTTAATGTGACACTTCATTGGCAACCTGTGCACATTTTGTACCTCCTGACATGTCATTGTTTAACAGGGTGAACAAACAGCAGTCCAGTCCAGCTTAGAATCAGAACACTAAGAAAAACATTTTCTTTCTTCGGGGAGAAAGGGGTAGATGCAAAGTTGAAAAGCCCTGTTCATGTTTTATGTTGTTTATAACTGGGTAAGATTTGGAAATAATTCATCCAAGTTTTGTAGTACAATACAGATGAAGAGCAGAAGAGTAGTCTAGTCCCAATCTTTTACAGTCAATTGAATAATAAATCTCAGACTTTTATTTGGACTTGAATCACCAAGGTGTGACCTCAGCATGTCCTTCTCCCTGTTGGGCCACCCTATCATATCAATCTGCTATAAAAAGCGATATCTCCTTTCTCATCCCCACATTCACATGGTGAATAAGTGGATGGGCGGTTTATTTATTTATTTATTCAATCAATCAATCAATCAATCAATCAATTTATATGACCGCCCATCTCCTCCAACGGGGAACTCTTCCTTTACATAGATGGGAAGGAACAGAGGAACGCCAGCATCCGAAGCACAAACAGAAGCAGCACCTTGACTAAGGAGAAAAGAGGGTAAAGACAAGAAGGCTAGCATACTACTCCCCAAATTACCCAATTAGGCCACTTTACAGTGCCAGCCCTGCTGTAGAGAGTAAGGAAGCTAACCTTGATGGAGTCATGTAGGAACTGCTACCTAGACAAAAGGGGCTGAAGCATTTTTCAAGTCCAGAACAAGATAACATTCAGAAGCAGCTCAGGCAGACACCTCCCTAATTCACTGAAGTAGAAGGAGGAGGGGAAAGAGATACAGCACCATCAGACTTGCAAGATTCTGTTATTATAACCACTCTCAATAAAAGTAGTTTTAGCCTTCATGTGGAGTTGAATTCCTGGTCTGGTCTACCGGGTGGGGCTGATGTCCCATTAGAATGACTGCCCAGCTATAGACTAGTTGCAGCGGGAAAGGGGAGAAAGACTCATGTCTGATTATTTCTTTGAAGGCAGTGGTCAGTCAATGGGCCTCCCTAATGCTAGAACGAATTACTTTTTTGATGTTGTTTTACTATGATACCCTTTAGAAATGTTTTAATGTGAAATCCCTGCTAGTCAGGAAATGAGGTGGATGTGCAGATATGAAAAAGAGTTCTGGGAGTTTGGAGGAAACAGAGAATGAAAGGGAAAGAAAAAAAAAAGAGGGTACATTTGGAGTTCCTCAATGGGATTAGATAACACCGAGATAAAGCCTGGGGTTGCCAATTTGTGGAGAATCTCTTTTATAAGCTGTTTGCCACCATTCTTACTCTAGCTGTGTATTTCTAGATAAAGCATATGATACAGTGTCTGTAGCTTGAATCATGTCAACTGGATTTCTATTTTCTCAGTGGAAACGTTTCGCTCCTTATCCAAGGAGCTTCTTCAGTCTGAGCAAAGTTAGTAAGGGAATCCTTAAATATGTTTCTAGGTGGCTGTGTGACCTTGCACCTGGGGCTAGGTCATGGTTATTTTGAGATGTTGTTTCTAAGTCCCTTTATCATCTAAAGGAGGATCGTTAAGATCACCATGCTGCTGTTGAGCTTGTGAAATGGACTTAATCTTCCTAGGCACAGAAGACAAAGCAGGAAGGAAAATAGGGGAAAGATTGTGCCTGAGGCCCCCACCTCTATTCAAGGGAGGATTTTCCAAATTGGCATAAATGGATTCCTTGACCCCTCTTTCAAACCACTTATCTTCCCTGTCTAAAATGTGAACATTAATGTCCTCAAATGAGTGTCCTTTTTCCTTTAGATGAAGATAAACTGCTGACTCTGGTCCTGTGGTGTTACTTCTCCTGTGTTGGGCCATCCTCCTGTACAAAGGTGAAGTTTATTTGAACCACAGACAGAGACAGAGAAGATAGGTGGTTTGAGAGAGGGGTCAAGGAATCCATTTATGCCAGTTGACATGATTCAAGCTACAGCAATTCCACCTGGATGACTGAGAACCTTCACAGACACATATGATACAGTATTATATATGAACTAGGATAGATGACACCATAAATTTCCCCACATGCTTGTCTTCATGTGCAGCCAACTAATGTGAACAAGTGAAGAAAAAAAGGCAGCATGTGTTATTTTTGGTTTGTGTCTTTTCCCCCTTTACAGGGGATGGCCTTTATGTGGGAGGCTATTTTTAATCCATTGCTGAAGGGAAGATTACGCTAAATCCTAAAGCTTAAAAGAAGATTGCAAGCATATTGTCCATGCATCATCTCAAACTGTTTTTTTTAAAGTCCTTCAAATGTACATTATGTAGCTAAGCTTCTGTAGGTCAATCCTGACATACATATACATGTTTAATTTCTGCTAAAGCGTTGTTCAAGAAAAAGAGCTATCCAATGCTGGTGTCCACAAAAGGACATCAGATAAGAAAGGGAACACAATTATGCCCCTCCTAACAATCTGTAAAATTCATTTAGGAGTCTCACCTGGTATTCCTTCATGGATCCAGTAATTAATGTCTGTTCCTCCACCACCTTCAGAAACATTGGTAATGTTGAGAGGCTTCAAAAGTTTCATGATTTCCTTCATGATACAACGAGCTTTAATGCTGCCTGTGAAAGCCAGGCCAGTGGGCATAAATGTTCCTTCATCGGACTCCATAACAATGTCGAAGTTGGAAATGTTTACCTGAAAAACAGAAAGTGAACTTCTATTCAAATACAGATGACCTTGAAAGGGCAATTTGGCAAGTACATCATATCAGTGGTCATTTTACTTCCTGTGATACCATGAGATTAGACAGGAAAATTATCGTAAGAAAAATTGCATGAAAGCTGCGATATTACAGCAGTTCAAGCCTGGTTTAGATGTGATGTGAACCCTAACCAACTATGGTTTACTGGGACTTGAATTAGCTTTCCTTGCCTTTCTTTGCTTTTCTCACATGCATAGAGAAGAGATACTGTTTTGATAAACTGCAATTTTAATTACATGGCTAAGCCAGGAAACCATGCTTCCAATGTTGTCTATGAGCCTTGTTTACAGACCAGATCACATTGTGCTTTGCAATCCTAGTTTGTGGGAGCAATTAAAATCACAGTTTCTAGGTTTGGAGATAAACAGTGATTTCTCCTTAGGAAAATATACTGGATAAAATAAATGTAGACTAGGTTGATAAACCTTTACCTTTTCAAATGATAAATAATATTCTATGTTATCTTTACTTATTAAACAAGCACTGAGATATAAATTACTGCTTAGTGCATGCCTTTTCTATGCAAACATTAATTAGATTGGTTTCAAAATGATACTGAGTCAATCGAAGAGAAATGATACTGAGTCGCAAGTAATTATTACTAAACTGAATATTTCCATGCCTTGAGGGGGAATTTAGAAGCCTGGATTTAGGAGTTTCATTTGGTTTCATTTTTTCTTTTTGATCTTCAAACATCTATGCTTAGTTGCAAAAAAGAAGGGACACAATTGGCATCGCCACAGCCATATAACAGGCCTAGCTCAGGAATCCCAGCTTAAGTTTCACTTAATAGCACAAGGAGATTTTTAGCTCATTATGGCGGTCTTTCCCAACCAGCTGCCCTTCAGAAGTTTTAAATTTCAACTCCCATAATCCTCCAGCCACCATGGCATACCACATGGTCTATCATACTATGCTGGTAGAAAGCATTCCTTCTCGCTGCTGCAATCTATACCTCCCCAGTTAGCACTTGCTCAGATGAATCTCTAAATTGCAAACCTGGTCCTTCAGAAGGCATGCAGCCTATTCAAGATCGGTAGCCCGCTTCTATTCAGTCTGGTCAGATTTCCTACTTAAAATATCTCCATTCCAGCATGTTTGTCGTTATCCATTCCATGTAGAAAGGGGAAAAGTAAACTGCTAAAACTCCCCACCCCCCAGGGTTATCGGTACTTGGCTATGGGCATTCGGTGGCTGGTTTGCAAAAATTGGAGTTGGTAGGAGGGGGAAAGTTACCTGCCATCCAAATGACGTTCTTCCTGCATATACTATAAATGCCCATTGGAAGCTGTGATGATACCTCAACGCTGTAGTTTTGCAATTAGGTGTTTTTCCCAACAACTGTGACTTGGCTATAGGTTATAGCAGAGAGCCCTTATGTGTGTATATTGTACTGTACATATGTGTGTGAAGGAGGAGAAGTTAGGAGGTATGGTGAGGCAAGTACACATTGCATATATAAGCAAGAAAAATCAAGGTGATTGTGCCCATCTTCCCCCGAAGGGAAGTTTTTACTGGAATTGCAGGCTTACTAGAAGGATTAAGGTTCAGGTTTTCTGTTAAACCAGCTTATGAAATCGATTAGATTGCCCCAAGTTCAGGGTGCAGGAAATGGGATGAGGTAAGAGGTCCCACAAATGAGAAAATAGCTTTTCCTCAAGTCCCACTGAGCTCCAGCATTGCAAATTGCAAAATGAATGTTTTGGAATTCAAGCTGACCCCCTTCCCCCTCCCCCCAAATTTGCAAAGTGGATCTGTCTCTCTCCCTGAAGTTCACAGGGCAGTGAAAACATTAGGGAGAGGGAGAGGGAGAGGGAGAGAAGGAGAACAGGGCTGGTAGGAAGAGGTAATAGGGTTGATAGAAGTGAGAAAAGTCCTGGTCATTTATAGTTCTGCCAACTACTATGTATTGCCAGATACTGGTCCATCTCCTACTCACATGTGGGAGGGCAGGGAAGCTCCCCAATATGATTGACATAAATGTGCTGACTTAGATTTACTTGTCCATCATCTTCATTGCTTTCCCAGTGTTCTGCCTCAGTTCAAAAAATAATTTTCAAATACTATTTTGAGTGAAAGTGAGTTTAAAAATAAGTATTTCAGTGAAAATCCAGTATAAAACCCAGATTTAAATGCAGATTAAAAGAACCAGACAGATTAAAGAAGAAGATAATATTTGTAGCTCAGGGTTGAACTGTGGAGTCCTTGGTGCTCTCTGAGCCTTGTTGTTTTCTTGCAGACGTTTCATTGCCAGACTAGGCAACATCTTCAGTGCAAAAAGGGACTTGCTCTCTGTTTATAATTGATTAAGGAACTATTAACTCAGTCAATCAACCAAGCAGCAAACAACAGCCCAATCAAGGAACTACTAAGGAGAGAACAACACCCCCACCAACACAAGCAGGACAAGCCAGGGTATATAAACAGAGAGCAAGTCCCACTCCCTTTTCGCACTGAAGATGTTGCCTAGTCTGGCAATGAAACGTCTGCAAGAAAACAGCAAGGCTCAGAGAGCACCAAGGACTTCACAGATTAAAGAAGAAACAGGATGAAACACATTGCTTTGTATATTGTTGTGTATACATATCTTCATGTATTTGTAGGTTACACATTTCAAGCATGTACACAATGCAAACATTATGCTGATGATTTCCATTTTTTTTAAAGAACAGTTTTGCTAAATATAATAAATGAGCCTGGCTTCAGATTCTGTATTTGACACATACATGTAAGATCTGACAATATGTCTAAGGTTAAAAAATCAAAACAAAAAATGAATGATTGGCAGTCTTGTGCACCACAGTAACGTATCTCCATATGCTTTTTTTTTTAAAAAAAATAATTGCTACCACATAGTCAAGAGTAGGCTGATTTTTAATGGTGCACGATGCACACTACATTTGTAAAACACCACCATGAAAGGCTGAGGATTCTTTTAATGGATGATTTATATTGTATGGCTTTATAATATATGGCTTCAAAGCAAATGCTTTCAGAGTAAATAGACCAACTAAGGGCAGCTAGTAATGACAATTGTGAAGAGGCCAGTCTGAGACTAGGTAAAAGGAAGATATGTGAAACACCAGATGAAACATCGGAGAGTAGGTGAAACACTAGTACTGGAGGCAGGATTAAACAAATCTGGTGTCTCTGATGACAGGAGAAGCAACTAATAGCATCTCAGATCTCAATGTAATTGGAAAGAAAATCCTTTACAATGGTGGGGTTTTATAAGCTGGTGGCAACAGCACATTCCTCAGTTGTTACCCATTTCTGTAATGGTTCAGATGTTTCTAATATTAAATCCAGAATGGGAACCACCCTTAGTATATGATATAGTTACACCTCTCCATCCTTTCATTCCTTATTCTAACTGCTTAATTTGGAGCATATGTTGGCAAAACATTAAAACAAGAATGTTTCTGCAAAGAAAAATCAGAATGAAAAACGAAGCAAAACCTGTCAAGAGATCTGGAAGTGGCTTCTTTGCCTTTTGAGGGATAGCCTTCCCCCCCGCCCCAAGTAATTTTATTACAGATTATAATTACAATAGTAAAAAATGATACAAACTAAAAGAAAGATAGAAAAATAGAAAGGAATAAAAAGTGCAAAAGGAAAAAAAATAAGAAAAACATAAAGAAAAAAGAAAAAAGAAAAGAAAAGAAAAATAAGAATATAGTAAAGAAAAAGAAAAGAAATATATAAAGAAGTGACTCCCAACCATCATCAGAACAAGTATAAACAATTTTAGTAACTCTTAATTTACAACAAATGATCTCTTTTCCCCATATCCCATCTCTTATCTATAAACAAATCCATAAAGCATTGTCATTTCAGTCCTGGTATCAGCAAAAGTTCATTAAGGGTTACCAGAAATAGAAACATATCTATTTTAACCTTGATCAAATAAACCAACTTTATATTCCTTCCTTTTAGGGATAGCCTTCTAGACCAGGGCTTTCCAAAGTGCCGCCGCTGGCGACACACCCGGCGGCGGCGGCGACACACATGCGGACGGCGATGGCGGGGGGGCGTGCGGCGGTGCGCGTGCACGGCGGTGGCGCGGGGGGGGCATGCGGCGGCACGGGAGGGGCGTGCAGCGGCGTGGGGGGCGTGCGGCGGCACGCGCGTGCATGGTGGCCGCCGTGCACGCGCGCGCCGCCGCTTCCGGGTGGTGTGGCGACACACCACGCTGTGTGTGGCGACACACTTTTGTGTCGCGACACACAGTTTGGAAAGCTCTGTTCTAGACTATAGCTATTTCCATGGAATGAATAGTTGTCTGAGGTGCACTCAGATCTCTGACCAGCAATGGTACACAGAGTACATGGTCTTACAGAACCTTCCTATAGATAGCCTTGTGAATCATTTCAGTTACGAAGCACATCATTATCTTGTCTCTTTAACCTCCCCCCCCATACCATTCCATGCTTTTCAACCTCTGGATTCTGGATCTGTTAGAAAAGAGTGATATAATTGGAGATTTCAAGGTCACATGCAGTCTTCCCAAAGATGGTGTTACCCAGAGCTTCTTCAAAAGTTGCTGCCAATTTGTAATTTTTAATGCAACAAAAGGGAAACCGATTAAATATAAATGGAGTAATCATATCCCTGTCATACTATCCATAGTCCAAATATGGCCCCTGACCTGCAAAAAACAGTGCATCCCTATGTTAAAACAACAAACAAACAAAGCAAGCAAGCAAACAACTGGAATATTTTTGTGATCAGGATTTTTAAAAAAAGAGATGCTCTGAACATGTACAACGTTGCATCTCAAACTCAAATCACGGCACATCATGACTGCAGGGCTAAAGTAGAGCTTGCTGCTGCTGTTCTAACAGGCATTTTTACTTGGGAACAAGCAGATTTTATTGCAGAAAGGAATATTAATATGTATTTCATTATATAAACAACGCAGAGAGCATCTATAATTTTGCACATGCTTGGCTGTTTGCCTCCTGCCTATAAATAGTTTTTAAAGATAAGAAAGAATGTTGCTGTACCCAACATTTAGCTCCCATGGGACTCAGCAACTCATGATGGTCTTGAGGGTTTATGCCAGGACTGTTTTCTGCTTTCCTTATTCTCTGCTGATCTCTGGGTGATCACTTGGGAGCTCCCTGGGTGGTACGACCTGGGTTATTTCCCTGGGGCAACTGGAAAATGTTATGGGCTCTGTGTGTGTGTGTGTGTGTGTGTGTGTGTGTTTGTGTGTGATATATACGTATGTGTATGTATGTATGTATGTGTGTGTGTGTGTGTGTTTGTGTGTGATATATACGTATGTGTGTGTGTGTGTGTGTGTGTGTGTGTGTGTGTATGTATACATACATTATTTATTATTTAAATTTGTATCGCCGCCCATCTCCTCCATACCTGGGGACTCTGGGCGGTTCACAACAATAAGTTAAAAATATAAAATTACAGCAACAATAATTTACATATAAAATCCAAACAAAAAGATGTTAATAATAAGGCGGGTTTCAGGGCACCAGCCACTCCCAAGAGGAACTATTGGCATTCCCGTCCCAAGCCAGGCGGCAGAACCAGGTCTTCAAGTCTTTCTGGAAGGTCGGGAGCAAAGAAACTCGCCTCAGCTCTAGGGGCAAGATATTCCAAAGGGCGGGTGCTGCTGCAGAGAAGGCACGCCTCCTGGATCCTGCTAGATGGAACTCTTTTGCAGATGGGATCCTTAGCATGCCCTCTCTGCATGACCGAGTGGGGCGGGTCGATGTTCCGGGGATGAGACGGTCCCTGAGGTAACCTGGTCCCATGCCATGTAGGGCTTTAAAAGTGATAACCAACACCTTGAATAGGACCTGGAAGCAAACTGGTACCCAATGCAGTTCACGCAGCAGAGGTGTTACATATGTCCGATCTTACAGCACCCATAACTGTCGACGCAGCCGCATTCTGGACCAGCTGAAGCTTCTGGATACTCTTCAAGGGTAGCCCCATGTAGAGCGCATTGCAGTAGTCTATATGGGAGATGACAAGGGCATGAGTGACTGTTCGGAGGGCATCTTGATCCAGGAATGGGCGCAACTGGTGCACAACCCGAAGTTGCGCAAAGGCCCTCCTGGCCATGGCTGCCACCTGCTCTTCAAGTAGGAGATGTGAGTCCAGGAGGACCCCCAAGTTCCGCACTGGCTCTGAATGGGGCAGTGCTACCCCATCCAGGACCAAGGATGACAACTTCCTGGAACCCGAGAGGCCATCAATCCACAGCCACTCTGTCTTACTTAATGTATATATATATACATACACACACACACACATACATACATACATACAGTGTGTGTGTGTGTGTGTGTGTGTGTGTGTGTATTTAAAGAGAAAAAACTAACAAGAACTAATACAGAATAAAGAATGGGAAAAAAGGGAAAAGAGAAAAAGACAAAGGTGCAGGAAAAAAAGATAAAAAGAAAGAAAGAAGCAGCTTCCGATTTTCTTTGAAGCAAATACAAGTATGATTACAAAGTTATCTCTTACTCTATGCTTACAAAAGGAAAAGCTCACTTTTTTCTATTATATAGTGTTTTTTCTAATCATCAAAACCACAAGTTTTGCATTTTTTTCTGTTTCATGCAAAAAGTCTATAAGGGGTTTCCAGTCAGCCATAAATGTGGGTGTTGTCTTTTCTCTAATCAAGGAAGCCAATTTAGCCATCTCAGCAAGTTCCATCATCTTCACCAACCATTCCTCCATTGTGGGTAGTGTCAAATCTTTCCACTTTTGAGCATATAATAATCTTGCTGTAGGAAAATGCTATGTTGTAAATACAGTAATCCACCTATTAAATTGCATACAAGTATGTATGTGAACATGTATGTATGTGCATGCATGTATGTATCTGTCTGTCTCTCTTCAGTTTCCTCCAGACAGCAAAAAGGTAACTACTGATGTAAAAACAAGTTAGATCAAGCTGTATTCTCTTAAGTAATTTAAGTCAAGAGTCAGGATTGACTATCATAGGCATAGATTAACTGTGGGGTCAGCTGTTTCTTCCATCTATTCTCATATTGGAAGACTCATTCAAATATGCAGGCTCATTAAAATATCAGTCCACTGAGGTAATCACTTTTGTCAGGGAATAATCTGGACGCCAGCCTCTGACTACAATGTGCAGTAAAAGCTTCCCCACAGGAGATGTCAACCAAATGGGAAAAATAAGTCAACCAAGTTGGATCGATAGGTGTAGAATTCCCCAAAAGCCAATTGACAGGGCTGAAGTGTGGGCACCACATCCAGATCTGAAGCTGGGAGGAATATTCTCTAGCACATAGCTTTCCAAACTGTGAGTCGCGATACTTTAGTGTGTCGCAACACACAGTTAAGTGTGTTGCGAAGCTGCGGCATGGGGGCACGCATGGCATCAGCGCTTCCGCGTTTTAGCAAGGCCACCGCTGCTGCCGCTGCCGCACACACACCCGCACCGCCGCCGTGCACGCACGTGCCCCCCGCACCGCCGCTGCCACCGTTGGTGTGTCGCCAACGGCGGCACTTTGGAAAGCACTGCTCTAGCATCAGAGCATCAAGATCAGCAGGAAAGTAAATCGATATCAGCAAGTTGAAGGCAACTCCCTGTTAACTAAGGCAGAGGAAGAAGAGGCAGCTCACCAGAACTGGCCAATTTTTAAAAATTAACTGTGATATTACATACCTGATATTACACACCTGGACACCTGGACACCTCACCTTTATATTGGAATTTTGAGTGGGTTGTTGGGAACAGGGCACTGAAATCTGAGTGCTCATTGTACATACTAGCTCACTAGGCTAAATTCGAGACCTAGCTCCTTAGTGAAAGGATTTACAATAACTTGCAATACACTTTCATCTGAGTTCAGTGTTAGGAATGATGTTCAAAGCTTTAAATGGTTTGGGACCTCAATTCTGATTGAGTACTTCACCTTGTCTAAACCTACCCAAGTATTAAAATCTGCTGAGGGAGTCCTCTATGAGTCCTATCCCTGAGCACAGAGTAATATGTGAAGACATATGAGGGGCCTTCTCAGCTGTGAACCCCAGATGATCACAGCTTGCCTCTCAGATCATCCTTGCCTCTCAAACAGTGATGCTTGAAGTGTTATTATTTACTTTGGGGAGCATGTAAGAATCTGAGTGAATATTCTCAAATGTTGAGTTTGAGAAACTCAGTTGAGGTTGCTTCCAGGAGCAATGTCTGAAAGTACACTCGTCCAGGGGACAGGCTTGGTTAGGCCCTCCAGCTAGTTAAAAAGCATTAGGGAGCCACGTTCCATGGTTCCCTAGACTCCAGCAGTGGAGTTCAAAATGACAACTGGTCCTTTTTTCAGCTACTCTCTCTCTCCAGCTATTTTGCTTTGAGTACTAAGTAGGAAAAAAGGGTCAGGTGTCTCAGTACAGCTGACTGAGAGGAGCCGATTTACCAATATACAAGGCTGGGTCTGTTCAGGATGAAATCTAATCTCCTAGAGGTTAGGTAGCTGGGGCAACTGACACCTTTTTGTTTTTCTCACAACGTATTAACTCCATCTTCATGGCCCTGTTATGGGTATTGTGGGAAGAGAGTCTGTTTGCTTGAAGGTAGACCTTTTTTTTGCAAATGAAACTCTAGGTAGCCTATCCATCATTAAAGAAAGAGACTTTTGTGGGACAGTTCAAATGGTTTCCAGGGCTATGTTCAGCCCACAAACTTTCCATTAGTATTCATGGAGAACTGTGAAATGGCATGTCTTAAGTACATATGAACAGAGATCAATATAGTAAAAGCAAAATTTGGCATATGAAAAAAAATGGTGTATACTTCTTTAGTTGCCTGAAAGCTGTGAAATCACAGTGGGAGTAATAATGTACAACAACTAAATGCTAATTAATGAGTATCAAGATCTAAATTATTTTAATGACCTAAATTAACTACATTAATTGAACACTCCTATAAGTTGCTTGATTTGCTAAAATGTAGGCATATATGATATGATATGATATATATATCAACCTGTACGCAGAACACATCATGCGACATGCTGGGCTTGAGGAATCCAAGGCTGGAGTTAAAATCGCTGGAAGAAACATTAACAATCTCAGATATGCAGATGATACCACTTTGATGGCTGAAAGCGAGGAGGAGTTGAGGAGCCTTATGATGAAGGTGAAAGAAGAAAGTGCAAAAGCTGGGTTGCAGTTAAACCTCAAAAAAACCAAGATTATGGCAACGAGCTTGATTGATGACTGGCAAATAGAGGGAGAAAAAGTGGAGGCAGTGACAGACTTTGTATTTCTAGGCGCAAAGATTACTGCAGACGCTGACTGCAGCCAGGAAATCAGAAGACGTCTACTTCTTGGGAGGAGAGCAATGGCAAATCTTGATAAAATAGTTAAGAGCAGAGACATCACACTGACAACAAAGGTCCGCATAGTTAAAGCAATGGTATTCCCTGTAGTAACCTATGGCTGCGAGAGCTGGACCATAAGGAAGGCTGAGCAAAGGAAGATAGATGCTTTTGAACTGTGGTGTTGGAGGAAAATTCTGAGAGTGCCTTGGACTGCAAGAAGATCAAACCAGTCCATACTCCAGGAAATCAAGCCAGACTGCTCACTTGAGGGAATGATATTAAAAGCAAAACTGAAGTACTTTGGCCACATAATGAGAAGACAGGATACCCTGGAGAAGAAGCTGATGCTAGGGAAAGTGGAAGGCAAAAGGAAGAGGGGCCGACCAAGGGCAAGATGGATGTATGGTATTCTGGAGGTGACGGACTCAACCATTGGGGAGCTGAGGATGGTGACGGCCGACAGAGGGCTCTGGCGTGGACTGGTCCATGAAGTCACGAAGAGTCGGAAACGACTGAACGAATAAACAACAAAGGCATATATGAATGACAGATAACCATTCTAGATTTGGAGAGGGTTTTTTTTCCTGCTGTGCTTTATTACTTTTTAGAATTAATCCAGAAGAAGACATTCTCTACTTTTGCAATATAGGAAATTCACATTTTGCTGTTTTCTTGTTGAAGAAGAAGGTAAGACAGACTTCCCCAACCAAGATGCATTCTGAGTATGTAGAGATATGTTACTAGAAAACATCCTGGTCCTTCTGCAATTAGCTCACCCACTTCTAGAACCTCAAGAACTTTGAGAGGACCTAATATTTGGGTTACCTAGAGTAAATGATTCTAATCATGAACTGTGTTCTGCTGCCTTTCGGTCCTAGATAAAGAAAATCTTTCTACAGAACATCTCCATTGTTTGGGAGACATTTGCAGCATTTGGTCCCCCATGGCAAAGTATTACAATTGGCTGTTGTGGGTCTTCCGGGCTGTGTGGCCGTGTTCTGGAAGTTGTGGTTCCTAACGTTTCGCCAGCATCTGTGGCCAGCATCTTCAGAGGGCAGGAGCACAGATAGAAGCAAAATCTCTGTTAAACGTTAGGAACCACAACTTCCAGAACACGGCCACACAGCCCGGAAGACCCACAACAGCCACTGAACTCCAGCCGTGAAAGCCTTCGACAATACATATTACAATTGGCTTATTATTTTTTTTAATCTTCCTTCTCTACAAACACACAGCCTGACCATGTGTATTAGGTTTTCTATTAATAAGTTATAGCTAGCTTTAATACCCACACTTACTTATTGACATGGAAGCTCAGAAGTTCTGAAACTAATTACAGCACTGCAGTAGCAATCTTCTCAGTGCAGTGAAATGATAATCACCTTAGATTTCTAACAAAATGTGCTGCATGGAAATTTGGTAGCTGAAAAAGAAATGCACAGGACATATAATCTATGAAGGGTCTGATATGATGGTATTTATGCTTGAGAAATGAAAACTTGCCAATTCACTGACTAAATTCCTATGTCTCATAGGCCCACAAGGCAAATTAATATTGACCTGAGTTTCTAATGTTATCCTGGCATAGCTAATCAGACCAAACAGCACATATAAAAAGTATGGAAAAATTATTTTAGATTGTGAGTACTTTTCATAAGTCAGTCACCATGGGTTCAATCTACATGAGAAGGAACAGTCTGTAAACAGCACCCTGATGTTTGCATATGAGTCCAGTGTGTAAGAAACACATATCCACAGCAGAATTCAGATGGATGTTCAGTATATACAAAATGGAACACCATTATTGACAATCCACTCAACATATTAGGAAGCTGAAATGTGTGAGGTCAAAGCTGAGGACACCAAATCTGGACAACAACTGAATGGCAGTGAAGAGACATGGAAAACTTTAACTCTTTGCTGTTATCTAATAGGTGCCAGGATGTTGATAGAGCTGGTACAGGGTGGTTGGTGGATGGATTTGAGTTTTATTGGGGCCTCAGTGTTGATCATTGTTCTAAATGGTTGTTTTATTGTATTATGTTTTTATTTTGTTCATTGTCCACAGTTCCTTCTGGTAGATGGGTGGCTATATATATATGTGGCGCTGTGTGTGTGTGTGTGTGTGTGTGTGTGTTTAAAATAGGATAGGATAGGACAGGATAGTTGATGGCTGAGTCTGGAAGGATGGATTTTAGTAGAGTAAGAGATTGGACTCTAACCTGGATCATGGGAGAGTAGCCATCCATGCTCTAATAACCTCATAGGTGGAATACGGAAACATCAGCTATGCAGGGCTACGCTTGAAAAAAATCTAGAAGCTGCAGCTGGTGCAGGACACAGCAACCTGATTGTTGAGTGACTAAATGAGATCACCAGTCCTGCAAACATTACCTTGGCTGCCTCTGAGCTTTGTTTCTCAGTTGTTCAGTCACTTCTGTTGCTTTATGATTTGATGGATAAGAGTTTGCCAGGACTGTCTATTAGTAACTGCTTCTTTGAGTTTGTATAAGCTCATGCTTATGATATCAATATCTAGCCAACTTGACCTCCAAATGGCCCACATAGTTGCTTTTTTATTTTTATTATCACCACCACCACGGCATTATTGATCCAAAATATTTAAGTTTTCGTTTTATTATTAGCATTTCCAGTGAGCTATCTGGTTTTATCTTATCTAGTATTGAATGATTTGGCCTTTCTGATGGTCCAGCTTTCGCAGCTCTACATTACAACTGGGAAGATCACGGCCTTGACAATGTGTACTTTTATTGGAAGTATGATGTCTCTACCCTTTAATACTTTGTCCAGATTGATCATAGTCTTTCTCCCAAGAAGCAGACATTGCTTTATTGCATGGTTACAGTCACCATCCCTGTGGAATTTTGAGCCCAGCAATATAAAGTCTGTTATTACTGCCTATGAGTCACCAAGTCCAGTTCAAGATATTTTCATTAATCAAAAAAGGCTTCACTGTCTTAGAATCCATGTACTTGTCTCTTCAATATATCCAAACCATGTATTAACATTAGCTGGGATGGCTCTGCTTGTGGTCCTATAAGTGGATCTGACTTACAGAGCAGAAGGTCCTTCTTGGTGGCAGTGCCCTGTCACTGAAACTTTGTCTTAGGAGGAAGCATAGCTGGCCACCATGCTCTTTGTTTTTAAACACAATGGAAGAAGTGCTTGCTCATCTGGGCCTTGGCATGGTGACAACAACTCCAATTGTGGAGTCCTTGGTGCTCTCTGAGCCTTGTTGTTTTCTTGCAGACGTTTCATTGCCAGGCTAGGCAACATCTTCAGTGCGAAAAGGGAGTGGGACTTGCTCTCTGTTTATATACCCTGGCTTGTCCTGCCTGTGTTGGTGGGGGTGTTGTACTCTCCTTGGTAGTACCTTGATTGGGTTGTTGTTTGCTGCTTGGTTGGTTGACTGAGTTAATAGTTCCTTGATTAGGGTCTATTGTGTTGTTTGATTGCTCCTCTGCTGCTAATCTTGGTGTTAATCTTTGTCTATCTGGTTGTTGATTGCTGGCAAGGAGGTGTTCTGGTCAACTCCAATGTCTGATGGCCTTTTAAATGAATTGTAATTGTTTTACATTAATTGTTTTTCACTGTCTCGTTTCATTATTGATTTTTTAATCGAATTGTTTCTGCTGAAGATTGTTTCATTATAAGTATTTTTTTGCATACCACTCAAGAAAGAAGAACAATATACAAATATTGCTATTCTACGTAGCAATAGTAGTAGTAGTAGTAGTAGTAGTAGTATGTGTGCTGGGATCATTCCCATCAATCCAAGGGAAATGCTGACAAAGCTGCCATGTTTCAGAATGCTGTTATTTTATTCTACCCTTTGCTATTGCTGGTGAATAAGAATTCTAATTAAGCTGCACTAACATCCTGGCCATTGACTTACTTGGACCATAGGAATGTCTAGTAAATTGTTATTTTATATGCAAGAGGTGTTCCTAGTTCACTGAGGCAGAAGAAAATCAGGCAGATAATCCATCTACAATAACCTCAAGAAAACTCTATCCTCCATATATTACAGTCAAAATGTATCCAAGGAAATTAAAATATTTAAAATTACTATTATTGACATTAATTTGTTTGAATGAATGGATTCATTTGGATATCTGCAATGCAAAAATTATACGTGGAAGGCAATTACTAAAAACCAAGACAGTTCCTGTCTTGGAAAAAGCTGACACCAATTTGGTCTAAAGAGTATTTGGGATTCTTGAGATGCACTGGTCAATGACAGGCATGATAGCATTGATAAACTTGTTTGGATTATTTACCCATCTTCTCTGATAGTTATTATATTCTACTGCTATTTTTTTTAAAGAAAGTTATGTAATGTTTGCCATGGCCTTCTCAATTATTAGGACACACCAATATGCATGTAGTTTCTGACATTTACCATAATTTGTACATTCCCAATATTAATATGACAAGACTATTTGAGGGGATTTTCATACATACACAAGCAAGAGAAAATGAATAGAAGACTAGACTTGGTAAAGGAAGATCCAGGCTACCTTATTATTGATGCTCTGCCATAACATCTACCTCTTGCTAATCATTACTCTTTCAAGAGAAAAGAATTAATTATGTTCTCTTTTGCAATCTGCCAAGCTCATAATAAAACCACCCCTTTTAATGAGCTATCCAATCATTTTTTAAAATAACCTTTAAAATGTAAAGGTTTCAAGTTTAAATGATGGATCATATGTCTCTGCAATTCAAGTAATTACTAGCTACAAGAAGTATTCTGTTCTAGGAATCCATTTCCCAGAAATATGGGCTACAACTCTGTAAAAAGTTAAGATGTTTTTAATGCAAACGGATTATTTACAACATTAATCTGTTTATTTTTTTTTTGCCACAGAATGCTTATTATACTTTCCTGCTGGTAGATATATGGCCAAATATACCATAATTATAACAGATCAAATTTGATATCTAGAGAAGGATGGGAATATTCCCCAAAAAGCACTTTTTTTTTCTTGCTGATTTCTTCCCATCTCCCCCAAGGCAACTTTCTCCCCCCTCCAATGGATGTTTGCAGTATTCAGATTTGATTTAGTAATGCCCAAGGACTCTTTCCTAGCCCCCTCCATTATTTAGGCAATTCTTTTCATACTTAGAATATAAAATGGAACTATTTATAACATTTCCCTGTCAAATTTTCAATAAATAAGATTAGCAGCAGCATAGAAATACAAACTCTTTGGCAAGCAAGGAAAAATTAGTCTACTAGAAAGTGATGGCAAGGGAAAAATTCAATAGCTGTGTAGGGCAGAATAAATATCATACACAAATGAATGTAATAAACCCTAGCATCTTTATGTTGTTGTTGCTGAGAAAAAGGCCTACTGCTGGAGGGACAATTTGGAGAAGTGAAATGCCAGGAGCACGCTCAATCTTTTCCTTCTCAATTTTTGGTCACAGATGCATTTTTTGAATAAATGATCCATACACTTTTTTTTTATTATTTAAAAAAAGACTAGCCTCTGCATGCCACAAGAGATGACTCTTGGGGTGGTGTCACTGGATTGGGGATGGGATTTTTTGGCCCATTTGGGCCATGGGAGGGCAAGTGAGCATTTTAAAAAAATGTAAAATAGGTGTGCTATGAGCATGGTGCATGGAGATGTGATGCACTAGATGCAATTCCCTCCCTCCTCTCCATGTGTTCATTTGTACTTTGTCGGACTCCTTCAAAACAGTGAATGAAATATCATTTCAATGTTACAAAGCCAATCAGATTTGGCTACATGAGGGGTGATGAAGTTGTGGCCCTTCTGATGTTACTGGACTACAGTTTTCATCATCCTGACCACGCTGGTTGAAGGTGACAGAAGTTCAATTCCAGGAACCTGCAGAGCCTCTTGGCCTAAGAAATGCTCCTGAATGCCAATGAAATCATTTCAGAGTGAGGGCAAAGCTTTCTAAACAGGCACTTTTTAACGAATAAAATGTGTGTTCTTGTGTGTGTGAGTATTTATGCTTAAGAAAATGGCAAATATTTTTGTCTGGGCCTTAGAATCACACACAAATACTTTGCAACCATCAACTAAACATAAAAGACACTTGTGCTGAATGTTTATTTCCTTAATGTTTGAGTAAGTATTGGAAACAGTTAAAATCAAATTAAGCTATGAAATGTTTATATAATAATCGTATTTGGCTCTGAGACAATTCTATTAAGTTACCCTTCATGCCATATCATGCTTTGAAGAGATAATTGTGAATAAATGTCAGAGTGCGCGCGGTGGAGCGGCCTGCTCTATTTTCCAAGACACCAGTGATTCACGTTCTATGCAGTAAATAGACACTAAAGCAGAGATTAGATAAAATATCCTATTTACTATATATACATATGTATTACAGAATACATCCACACGGGTAACAAATGATACAGCAATGAGTAGTTACAGCAAACGAGAAGAAAGAATACAACCAGACTCCTCTGCTTATATACATAAACTGACCAATCACATTATAGGTCACTCTCATCATCTGCCACACCCAGCTAAACGATTAGCACCTGTAGCATGAGTCATACACTGCCACATCATCCCTACAACAGTGGCTGCTAATTGGGTGACTTGCAGAATAATTCCCCTCTCACCTAGATATCAAGCCTCTCCAGTATAATTTATCTAACTGTAAATTCCTGGGTATATACAAACCCCAACAATAAATTCCACAAGAATAAGATGCCATCCTATGGTCTTTTAAGCTCATTTTTTAAAGTACATCATAAAAACATCAGTGGTGTTAAGAATATGCATCATTCTCTATGGCTAAAATGCACATTAAATTCTAAACCTTTTATAAAAACAACTCTATTGATTTCAGTCCAACATACTGTAAAATGTACTTTTCACGTAAGTTAAATATATAACATGTTTTGTTCACCCTTTTTTCCATCCACAAATCACAAGACCGTAATTATTTCTGGAAAGCATTGATGATATCCAAAATATCCAGGCCCAACAGAAAAACCTTTATAATTTTCAAGGAAGGTCATATAAAGCCTATACACATATGGTTATTTTCTCCTTCCAAGGCATAAAATGTTGAGAATGTGCATCATTAGCAAGTTAACGGCCAAATCAGATACTTACTTTAATAGTCCGGTTGTTAAAGTTTTTTTAAAAAAATAAAGTTAAATAACAAGTGCAAGAGCCTGCTGTTTTCACTTAGTACCTCATGCAAGCTGAGTGTAGGGTTAATTCTTCATTCCCCAACTATTCCCCAAAGAAAATTGTACACCTGCAAGCAGTACTGGTACTCCGATTAGTAATAAAGGACATGTTTTCCTTCTAAATCTTATAGCCAAGGGGAACAGCATTTTCATCTGGATTATAGCTGGGAAGGAAAGGTCCTCAGAATTAATGCAGGAAAACAGTAGCTTTATATTACATTGTGACTAAGGTTTAGAAGAGGATTCTAAAGAGGATTACTCTTTTGTACTGATGGGCACATCTGGAATTTCAAGGACAAATATTTCTTGCAAAATGGCTGGTAGAGAGATCTTGCCCACTGAGAATGATAACCAGAAAGAATATAAGCAGCTATAAAGTACCCCATGTCCAGAATATTACCTGCCAGCTCTCTAGCAGAACCTCATGCTGGTATTCCCAACCACCCTTCTTTATCTTTTTTTGTCTTCTAGCAGGAAAGCGAACTTCCAAAGCACTGGGGTTTCATTTGTATTTTCTCAGGAAACTTACAGAATCCATTTGGTGCACTTTTGGAAATCAAGATGGTGCTGGAGACAGCATGGCACTTTTCCATTTTTTAAATTATTTTTGTTCAAGGTGTAAAAACTGAAGTGGGGCAAGAGGCTGGGGTACCAAGGGAGGGTCTTATGGCCATATTGGCAGCCCTGGGTGCAACATTGGGGACTGGAGGTTTACAAAGATGTTACTCCATCTTTGCAGACCATTTTTGAGCAAGTGGGGAGATTCTCAGGGAAAATAGGTAAATGAGGACAACTGGACAAATCATGTTTTATGAATATGATTGGAACAGAAATCATGCTTTGGGAGCTAAATGACATTGAATGCAAATTGTAATTTGGAATTCTATCACAAACAACCCTTTTTCTGATTCTGGAATGATGATGTCGATTTTGATATTTCAGTACCAATCCAGATTATCAGCTTGATGGCTGTGTTTACAACACACAGAGACCAGAGACTAGCTAATGACGGTTTAATCTAGCATGTTGTACAAATCCAGTTTGTGTGGCTGGTTTATAATTCAGCATGGAGTGTTATACCAGAACATTTGTTTAGTTGCATAAATCCTAGTTAAGTTCATCAGAGGTTAGAACAATATCAAGTTTAGCCTATTGTTCTCTATACCCCATATTGTAATGTATTTTCTCTGAGAATATGAGCAGAGTTTCCAAGGCCAACCCATAATATGATTATGGCTGCTTGATTTTTTTCCTTCCAACTCCTTCCAGCTCACAAGTGAGAACTGCAGGGAAGACTGCTAATAAAATAAAGTAATATTTATTTTATTCATCGAATTTATACGGCCGCCCACCTCACAAACAACGTGACTGGGCGGCGTACAATAAAAACCATAAAACGATGATATAAAAAACAATCAACGAATCCAAGGAATTAAAAATATATTATTCCATCAGGTTGCTTACTTTATGTAGCTTGTAGTATTGTTCAGCTCCGACTCCCCCTTGCTCTTCTCCAGTCCAGAGCACCAAACGCAGAGTTCTTTTGGGGCGGAGTCCTGTTATTAGACAGAAAATAAGCAAACATCACTCTCTTCTCAGCACTGAAAGCTTCTTTCACCTTTTTAGTATCCCAAGAAACCTACCTTAGTGCATTAGGAGAAAATTTACATTTTGCCTATAATGAAAAGTAATTTATTTTAAATGCATCTCCTCCTATATGGCCCTGGGGGGGGGGCAATTTAGGCCCCCCATAGTTTTGATATATATTTAGCATGTATAGTTTTTATCTGTGTAGTTTTAAACACCTTTATATAGTTTCTATAACACAAGTGTGTGTGCTGTGTTTCACTCTAGCAAGGTTTCCTGGATGAAATTGTAAGTGTCCTGTTTGTTTGGAGAGGAAAGGGGCCCCACTATAGCCATTTGGGAGGATCCCTCTCTGCTGAAGGCATGTTTATTACCTTTTGCCTGAATCCTTTGAAATGTAGCGTGTTAATGGGGAAGACAGGAATGTCTCAAGGTCTGCTAACTCTCTTGGAAAGAGACAGATAGATAACTGGAACAAAAGAGAAATTGAGGAAGATCAAAGCTGGTCAGTGCTGTCTCTTATCAAAAGAATTACCAAATATTTTTTTTTCTTGCCAATTACTCTTCTTCACGTGCCAGCCCAGAAGAGGAGGTATAATGTCTGTAAAAACTACTTGATTGGTCCCTATGCTAGAAATGTAAATTTCTTTGTTCTCTGTAACTATATAATCTGTTGTTAGACTCCATGTTTGTGTGTGTGTGGGTATCACACCCGGCTTTTTTCTTTGGCCAAATAATTAAAGCTGTATTCTTTGAAACCTCTATCTGAAGTCTCTAATTTGGGCAACATGGGATTTCAGATATTTACAGGGAGGCTGGCCATACACTCCTAATCTTTTTGTTTCTCACCTTTTCCTCTCTCTGCACTATTTCTGAAATCACCACCACACCCACCCCATCCCATTTTGGTTCACAATCCAACCGATTTCTCCTTTTTTCTCTGCCCCTTTAAGCAGACACTCAAATCTTTCTACTTTTCCTTCTTCTACCTGCTTTCTTCTTTCTCCACAGCCCACTCCACCACAGGGTTTCTGCACTCCTAGCCTTGCTATTCCATTCTGATTTTTGTTCCCCATCATTTCTCAACACCTTTCAGCATTTCTGAACTAACTCCCAGTTATTGTAGTGTGATATAAAGGTGGTCTGCATTAAGGATTTATGACCATTGTGATGGCTAGGTGGTACCAGGGTGGAAATCTTCCTTGCTTTCAGGCTTAGGGTGCATACAGTGGCAACCAATTTGTTAAAAATGTAAGTCCGGTCCAAGTGTGTAGAAAGAATGTGTTTTGGTTTAGGTTATAGTGGGGGAAAATGGTCTCGGGAGCTTGAAGAGATAAATAACTCCCGGAAGGGTATGGTTTAGCGCTCCTGCTGTTCCTGGTTTGCAAACTGTGAACTAATCATAGGATCCAAAAACAAACAAAGCCTTCTAGAACATTTCCTGAAGGCCCCTGTTGCTCCTACAGAAGGGCTTGCTATTTGCTGCCTCTATGGCAGCCAGCCAAAAATTCTGGCTGTTTTTCTCCCATGTGCTCCTGCATCAAGAGGAAAGGGACTGCTCGTGCTGTCATCTATCAATATCTCCCAGCATAAAGTTTGCAAATTGTGGCAACGAAGAGGAAGGATGCAGAACCACAGGAAGTATATTTGTTTGCATCCCCAATGGGTTGTTGTGTGACAAGGCTGATAGTCCCCTGCTTCTTCCAGTCCAGATACACAAGAGAAAATCTATGTCCTTTGAAACTGAATGTTGAGAGTTTCTAAAGCATTCCTGTAGAGCAGAGCTTTCCAAACTGTGTGTCGGGACACGTTAGTGTGTCGGCTGCAGTGTCTGGGTATGTCACGGCTGCTGCTGCCTCCGAGCCCTGCTAGGATTCCACACAGGTCCTAGTGCCTGCCTTGTGCCTTGCTGCCTCCAAACCTGCTGTGATTCCGCGCAGGTCCTAGTGCCTGCCTGGTGCCTTGCTGCCTCCAAACCTACCCTGCCAGGATTCTGCGCAGGTCCTAGTGCCTGCCTTGTGCCTTGCTGCTTCCAAACCTGCTGTGATTCTGCGCAGGTCCTAGTGCCTGCCTTGTGCCTTGCTGCCTCCAAACCTGCTGTGATTCCACACAGGTCCTAGTGCCTGCCTTGTGCCTTGCTGCCTCCAAACCTGCTGTGATTCCGCGCAGGTCCTAGTGCCTGTCTGGTGCCTTGCTGCCTCCAAACCTACCCTGCCAGGATTCCGCGCAGGTCCTAGTGCCTGCCTTGTGCCTTGCTGCCTCCAAACCTGCTGTGATTCTGCGCAGGTCCTAGTGCCTGCCTTGTGCCTTGCTGCTTCCAAACCTGCTGTGATTCCGCACAGGTCCTAGTGCCTGCCTTGTGCCTTGCTGCCTCCAAACCTGCTGTGATTCTGCGCAGGTCCTAGTGCCTGCCTTGTGCCTTGCTGCCTCCAAACCTGCTGTGATTCCGCACAGGTCCTAGTGCCTGCCTTGTGCCTTGCTGCCTCCAAACCTGCTGTGATTCTGCGCAGGTCCTAGTGCCTGCCTTGTGCCTTGCTGCCTCCAAACCTGCTGTGATTCCATGCAGGTCCTAGTGCCTGCCTTGTGCCTTGCTGCCTCCAAACCTGCTGTGATTCCGCACAGGTCCTAGTGCCTGCCTTGTGCCCTGCTGTAAGAGTGTGTCACGAAATGATGCATGTCTAAAAAGTGTGTCACCAACATGAAAAGTTTGGAAAGCTCTGCTGTAGAGTATAGAGTTCTTTAACCGCAAGAGCACCAGTTCAGAAAGAGTGACAAGGCAAAGTCATCTGTATTTTAAACACATTTGTTAAGGTATAATCTTAAAATTAAATAGAAGCCATTTGAAAGCTACCTAATAAATGTAAGCCCATCTGTATTAGATTCAGCCCATGTGGGGCATGTACTAAATCCTTTGACTCTTTCAACAGGTTCTCTGCATGGCCAGATGAGAAACACAAGTAAAATGGATCCATATTTCATACAAAGCAATAACTGGGTTTGCATTTTGCACTAAGTCATGGTTTGCTTAACTATAGTTGGTGACATAAAGCATACTAAGTCTAAAGACATGTTTGATAAACCAAAAAGAGCTCTCATGAAACCCTAATCCAAAATCAGTTATGGATAACTATGCTGGGTGGACCTTGTTGGGCACTTACAAATAAGAAGCAAATTCTGGTCTGCCTATAAAAAGTTTATATGGGCATGACTTTACAAAATCCATGCAATTCTCCCTTTCATTGGTTGGGACTGAAACAGAGGTATGAGTTACATATGACATGTAAATTTTATATCAATATTAGACAGAAGATTTTATTTATTTATTTTATTTTATTTTATTTTATTTTATTTTATTTTATTTTATTTTATTTTATTTTATTTTATTTTATTTTATTTTATTTTATTATTTCAATTTATTCCCCGCCCATCTCCCTTGCAAGGGACTCTGGGCGGGTAAGGAATTATTCCAGCTTTCCTGAAGTTCTTACTTTGTTTCATTACTGATCTATGATTTGACTTCTTTCAAATCCATTTGTAGAGTTGAAATAGAATATAGGTAGGATGTATATGACATGTTTCATTAGGATTGCTTATTCACTTTTCGTAGTTCTCTTGCCTTCTCCATTCCAGGAGGGGAAGGGGTGGAGTGATCTGATTTCACAAGACAGAAGAAATTCCCTTAATGCCACTAGTATTTAACAGTCTGAGTGGAAACTTATTTGACACCTTTTAAAGACCACCTCATGGCAATACACCAGTCTATCCATAACTTGTATGCAGAAAATAAAGCCCAGTGGCCACATATATAGAATTTTTTTTATTACAGCAGCCTTTGCCTCATATGTCAAATGCAAGACTAAGATACAAATCTATGCAGGGAATGCAATAAATAAAATCTGCTTCCCCACAATATTCAGAATCAAAAATATTACTGTGATGATGTTTTCATTCATTGGGTCAATTGACCTAGCCAGGAAATACTCCAGCCAAGTCCTCTCTTTCTAACAATTTAATCCAGCTTTCTAAATCTACAGTGTACAGTAGAATACTGTATTTACCAGAAAGGAAGACAACGGTTTCTCAAGGCTCAGCTAGGAAGAAGAGAGGGAGAAGTTATTTTGTGAGGCACTAGCCAAGAATGGGAACCAAAAGGATCAGTTTTCAAATCAGTTATTTTTGGTTTGAGTATACAGAGATTATAAATAAGCAAGAAGACCTCTGAAGATGTGGGTGCTGTGGTTTGAACAGGCTTCTCAGTGGAAGTTGCGAGGAAAGCATGATTATGAGAAGTGCTTTGATATTTCAAGACTAGGAGAAAAGAGTTTCTTTTTTAACATCATGGAGGAAGAAGCTACTGGATTTGGTTTTCAAAAAGTGGCAGAAGAAGGCACTGACAAGACAGAGAAAGCATAAATAAGCCTGGGCCTCTGATAGTATGGTTGAGCTTATTTCTTGGTCTTGGCTGTGTTAACTGAGTTTCGCAGTTGCTATTTTATTTTATGTTATTTTTGCTGTTTTTAAATGTTGGTTTTTTACTATGTTTTTATTCTGTCTTTAAATGGTTAGCTGAGATGGGTGGACATATTAAATTAAATTAATTAATAAATTAATAAAATTTCTGCAGGCTCAGGTCATTTGATGAAGTAAGTTCTAGGTATAATTTTCAAAGATAAATCTGAAAAACAACATGGTATATAAAGGGAAAAGAGATGTGTCAAGAGACAAGCTGAAGACTTTCGATGCTAGACATCTTTCCTTTAGTAATCAGTCAATTAAAGATTAATAGACAGGAATAGACATAAGACTGGAAAAAAGTTAGAAGTACACTTGAGAGTAATTGGTGCTGAGGCAATAGCTGTGCTATGTGGGAGGAAAAATAACAATATGAGAAGGTGCTATGGAGAACTTTCCTAAGACAAAGATGTCAACTAAGAGGATAACATTAAACTTTTGAACTCTCAGCTTAACAATAACTATTGCAGACTAAAAACGGAAGACAAAGAAGAAGATGCCTTCAAGTCTGATTGCCATTAGTGGACTGCTAGGACCACTGAATGGAGCAGAGCTTAGTGCAGCGGAGCAATAAGCACACACAGAAAGGAGTTTTTATCAAAATAGCATTAATGAGCACACTGGAGAGATATAGGTTATTGATCTTAACACACTTAGCCCACCCAAGCATAAAGAATTACACGCTTAGACAAAGTAGGTTACAAAAGTAAGTACAAAGCAGTTCTTATTTTTATTTGATCCAGTTACAGTTACATCCATTCTGTTAGGAATGATTCTTCTTCTTCTGTGTTTCCCTAAAACTTTGTTTTTACCCTTGGCCCTCATTGCTGCCAAGAGCTGCGTGTAGAAAGGGGAAAAACTCCTGATTCTAGGTTGCATGGCTTCAAGATGGAGAGGAGCTCAGCAGCCGCATGATCCTTCTCCTCTGGTGGAAGGAGGCAGAGAGAGAGAGAGAAAGAGGAAGTGGGAGGAGCAACAAACAGCTTCCTCTGGAAGCATATAGAGAGTTTGCCTCCTAGAGCAATCACCCATATGCTAATGAGGCATGCTGATTTGCTGGAACCTCCAACAAAGTCTAACTTGACTTCTGGTGACAGTTAAGAGTTTCTACTTTCTGGTCCAGCTTTTGCCCTCCAAGTGGGTTTGATTTTGACTCCCTAGCTATCATGGGAGTTGTTTCAGTGATACCCTGTCCAAATCATATAAATCCTGGCAGTTGAAACCTAACACCAAACTGGGAAAAAGTAAACTTTGCTGGCTTTTATTCGGTTTTTAAATATACAACTGCTTTCCTTATGAAAAATGTGTTGACCTGTTTAGTACCCTCACTTGCCCTCAATGAAATCATCACATTGTCAAATGTGGAGACACAGGACTATCATGTCATTCAACACCATATAAAATGCCATTTGCTGCCATCTAGTGATGCTCTGGATTTTTGCAGCCCAGGTATGGTAGCCCTACCCCATATACAGTAATTAAGTTTCTTGAAGGCATGGGGCAAAGAGTGAGAGGACAAGGGGAGAGCTTGGCAGGATTCCTGTGCCTGCAGGACGCAAGGTAACAGCTTAACCTGCCTTCAGTATTGTTTTGTTTTTGCCCCTCTTCCTTGATCCTTTGAATCAGATTTGTTCATCCACCTGATCAGTTAGCAACACTGATTCTTCTGGCTGTGAAGTTTCTTCCTGTCTCTATCCTGACTTCAAATATTCTCAACAGGAGCTAGAATTCTTGAAAAGCGAATTCTATCAAACCACTTCCCCCTCTATCTTGTTTACTCTGACTGGCAGCAGTTTTTGAGGTGTCAGGCAAAGGTCTCTCCCATTAGCCACTCTGTGAATCTTTTAATTTTTAAAACTGGTGATGCCTGGAATTAATCTCGGACTTTCTGCATTCAGAGCTGATTCTCTGCCACTAAGCTATCAGCCTTTTCCTAAAAGCTTCTGACCCTGGAAGTTACACCCAACCCCAAGTCTAAGAAGTTGGCCACCACTCTTCTACATAATATCTTTCTCCATAAAAAGTGCTCAATTTCACTCTTCTTTCTTCTCAGCCTGGGCTATTTAAAATCCATAGATGTACTGTGAGACTGTTCCAGACCAGAAAAAACATCATGTTTCCTTTATCCTTATTGGATAAAGGACAAGAATTATGACAGAAACATAACACAGTTGATCTTTAAACTAGACCCAGCTCTGCCATTGTCATTCTGTTCCTGTGCTTTTCTGAGTGAAGTATAGAGATTTACTACTCAATTCATACTTTTAATATAATTTTCTCTTCCTCTCAGTGATACCACCTTCATCTAGCTCGAGGCCTCCTAGAACATTCTCTCTCAGACTCCATCTCTATATAATTACACACACACACACACACACACACACACACAGAGAGAGAGAGAGAGAGAGAGAGAGAGAGAGAGAGAGAAAACACTGATGCAATGGCTGCTTCTGAATGCAAAGAGCCATCTGGTAAAGTTAAACAGGAGAGTGGAGTGAAGAGACTGAAATTTCTTCAGCACCAGGCTGTTTCTGACACGTTTACTGGGAGTGCAGAATCTATACTCAACCATATAATGACAATTTGTATGTCACTACTGAACACCCTAGAAAAGAGTCAGAGTCTGGGGGTGGTGGTTCAAGAGGAGTCAAATGACAAAGGAAGCATTGCACCACTGCAATGCACACTCCTCCCATTTTGTACAAGAGTTGTGAGTTGCATCCATGTATGAGTGGGGTGGAGCTTGCATCACAACAGAGCAACAATGCTTTTCTCACTTTGATGTAAGCTTCAGGACTTTTGGATCCAGGCCCAATCCCACTTTACATTTTGCAGGGGAATAGGAGGAAACAAGGGCTGAAAATTCTCATTTTCTAATTCATATGTTTGCACTTTGCAGGAGGAGAAATGATAGGAAAGCCAACATGAATTCTATGCTCCATTTCTGTACACAGTGGAAAGCTTGACTTTTTAATGGGCAAGATGCTACTAAGATGTTACTGAGAAACAGAGTTTTAAAGAGGAGAAAATATTGTTTACCAAATATTCTATATTCTAAAATGTATAAGCTTGATATCCATCCATCCATCCATCCATCCATCCGGTGATGTCAGGATTGCTATTACTGCAATAAGTATATTTCCCTTTTTTTCTCCTGGCTGGAAATTCTAAAAGTATTTGGAAGGCCCCAGATTAGGAAAGGTTAGAAAAGAAGGATAGTAGGAATGTAGCCAGGGAAGAATGTGTGTGTTTCTCATCTGAATGCACATTACCTACTTTCACACTGTTGAATCAATATATAAATTCAAAATTCTCAGTCCTCTGATTTTTCATGAGAGTTTGCCAATTTTAAAAATGTATATTAAGAAGTCTGTTAAATTCCCTAGTATTAGGGAAGCTTAGTTGTACAAACTATGCACATTAGACAACATGCAAGCAAAATGCCTGTTTAGAGAAATACAGTATGTGCCAAAATACATGCCAATCATAGTGCAAACTTTTTCAAAAGCATTCACAAGTTCAAGAAACCAAGGTGGGCATATTCACAAAATGAGAAACTGAAACTGTTCTTTCCTCCTGGGCCTTGCCTGGAAGATCCTCACAGACATGCAGATATTATATGCCCCTAGCAGGAAATTCTTCCCTTCTATTCTAGTAAACATCTTCTCCACTATGTTGACTCTCAGCAGCCTTCCTATAGTCTGAGGCCACTAATTTAGAAAAGACAAATTGAGAACTGAAATAGCACATCAATGGATGGCTCTGAAGCTGCCTCCCCATTCACATCATAGTTGGAACAGAGGAATCTTAATGCAAGTGATCCTGGGTTACATCTGGTGTTGTGGGAAAATAGTACAGCAAAGCTGTTCATATGTAAAGACAAGCAAAGGAACTTCTGGAGGTCAAATAATTAAGGAGGGCCTTCATCCCCAAGTACGGTTCCCTCTGATTTTGTATCCATTTTATATTTGGTATCCATTAAACTAAAGATGCACTGTGATATGTTTCCCCTTACCTTGCTGCCAAGAAAACATCCTCTAAAGATATATGCTTTTTGCAGCTATTAATCTCCAGAAAAAGTCAACCTTGAGGTAAAGATGAGCTCTGTAATTAAGGAATTGGAACTTCAGCCCAGATTCAAAGCATGGTTTCTTCCAACCTCTGCGGAAATCCAGAGTGGTAAAGGGGAAAGGTACACCCATCTGGCTGAGGAATGTGGTTTGAATCTGAATTAAAAGACATGCCTTATCCCATTGACTTTTGCACAGGTGGCATTCAGCCCAACCATAACTATTTTTAAAAAAAGAACACTTCCCACCTGGGTGTCATGTGAATAAGTGAGAAACCATGCGAGAGGCTAATTTGATCTCAGAAAGACCAGTTTTCCAAACAAAGAACAACATGAACACAATAAACTAAGTTTGCAAGAATCTCTAAGATGGTTCCAATGATGTACTCTGGAATGATTTGGCCTTGTCATTTCCTCCATGATAAGTACCATGATCACAATAATTAAAGCTTTTTCAGCAATGGTCAGGGTACCCACAGATGAAGGATGCTTCCTTTTGACCACCCCTGAGATATTCTGCTGAAATTTTAGATGGACAGTAGTCAGAGGAATATGCATCTGCCTTAAGCAGCCTACGGGATGTGGCTTGAATGAGGGCAAAGAAAAAGAAATCCTAATTGTCTCAAATGCAGATTAGAGACCTTTATGATTTAAATTGGACACTAGAGGGGACTAAAGATTCCAGGCAAAAAGAAAAAAAAACCCTGCCTTTGGTTTTGATTATGACTGGAATGACCTGGTCTTCAAATCCAAGCAGGAAATTTCAGTTCCTTACACATTTTGGCTACTTTCTGGGCAGTATTCTTACACATACCTTCTTGCACTGTGCCTCAGAATGTCAACATCTTCTGGACTTCCGGTGGAGGCATGATGAGCTAAACACATCTCTGTGGAGAGTGGAGACAATGACCAAGGCAAAGACCGAAGAACCGGTGAATAGACAGGTTATTGGGAAGCTCTCCGGACAAGGAGAGGATGGGAGATTGCCCACATGTGTTCCAGACGGCTGCTCCTCGCGAGGAGATCACAGGACAGTGTTCTCCTGAAGCTTTGAGTGCTGGGAGATGAAGGGATTAATCATCAAGCTCACAACTGTGGCACAGCCTTCTAATTGCTTTCAGAAATTGCTTATCTAACTACCTTAAAGCTATTAGAGATCTTCGGAATGACAAATTTGAAAAGCCACCTGGTGAGTTTATCTTCATTTCTGAACAAAATAAAAAGTAACTGTAAGTTTAAGAACTTAAAGAATTTGAAATAAATTGCAGAAAGCTAAATAATATTTTGAACCAAGAAAGTTATAAATGAATTAAGGGTCCAGACAAATTTGGAATATTGAAACTTTTACTATAAGAGTTTGGAACTAACTATATAAAATAAACATCTTTTCGTGAGAACCAGAATTATTTTGTCTACTGTAAGTCATAACAGAGATTAGAGACCTTATGATTTAAATTGGACACTAGAGGGGACTAAAGATTCCAGGCAAAAAGAAAAAAAAACCCTGCCTTTGGTTTTGATTATGATTGGAATTTACAAAATGACACAAAACACTATAACATTTGAAATATTAAAGGAGATCTTTGAAGAATGGGGCCAGAAATTAATAGCTACAATATCAATAATATCAGTAACGATGTCTGCTTCTATGGATAGACTATGTTTAAAGGATGTTAATTAAGGAATGACAGATGTGAAAGAAATCTTGTTTGATGCAGAAATAGTGGAATCAGAAATATTGGATTTTTAAAAAGTGTGGATTACAAGACAGAGAAGGTATTTAAAGTGGAAACACAAGTGAGGGGCCAAGAGAATAACCTGGATAAGGACTCTTTACTGGATATACAAAAAAGCTGGCTGAAGTTTTAAAAATTAAAGGGGAAATGCAAATGATAAACCAAGAGAATGACCCGGATGAATGTCTTTTTATTGGATTTACAAAAGAGGCTTGTTAAAGCCTTGAAGAAGCCTATGCAATGGGACAAAGAAGAATTGAAGAGAGATCAAATCCTATGACAATATTTGAATGAAATAAAGATTAGGATTCTCAGAGGTAAAGGGAAGGAATATAAAATTGGTTTATTTGATCAAAGTTAAAATAAGACATGTTTTAATGAAATTCTAGCAACCCTTTAAGGACTTTTTGCTGACACTAGGATTGAAAAGGTGATGTTTTATAGATTTGCTTATAGATAAGGGATGGGTTATGGGAAGAAGATATATCTGTTTGTAACCTTATAGGGGGTGAAGAACTACCAAACTTGTTGTGATGAAGATTGGAAGTCACTTCTTTATATATTTATATATTTATCTCTTTTTTTCTTTATTTCATTCTTCCCTTTTTCTTCCCTTTTTTCTTTTTTTTCTTTGCACTTTTAACTCTCTTTTTATTTTCCTTTCTTTCTCTGAGTTTCATTTGTATTAGTTTTTATTACTGTAATTAAAATCTTCAAATATGTATGTATGTATATATTTATGTCAACAACTTCTGGCATCAGCTCAAGTTCTATTCATCATCCTATTCTATCTTTTCTCCATAATCTAGGAGCTCTGCCAGCATTTTAAAACAGTCTTTCCACCACAGGAAAGTGACAGCAGCCTTTCCAGATCTTGTCCTAGTTTCTCTGCTTCACTAAGGTCTTTATTTACCCTTAGATAGCAAGATCTGAGTTGGCTTCTGATATGCCTCATCTTCAGGGAACTTCACAGTATGGTTGAGTTTAGAAAACTGTTTTCCAATTCTACCAAAATTACAACTGAGTGTAATGCCCTTTGAGAGCTCACTCCAAATGCTATCCTCTTTTTGGGGGGGTTGCTTCAAGTCAGTCTCCTGGTGACTGCCTAGACAGGTTCTTGCAGTTTTCTTGGTAATATTTTCAAAAGTTTAGCCATTGCCTTCTCCCTAGGGCTTAGAGAGAGTGACGGGCCAAAATCACTGGCCTAAGGCAAGACTAGAACTCATGGTCTCCTGGTTTCTAGTACAGTGTCTTTAACCACTATACCAAACTGACTCTTGCTCATTTCTTTAGAGGCAGCATATTTACTCTAGAGCAAGATCACCAAATTCTAGATCTCAGAGGCTATCTGGGAATTTCCCCAGACATTTGGGTCAGGTGGATAGATGAGCTCTGTTATTGATGTGTTTTTTTTTTGTTTTTTTTTGGTGAGTGGGGTTATTATCTGTCCTTTGGAGCTGGGGGTTATATGTGGTGGGTTTTTCTGTGTTTTAATCCTTGTAAGCTGCCCAGAGTCACTTGTGTAAGATGGGAGGATAGATGTATGTATGTATGTATGTATGTATGTATGGATGGATGGATGGATGGATGGATGACTGTACCCAGCAGTGGCAACAGTAACAAGCAGGAGATGAATCACAGCAGGTCAAGAAGAAAAGGGGAAAACACATGAGTGGAAGAAGGAAGCCAAATCATGGAGAAGCAAAAAAGCTTTTGTCCATTCCACACATACCCTGCAGTTCAGGTTGATAAACAAATCATTTTGAATAAAGCTAAAATGAATTGGTGTAAGAATGGGGTCTGTATGCTGAACAAATAATTGGTTTTAGACACACATCTTTACACACACATCACCTCTTCCATTATTCTGCTTGCAAGCATTACAGAATTTCTAATAGTTTCCATTTAGTATATACAGCCATCTTTCATTGTATAGGGTTAGCTGATAAGGTTATATAAATAATAAAACTACGGAATAATTAATGAAAAGCAAAATCACTGGATGCTGAATTAGCTAAATATCCGTACTAGAAGCTGTATTTTTAAAAAATGAAGAAAATCCTCAATTTTATTATATAGACTTCTTCACGTTTCATCCATGTAGAAATGAAACACAATGGAACAATCTGACCACATTTCTATCCATCTTCTGTTTATTTAGGCCTATGAATGGGAAGACTGAAGGCAAAAGGAGAAGGGGACGGCAGAGGATGAGATGGTTAGATAGCATCACCGATGTAATGAACATGAATTTGAGTAAACTCCGGGAGACAGTGGAGGACAGGAAGGCCTGGCGTGCTATGGTCCATGAGGTCACGAAGAGTCGGACACGACTAAACGACTGAACAACAACAAAAAAGTGAATGGAACAAAGGGACCTCTGAGTCTTCAGCTCAGTCTTGTTTAAAGGTTTGGAGATCTCTCTCTCCCCCCTGCCCCCTCATTGGAACAAACCAGGATGCAGATCCTTTCCCCTATTCTAGATAATGTATTTCTATGGAATGAGTGAATAAACAATGGTTTTCAGACTCAACATTTGAAATTCTCTTTGACTGTTTCAACCACTGTCAGCATCTGTGGAACCTGCTATGCATCTTTAAGATTAAAAAAAAATAGAAAGGGGTGAATACTTCAGTAGTATTGGCAATTACCAGCTTAAATAGCTGCTTTGATCCAGAATGGTTTTCATTAGAAATGCTTTAGGTATTTAGGTTAAATTACTACAACAACAAATTAGTCATGTAGAATCTGGGTAGAATATTATCCAAAGAGTGGCAAGGTGAACAACTTTCGCTTTGTGTTCTGTTGAATGAGGAAGCTACGCACAAACGGCTCCCAGGTAAATCTTTCATCTGTTCAGTTTCTTAGAGCTGCTAAAATCACGGCAGTGCCCTTATTTGTGGAAAAGATGTGTAGAAAGAGAGTGACCTGTCAACATTTTTTACATATTTAATAAAACGAAGTTTTGCTTTTATAGGATGAAAACTGTTGGAATAAAAAATAGCATACAGTGTACGAAATAATATAGTGCTCAAACCCTATAATTCTGCTTTATGATCTTGTGTTTTAACTTTAGTGTGTGTGTATATATGTGTGTGTGTGTATATACAGTATAGTAGATACATCTACTATATGTGTGTGTGTGTGTGTGTGTATGCAAGGAGGTCAAACCAGTCAATCCTAAAGGAAATCAACCCTGACTGCTCATTGGAAGGACAGATGCTGAAGCTGAAGCTCAAATACTTTGGCCACCTAAGGCGAAGAGAGGACTCACTGGAAAAGACCCTGATGCTGGGAAAGACTGAGGGCAAAAGGAGAAGGGGACGGCAGAGGATGAGATGGTTAGATAGCATCACCGATGTAATGAACATGAATTTGAGTAAACTCCGGGAGACAGTGGAGGACAGGAAGGCCTGGCGTGCTATAGTCCATGAGGTCACGAAGAGTCGGACACGACTAAACGACTGAACAACAACAACAACAAAAGATACATCTATCTACATATATATCTATAGGTGAAGAGGACGTGACAGCAGGAGTGGAACTTGTCGTTGCCATTGCCATTTTTATTTATTTATTTATTTAAAAGATGTGTATGGCTGCCTATATTCTATAAAATAATTCTGGGTGGCTAACAGCAGATAAACAAATAGCAATTCGAAAATTTGAAAACTCTCTCATACCATGAGGTGCCATAACAGTCCCATCACAAAACTACAGATCCTAGAAGGAGTTGGAGAAAAAATATGGACTTTTGCTTTTATATATGATCACAGCTGCAAGACTTTTATATGAACAGCGATGGAAAGATCCACAGATACCTACGGTTGAAGATTGGATTGTTAAATTAATGGATTTGGCCCAAATGGCTAAATTAACAGCATTAATTAGAGAACTCTGTTTCTGGATTTATAAATGTTTGGCAACCACTTCTCGATTACTTGCTTGTGGTAGAAAAAAAAGAACCTTTGATTTTGGGTTTTAATGATTAAATGGTTTGTTTAAATAGAAATAATGTTACTATGGGTTAAATCACAGCTTTCCAAACTTTTCATGTTGGTGACACACTTTTTAGACATGCATCATTTCACGACACACTCTTACAGCAGGGCACAAGGCAGGCACTAGGACCTGCGCAGAATCCTGGCAGGGCAGGTTTGGAGGCAGCAGCAGCCGCGACACACCCAGACACTGCAGCTGACACACTAACGTGTCCCGACACACAGTTTGGAAAGCTCTGGGTTAAATAATGGTAAGAGATTATATTTGTAAATTTACCTATATCTGTATTGGAGAAGTTGGAAGTCGTTCTTCTGTTTTTGACTTCTGTCTATTTGCACTTTTATAGTTTTAACTTTTTTCTTTAGCTCTATTTTCTATCTTTTCTATACTTTCTGTTTTGTATTTTAACTATACTCTGAAAATTAATAAAATTCTTAAAAAAAACAACTACAGATCCTGGGCAACCCTCCTCTCCTGACCCAGCACCTGGGGGGAAAGGCAGGAGCCGTCCAGAAGGCAAGGAGAGTTGGGGCCCTCCGGACCTCAAGACGGAAGCTGTTCCACAAAGTAGATGCTTCCTGGGTCCCACCAGATGACAACATTTAAGGGAGGGGACCTGAGCAGGCCCATCCTATCCAACCTAGTGGGACAGGTAGATGTCCTCAGGGAGATGCAGTCCCACAGATATGTAACTTGGCCCTGGGCCATATAAGGCTTTAAAGATGACCACCATCACCTTGCCTGGCACCCAGAAAGAAACTCGGAGCCAATGCTGCTTGCAAAGCAGTGATGTAATATGGGCAAACCCCGGGGCCCCCAGAACCTAAGTCACGCTGCCACCTAAAGAGGGGTGAACAGTGGAGGTCAGCAGGTTTCCTTGAGAGGAAGCAGTGTTAACTCCTTTAATTAGGGACCTCCAGAAACTCTGGCTATATAACAGCATGATCCAGGCAGATTCCCCAGGTTGGAAACAACTTTCCTGCTTCTTGACTTGGGTTTCTGCAATGTTGTGTTGAAAGTTTCTTCTGCCTCCTTGCCTGCGCTTGGACTTTCAGCCTGAGTTTTGCATCAGCTTCTATGAAATTCTCTCGTGTTTGACCCAGTGACTATCCTGGACTCCTTTTGGCAATCCTGCCTCTGAACTCTTTAAGCTTGCAGCACCGGCATAATTTTCAAGGCAAGCAAAACTGTATTCAAACTCTCCAAGTCCTGTTTTAAATCACCAGTTCTTAACTCTTTGTCTTGGCTACTGGTTAGGCTGACCATATTACCTTGAGGCAAAAACGTCACCGGACAAAGTGGGTGTGTGGGTGCGCGTGTGCGGGGGGCGTGCGTGCGTGCGTGGGGGCGCTTCACCGGGAAACTTTCAAAAATGGGACAAAATTGAGATTTTTACTATAACGACAGGACGCTCCAGAAATGGTGAAATAACGGGACAGTCCCATTAAAAACGGGACGTATGGTCAGCCTACTACTGGTGGAAGATTTAGAACATGCTAATAACAGCTCTTGGAACTGTAATTGCCTTACTTTGCTGGCTGGGGAATTCTGGGAGTTGAAGTCCACACAGCTTAAAGTTGCCAAGGTTGAGAAACACTGGTCTAAGGTTTGGATAAGACAATAGGAGCATGAGCCCTGTAATCAGTACTACCTTTATCAACCAAAATGCCACAAAAAATGCAAATGTTTGCATTCTCCAGAACTCTTCATCAGGAAAGATCTTATAATGGGCACAAGATGCAAGCAAGCCCCAAAATTTGGTTACATGCCTCAGTTCAGAATCAGTCCCAAGATGAAGGTTGTAGACTGAAAGCATCATTGTTGTTAGTATTATATCCTCTTCTTGTATGCTAACATAACTTTTGTTAATATACAGTTATCCTTAAGACCAGTCACTGCAGCAATGGTCTAACATTTATTGAATAATCATTAATTTGACCATAGTATGAAAGGCACATTATATATTATGCATGTTAAAAACACAATGCTTAGTTCAAAGAGAGATTTTTTTAGGAATTTTGAGCTATTAATGGTATTTGTTTGTAGGTATATTGTTTTCAAACACCCACTCTTCATCTGCTGTAGCAAATATTTCTAACACTGTAACTAGTGAAAAATTAATAAAGGAGCACTATAATCTTATTGGACATATACCTCTAGGCTGATTGGAGAAAAATGGGAGGGAGAAGATGTAGAACTAGAACCATTAACAAATATAATTGAATTATGCTCTTGTACTATGAAAAACTATGAAAAAAGAGGTTCTATAAAAAACTATGAAAAAAAGAGGTTCGAATCCCTAGTCCCGCGTGACGGAGTGAGCTCCTGCACTCGCCCCAGCTCTTGCCGACCTAGCAATTCGAAAGCATGCAAATGCAAGTAGATGAATAGGTACCACTTCGGTGGGATGGTAACAGCGTTCCGCATGCGTCATGCCGGCCACATGACCGCGGAAGCGTCTTCGGACAACGCTGGCTCTTCGGCTAACAAACGGAGATGAGCACCGGCCCCTAGAGTCGGACACGACTGCACAAATGTGCGGGGGGAACCTTTAACTATGAAAAACTACTTTCTCCTGTTTGGATAGTCACCAAATTCATATGTCAGGCTCCATCTAGGATTCATATTTAATGCTCCAGACATATCCAGATTCATACTCCAGCAGTCACGTTTAATTTTGAATGGCCATTAAATTAACACCTGAATTTGAGCCAGAGGGATTCGGTACCTGAATATACCTTCCATTTATTTTGTGCATTTGCTGAAATACCTTCCTGTTTACAGGATCATACTGACTAGGACCATTCATTCTGGTGAGGACTTTGTGAGAGATTCCAAAAATTTCATTCCTTAACTGCTGTTTAACCACAGTGATCATGTTGCAGTGAATAGAGGTACTCTGATCCAATTTGTAATAACTATATTTTAACACCTCGGTTGGCAACCTGTGACCCATGAGACTACATTTTGTTCCCAGACTTCGCCCCCTGGATTGCACTGCTGAAATTCACTACCAAACAACTGAATTACAGTGACACAATTTTTCACTTTTTGCATGAAATTGTTAATATTAATTTGATACTCGTTGTCTATTAGATCAGGAATAGGTTTCCAAATGTTATGGACATTAGGTATTAGGGCCTCTATAGTCCAACTCATATAAAAAGGTAAAGATTCCCCCCACACATTTGTGCAGTCGTGTCCGACTCTAGGGGCCGGTGCTCATCTCCGTTTGTTAGCCGGAGAGCCAGCGCTGTCCGAAGACGCTTCCGCGGTCCTGTGGCCGCATGACACGTGCGGAACGTTATTACCATCCCACCGAAGTGGTACCTATTCATCTACTTGCATTTGCATGCTTTCGAATTGCTAGGTTGGCAAGAGCTGGTGCTGGTGCGGGAGCTCACTCCGTCACGTGGGGCTAGGGATTCGAACCTCCGAACTTGAGATCTTCTGATCGACAAGACTGGCGTCTTACCCGCTCATATAGTGAGTGTTATATTGCTTATCCATAGCCTAATTTCTGGAGTCCTTGGTGCTCTGAGCTTGGTGGTTTGCCTGCAGACATTTCATTACCCAACTAGGTAACATCATCAGTGCACTGATGCACAGCACTGATGGTGTTACCTAGTCAGGTAATGAAATGTCTGCAAGCAAACCACCAAGCTCAGAGAACACCAAGGACTCCACAGTTCACCCTGAGCTACATATATTCTCTTCCATAGCTTAATTTATCATCCAAACCTGCCTAATCAAACTACCGTATTTTCCGGCGTATAAGATGACTTTTTAACCCAGGAAAATCTTCTCAAAAGTCGGGTGTCGTCTTATACGCCGGGTGTCGTCTTATAGGGCGGGTGCAACTCCACTTCCCCGCCGCACAGCTGATCCCCGGCACACAGCTGATCGGCGCCGAGATTTTCCACCCGGGCCCTCCCCCCCAAATACATCTCCAAGCTTTAGCAGAACAAACCATGAAGGAGGAGGAGGAAGAGGGTGGTGGTGATGATGGGGGGAGGTTTGAAAAAGCAGATCCAAGCGCAAAAGTTAGTGAGTCATTTCAGCCTCCCTCCCTCTCGCTCTCTTTCCCTGGTGATGGATCAGTGCCGGGGGGGGGGTCGGGAGGGAAGGGAGGAAATGGCAAGGGAGGGAGCGGAGGGAGGGAGCAGAGGGTGGGACACCCCCCCCTGCACTGATCCATCACCAGGGAAAGAGAGCGAGAGGGAGGGAGGCTGAAATGACTCACTAACTTTTGCGCTTGGATCTGCTTTTTCAAACCTCCCCCCATCATCACCACCACCCTCTTCCTCCTCCTCCTTCATGGTTTGTTCTGCTAAAGCTTGGAGATGTACTGGGGGGGAGGGCCCGGGTGAAAAATCTCGGCGCCGATCAGCTGTGCGGCGGGGATCAGCTGTGCGGCGGGGAAGTGGAGTTGCTCAGTACTCACTCAGTAACTTTTGCGCTTGGATCTGCTTTTTCAAACTTCCCCCCATCACCCTCCTCCTCCTCCTCCTCCTCCATGGTTTGTTCCGCTAAAGCTTGGAAATGTATTCTTCACCCCTCTGCCTTGCCCAGGTAATTAAAGCTTTCTTTAAATCGTTAAAGCTTTCTCACCCCTCCCCCCAATATTCTCCTTCACACACACACCCCGCGCTGCTGCGCTTCGCATTACTATAGTATTCGCTTTCTACTCCGCTTCCCTGTTTTCTCCCTGCAGTTTTTTACTTTCTACTCCGCTTCCCCACCACACAGCTGATTGGCGTGGATATTTTCCACCCCGGGGTGGAGCAAGCTGCAGGTTTTGAAGAGGGGTAGTCTTATACGGCGAGTATATCCCAAACTCTATATTTTAACTGGAAAAGTTGGGGGTCGTCTTATACGCCCAGTCATCTTATACGCCGGAAAATACGGTACTTTGAGAAAAGGTAGGGTGCAAACATGGCAGTTAATAAACAGTCAGAGATTCATCTTTTACATGCAGGGACTAGACTTATGGGCAACAATGGTGTTACAAGTTGCGTTACCATGTGTTACAAGTTGTGTTACCATGGACCAGGCACTAGAAAAAAGATTACAAACACATAGGATGTGGCTTTTAAATTACTTCAACAAATAAAATAGCACTACTGTCAGAACTGTTTTTACTGGGACTTTCAATTCACACAGATGCTTTGCTTTTTCCTAAACCACAGATCTAACAAATAAGAAAGTGCTATGTTTGAAAATTAGAAACACTACAGTTCCTAAAGAAACAGCTACTATCAGAAGGAAACATTGGAAAAATGTATTGTGAATGGCAAGGGATAAGGTTAAGGAAGTCTAAGAAGAAAGATAATCCATAAATGTTAGACCATTATACTTTTTATATACTGTAGATCAGTGTTTCTCAACCTTGGCAACTTGAAGATGTGTGGACTTCAACTCCCAGAGGCTGGCTGGGGAATTCTGGGAGTTGAAGTCCACACATCTTCAAGTTGCCAAGGTTGAGAAACACTGCTGTACATACTTACCAAGTTCCTTAATGAGTGATAATGCTTCCCATGATATAAATGCTCCTCCACCGTCATCCATGGCTCCCTGCCCCACATCCCAGCTGTCCAGATGTCCACTTATCAGTACAACCTAATAAAATAAAAATATTTACATGAAAGCTCGTCCCATGGAGTCTATATAGGCTTATTCTTTCACCAGGTGTAATTCCTATGATGTGAACCACAATTACACCATCATTATGATGGGTCAATTGTAATGTGCATTACGACTGTTCCTTTGTCCTAATGGGAAATTATGTTATGTCCCAAGGGCTTCAAGTGCAGAAGAATATCCGTCAACTTGTCACTACTTTGAATATTGTGGGTTAGGATCTACAATCTTTCTGAGTCAGTGGGTATATATTGGCAAGGTCACTGACAAGAACAGCCTAGGGATATATGTCCAGTAAGATTGCTTTTATTGCTTTGTATGTTTTTATGTGTTATTTTGAATTATTTTTTTCTGGATATTTGTCTTTTGTACACTGCCCAGAGTCACAGGTTTGAGTTGGGCAAACCATACAAAACTCAGAAGTAGTTCCTCAACATTTGACTTGGCTTGGCTTGTTATGATAAGGCTTAAATTCTGGTGTAGCTCAGACTCAAGACATGGCAGAGCTAAATAGGAATCTTTATTGCATATTAGGATGGACCCACTTAAACCAACTGACTCTCCTCAGTCACATGAAAGTGCAGTCCCTTCTTATACCCACCGTAGTTTAATTCCAGTGCTTCTTTCTCCAACTTCCTTTCCCAGCAGACTTTTTGCCCTGCATGTTTTGACCTCGAAATGGGCAACTGCTGGATGTTTATAAAACTGACATCTCTTCCCTGGGAAAATCTGGCTCTCAGCTCTTACAAATTTGACATTCTGAACGAATGTCATGGACAATAAAAGAAAATAGCTGGCTTGGAAGGATTGCCCATTTACAAAAAGGCAAATGCTGTGGCTTTTCCCGTTTCCCAGAAGGCAAACTGATGAGATCCTTCTCGACCCCCTGATTACGTTTTTCAATTATTTCATCCTTTACGATGACGCCTCTCTGGGATCAAAGGGCATTCTTAGAAATGAAGCTGATTCTGAAGTTGGTGCTTTGCTCTGCAGCATGCCAGCCTCCTTTTAAAACATTCTTTAAAAAGTAAAATGGACCAGAAGGCCTGGCAGGCAACTTTCCGTAGGCACATGTTAGGGTTCTCAGTTAGTGAGCTGATGTACAGATAGTCCTCAGTTAATGACCATTCGTTCAGTGACCACTCAAAGTTACAGTGGTTGCTGAAGAAGGAGACTTACAGCCAGTCCTCGAAGTTGCAGCCATCGCAGCGTCCCCGCAGTCACATGATCGTGATTCGGGCACTTGGCAACCAGCATGCAATTACGACGGTCGCAGCGTCCCATGGTCACATGATTGCCATTTGCGGCCCTCACTGTCAGCTTCCGACAAGCGAAGTCAGTGGGGAAGCCAGCAGGAGGTTGCCAATGGTTATCATGTGACATTGCGCCTAATGATTTGCTGAACAACCATGACTGGAACTGCCAGAACTGCCGTTATAAGTTGGCATGGTCACGTATGTTCCCGGTTCCAATTACTGTTGTTAACCGAGGACTACCTGTAATGTGAAATAATGAATGAGTGACTACTGTGACATGGAACGGCACTCAAACTTTGGCAACAATGTCGATTTTGCCTGAAAATACTGCAGGTTTGAATGGAAGAAAGAATATTTGATACCTTCCCTGCTGGATCCTTGTACACTGAAGTTCTCTGGTAGCTGCTTTTTTTGCTGCAATGGTTTTGTGACATTTTATTTACTTCAATATCAGTAATGACTGATATTAGCATACCCACCATCTCTGTGAACTGGGTGAGGCTATCACATTTGGGGTGGAGGGTCATCGCATCCTAGTCAGAACACCTGCTCTGGTAAATTCCAATTTTCTAGCCCTTACTTGCTTACTGGAAGCAGGCTGGCGTGCATGCTGATCTGGAAGTCTACACTCCCCAGATGCATAGTTCCACCAGATCCAGCAGGGTGGGCATGCTCCAGATCAATGCAACAGTGCCATCTTGCAGGCCCAGGAGACATGCAACAGGGCCTGACCTGCGGAGCAGCCTCCTCCCTGGAGATCCAGCTGGGCCCAACCCTGTTGCCCTTCTGGAAGGCTTGAAAAAGCCTGGGTTTTTTCACAGGCATTAGGGCTGGGTTGTTAGCAGAACCTGATTTAGGCAAGTTTGCAGTTGAGGATAAAGTCCGAGATGCCTTGGCTTTTGTAGTTTTCATTCTGTTTCTATTCTGTCTGATTTAATGGTATTGTTATTGTTCTTATTGGTTTGAATACCCTGTCCAGAGTTATTGGATGGGCAAAATAAATGTCCTAAATAATAAAAAAATAAATAAAATGTCAATGAGCTCACTTGTCATGGGGCTCCAGAGAATGATGCTGTAAGGTGCTCCTCTCTGATGCCCTAAAACCCCTTTCTCTTGAGTAAACCACAGACGCGAGATTTCTAAGAAGCAAAAGGGTTTATTCCGGTACATGAAGGCTTAACACGAACAAAGACTTGAATGAGTAGGCATGGCATGGTATAGTACATTTAAGCATTCCCCTCCCCATTGTTCATCTTTGCCGACACGGGTAGTGTCAATCACCAGGGTGCTCAGACGGTCGTTCCCGAAGGTATGGGGTTCGGGTTCATGCGTCGTTGCGAACCGTTCTCCTTTCCGCCCGGTTGTCCGTTTCGCGTCGGTTTCTAGCTGCCCTTAATCCACATAGCTGTCTAGCTTAATGGCAGAGGTCTGCCGAACTCTGAAAGATGCCATCAGATGGGAATAGCAACTGTTTAGCCCCAGGTGGTGTTTTTTTTTTTTTTTTTGTCTCTTTAAGTCAGTTTTTAACTCCTGGCAACTGCCTGGACTAGGTCCTGCAGTTTTCTTGGCAAGATTTCGGCAGTGGTTTGCCATTTCCTGATTCCTAGGGCTGAGAGTGAGTGATTGGCCCAAAGTCACCCAGCTGGTTTCGTGCCTAAGGTGCCTAGAACGTGCCTAGAACTCATGGTCTCCCGGTTTCTAGCCTGATGCCTTAACCACTACACCAAACTGGCTCTTTTAGTCCCAGTTACAAAAGTCTTATTTTGTTCAAGCTATTCCTTTAAGACTTGAGAGACTGAAAGCATATGTGGGGGGGGGGGGAAGCAAACTTATTTTAAAAGTGTATAACATACAACACACAGCACATTGCATAAACCATGCATTTCTTTCACATCCCAGCATGTCAGCCCAGTTACTGTATATGTTAACAATCAATAAGCAATTACTTATTAACAAGTGTGGCCTTTTAAAATAGAACAAATAATTGTGAATATGGTAGCAGTAAACATTACTGTCACATTGGAGGAGGGAGTGTTATACATAATTCTTGAGCTTTTGGAGAAAAGGCAGGATAAACATCTAACGAATAGATTTGTAATGGATTTGATCCTAATAGTTTCAGATAAAGATGACTAATCACAGAAGAAAATAATACTCAGGTGACTTCTTGTATCTCAACCTTACATCTGACATATTGCTGTTAAGGGCTGAAGTTGATGAGATGAGAACCAATGATTCTCAGGCTAGGCAGAATCATTATATAAACATGGAACAAATGTCTTGGATTCGAAAGACCAGGACAAAAATGGCCAAAAGTCTATTGGCTTGAAAGGTTAACTTTAACCCAACCAGGATTACAATACTTCATTATTTCACAACAAGCTCACCTATTCAACACCAAGTAATGATGGGGAGAAAAATCAAAGCAATAACTGCTATGTATAACTGCTATGCATCTGGCATGAATGTAAATTGTTTGAGTCAGAAAATGCATCTAGGTCTGGAAATGAATTATAGGCTAGTTTATAAATGAATGGAGAAAACTATGTTTAAATGAGGAGCGATGTCTTCTTAGCAGCAGTGAAAGACTGCCTTACTAACACAGCATGATGTTCCCTGGCAACCAAAGTGGCATAAGAATGCCTGATTGAGCATAGTTTTTTGTTCCTATGGAAGGACTCACACTACTCACTAGGCAATTTTGGATCAGAAAGTGGTGTGATCTGCCGTGGGATTAGACATGTGTGCCTACAGATTTCAGAATGCTGTTTCCAAGAGGAGGTGCAGTTCTAGCAGATTGAGAAACAAAACAGAAGAAGCTGCCTTTTATCAGGTTAGGCCAGTGTTTCTCAACCTTAGCAATTTTAAGATGTGTGGACTTCAACTCCCAGAATTCCCCAGCCAGCATGGCTGGCTAGGGAATTCTGGGAATTGGAGTCCACACATCTTAAAGTTGCCAAGGTTGAGAAACACTGGGTTAGGCCATTTGTCTTTCTAGCAGCAACCCTCTCTACTTTGACTGGCAATTCCTGCTGGCTGGGGAATTCTGGGAGTTGGAGTCCACATATCTGAAAGCTGCCAAGGTTGAGAAATGCTGCTGTAGAGTAGGGGTCCCCAACCCGGTTAGGAGCCGGGCCGCCATGCCGGTCTCCAAACCCTGCCCCCCAGTCCGTGCGATTGGCTCCTGCCTGCAAACACCCCCCCCCGGTCCGTGGAAAATTTGTCTTCCACGAAACTGGTCCCTCATGCCAAAAAGGTTGGGTACCCCTGCTGTAGAGGACCCCAGGTACAATGGTTTCCAAGTTCCATGCTGAAACAAACCAAGGGAAGTTCATCTATGATTATAACAATTGTTATATTTATGATATTCTACAGAAGTGTTCCTATTGGTTAGTTTTCCAGATTTCCCACTATATTAGAGATATGTTTTATTGTCCCATGACTTCTCTATCAATGATCCACTCTATGGTGCTGAGGATTCAGTAAGGAATCCTTTTAAGGAGCACACTGATGCACTGCATATATCAGGCGCCAATAAAGCAGGCAAGCACACAACCTTGGCTCAAAACTTTTCAGTATTGTTTTTTTTTAAAAAGAACTTTATTAATTTTCAGAGTATAGTTAAAATACAAAATATAGAGTACAGAAAAGCTAGAATATAGGACTAAAGAAAAAAGAAAAAGTATAAAAGTGCAAAATAGAGAGAAAACAGAAACAGAAAGTGACTTCTGACCTTCTCCAATACAGATATAGATACATTTACAAATACAATCTTACCATTAGTTAATGGTAACAGTAACATTATTTCTATCAAATCAAACCATTTAATCATTAAAACTCAAAATCAAAACTTCATTTTTTTCTGACCCTAGCAAATAGTCTAAAAGTGGTTGCCAAATAGAAACAAATCCAGACACTGTATTTTCTCTTATCAACGCTGTTAACTTTGCCATTTGAGCCAGTTCCATCAGTTTAATCATCCATTCCTCCACTGTAGGAATTTGTGGTTCTTTCCATCTTTGTGCATATAAAAGTCTTGCTGCTGTAATCATGTATAAAAGCAAAGTCCCATGTTGTTTCTCGAGCTGTTTCTCCATCAGTCCCAAGAGAAACAGTTTTGGTTTTTTTTGTAAGTCCACTTTAAGGACCTTTTGAATATTAGCACATATTTGATCCCAGAATTTTTTGGCCTTCTCACAAGTCCACCAAAGATGATAAAAAGTTCCTTCACCAAGAGAACATTTCCAACAAACATTCGTTACTCCATTGTACATTTTTGACAAGTTATCAGGAGTTAAATACCAATGAAATATCATTTTATAAAAATTATCTTTTAAGTTATAATTCAAAGTAAATTTCAAACCTTTGTTCCACATGTTCTCCCATTGCTCCAGCATAATATTATATCCAAAATTCTTGGCCCATTTAATCATACATTCTTTAACTTATTCATCTTCTAAATTTATCTGTAACAACATCTTATACATCTTTGTAATAACATGTTCGTCATTTATACAAACTTCCATTTCAAATTGAGTTGTTTCATTGACAAATTTAAAATTCTTTTTATCCACTTTAAAATGTTCTGACAATTGTGCGTATGTAAACCAATGACATGTAAAACCTTCCAACTCTAACTGTCCCCTTGTTTTGTGCTTAGGTTCACCCTCTTCAAAGTTTAATAAAGCTTTATAATTTAACCAGCTTGGGTTTTTTAATTAAATTTTATTAGGTTTGAAATTTAAGGATAAAAACTACAAAAAACAAAAAACTACAAAAAGAAAAAAAAAGAAAAAACTAAAAAGAGTGCAAAACGCAAGAAAAAAAGAATTTTGGAGATTACAGTCGGAAGTCACTGTTATGTAATCTTCAAAAACCAGCTTATTCTTTTAACTGTCTTTTGGGTAAAAACCCACATTGATCATGGTGAATAAAATCCCGTAAAATTTTCTTCATTCTTTCCGCCAGTATTGAAGCAAATATTTTATAATCATTGTTCAACAATGAAATTGGTCTGTAATTCTTAATTAATGAAGGGTCTTGACCTTCCTTTGGTAGAAGTGCAATATTAGCATCTTTCCATGAATCTGGCACTGTGGAGCCTAACAAAGCAGAGTTCATCAGTCTTTTAAAAGGTTGAAGAATCTGATCCTCAAAACATCTATAATATAATGCAGACAAACCATCAGGGCCTGGTGCTTTTCCCAATTTAGTTCTTTTTATAGCTTCCATTATTTCAAAAGTAGTTATAGGATTATTCAATGTTGCGTTCTGTAACTATGAAAGTCTTGGTAGATCTTGTTTATTCAAATATTAATTTATCTTCTCCAAAGAGACTTCTTGTTTTTTATACAAGTTAGAAAAAAAATATATAAAATGCTTTCTTAATCTTCTCATTGTCCAATAATTCCACATTTCCTTCTTGAATTTTTAATATCATTTTCTTCTTTTCTTTCTTTCCTCAGTTTATATGCTAACCATCTTCCTGGTTTATCTGCAAATTCAAAATGTCTTTTTACCATATTTCAACTTTGTTTCTATTTCTTTCACAGTCAACATTGAAAACTTTTCAGTATTGTTGACTTTTCTTTTTGAAGAACTCCAGGGAAGCCTGGAATATGTATTTATTTCCTTATTTCTTTATATTTTTTAGTCGTTCCAATATCTTCTCTCAGCAGATACATAATATATTCAACAATATCATGGATCAACAAAGGAGAAATTTAAAAACAGCTATTCTAAGCCCGAAATTCTAAACACATCAGTAGAGAAGGATGTCAGGCATGTCTTTGCCTGACATCAAAGATAAGAGTGTGGCAGTTGAGTGAGCTTCTTTGCAGCACCTTTTATAAGTGGGCATGGGAAATGAGATGGGTATGTATTTTTTAAATAGCTATCAATCTCTTTGGAGAACGTTTTAAAGAACCTGACAGGTAGATATAGGAAGAAGGATTAATTTAGATATTACTGGTCAAAATCAACAGGGATTTGAGATAATGCAACTGCAGAAGTACTAACACCATGGGATGGGATCCAGTTAGAAACTTAACATCTCTGGGTTTGGGGTTAACTGATTTTCCCAAGTCGTCGAAGATAGCTTCTTGAACAATGCAAGGAAGCCAATAATCCAACACCCTGCAATAATTTGCAGTCTTACATTATTAAAACTTTTTAAAGCTTACACTACTTAAGAGTCTTAATAGCATGATAATGTCCAAACTATTTTGGGATTCTCCTTCCCTAAAAAATATGAGACTGATCATGCAGACTTAACAGTAAACGGTTCACATGCAAACACTCCAATCTAAAACTTCTGAGGGGACCACAGGAGACAAGTCAAGCCCTAAAACGTGAGAGGAAGATTTCAGAACCAAAAGCAAAATGATTGTCTATGCAAATATATGGTCAAAAGCACTCTACATAGGAGATACACAGCGATCCACAGGCTATTGGAAGACAACAAGCTCCATGTACGTAGATGATCCATAAAAAGGTTATAGAGCAGTAACGAAGTATTTTACTTGGTCCTCAGATGGAGATCAAGGCTATTTCTGTGAAGCCTAGATTATTAATGAAACTAACAAAAGCATATGATTTTTAAAAACATAACATGAGACTAATTTCCTCTCCAAATAATAATGGGTTGGTTTTCAGCAGTAATTTCAGCAAGTCACAATGATGCCAAAATGACAACACATGGACAGGGGTGCCCTCATGCAAATGCTTCCATTGACATCTTTGTTTCCCAACATCTGATGCAAGTATGTAAGTCACAGCATATGATGTCATCACACATCTTTTGTCATTTGGTCCCCTTCCCTCACAAACACCCATGTTGCTTTTGATGAGGAGGCTGGTGCAGAAAAAAGTAATAGTTATTTTATTTTTTTTATAGTTAATTCAGAAATAAAATATATTTCTTGTAATAAAAATGATGCAGTCCACCAACATCTGCAGTTTTCAAGCCATCTGTGGAAAAAGTGTAAGAACTGCTGCTTCGGGGTGGGTGGGTGGAGGGGAATCTTTCTGCCAAAAGACTATTCAGCACATTATTTATATCCTGCTCTTCTTTTAAGCTGGATGAATCCATGGTTTCATAACAGTCTCTAGGGTGGTTTTGAGAAAGCCTATTTACCCTATAAATAAAGAAAATGGATATTTTCAAATCCATTGAATAAGGAAAAGTTGCCTCTTATATACACATGGGAGTAGCTGTATAGATAGGCATATTAGGGCTGTGCAGGTAAAAACATTACTTTTTCTCTCCTGTCTCCTGGACAGCAACTATCCGGAATTATTCTGAATAGGCAAGTGAAACCTATGGGTATAAGAAACTTCTACCACTTGATTGAATAGGTCTACAAGCTCCAAGTCTCTACAGCAGTGATTCTCAGAGGACAATGGTCTGCAGAAATCCACCAGATGGTCCACTGCAACTTCCCCACATCCATTGGCCAGAGTTCCCTTACCGTCTCATCCCTGCCTATTTGTGTTCACCAACAATCAGCTTGCCAGAGCCAGCTCATGACCTTGGCCTTATCAAGGGAGAAATACAAGATTAAAAATGGAGGTACAAATTTTAGTTTTAAAAGGCCTTTTAAAATGGAGAAGATGGAAAGGCCTACATAAATGCAACTATACAAATTATTTTTTAGCCAAAAGAAACATGAACTCCCATAGTCTTAAAGGCAAAGGAAAGGGGTGTTTGGTGGATGAACCCCACATTTTACAAAGATTTAGTGGTCCATAATTACAAAACTGGAGTACAGTGTTCCAGAAAGAGATTGAGCATGGCTGGCAATGGAGGGAGAGTGGGAGAGAATCCTGTTCTTCTCCCTGAAGTTTCTCCTGACTACCCCTTCAAACATCCATCACCTCTCAAACCAGATTGTAACCTTTAACCTGAATCTGCCTTAGGCCATCCCGGGCATTTTATCCTGTATTTTTATTGGATTTTTAAAACTATTGTTTATTTTTGTCTTTGAACTTGACTTAGGCCATTTCCACAGCATTGTCAAACACATCTTGAATGCGGTCTGCCTATGTCCTGCTTATCCTCAGGCTTTCTGGCCAGCCTCAGATGTGCTCCAATCAGTGCCCAGACACTCTCTCTGTCTCAGCCCACCCAAATTCTCCAAAAGGCTGAGCCTGAAGCACTCCTGAGAACAGGCCTATACGCCACTGAATCTAATACTCCTTCCATACCTGTGAAAGCACTTGCTGTGAGTAAGCAATAAACAGTTTTTAACACACGTTTTTAGACAATGGGCACTGCCTTTTACAGTACAGAACTTCTATACATTGATTGATTGATTGATTTTTGTGCAACTTTTGTATATTGCAATCTTGCAACACATCAGAAGTGGAGCTTCAAAAGATGGTTTTGAATCTGGGACAGGGTGAGCTAGGAGATATCTATCCCACCCTGAATGAATAAAAAACCATCCTGAATTGACCCATTTCATTTTGGGTTTTGGCTTTGCCCCAGTTTGCAACATAGCCCTAACATTATTGTATATATAGAGAAGAGAAAAATAGACCTAGAGCAAAAATGAAATTCAAAATGATATTGATGGATTAGAAAAATGGGGTGAAAGTAGCAGAATGAAATTTAATAGAGTTCTTCATTCAGAAATGTACAGCTATAGGGTGGGGGATATTGGACTTGAGGATATTTATTGTGAAAAGGTTTTTGGAATAAATACAGTTGTTGGTTGCAAACTATGAGTCAGCAATAGGATATGGCACAAAAAATGGTGAATAGAATTTTATGGTGCATTAAATGAAGCATAGTTTCCAAATTATGGGAAGTGACCGTTCCATTTTATTCTGCTTTGGTCAGACCTGTCCCCGACCCACACTTTTGAGTCCTGTTCCCAGTTCTAGGCATGATGCTTTTAGAAGGATTTAGAGAAACTGGAACAGGTCCAGAGAAGGGCAATGGGGATGACACAGGACTAGAAACGATGTCTTATGAAGAACGATCTGAGGAGCCAGGCATGTGCATGCCTAGCCTCAAGAACACAAGACCGAGGGGGACATGATCGCACTCTTCAAATACCTGGAAGGAGAAGAAGTAACAGAGAAGAAGTTTGAGACTTGCCTTCTGCTGTTCAAAGGGAAGGTCATGGAATAAAGGATTAAAGTGATGGGAAGGCAAATGTACAGCATGTGTGCGTGCCTTCGACTCAGTGTCGACTCCTGGCGATTGCCTGGACTGGTCCCTGCCGTTTTTTGGGGCAAGATTTCAGAAGTGATTTGCCATTGCCTCCTTCCTAGGGCTGAGAGAGAGTGACTGGCCCAAGGTCACCCAGCTGGCTTTGTGCCTAAGGCGGGACTAGAACTCTCAGTCTCCCGGTTTCTAGCTTGATGCCTTAACCACTACATCAAACTGGCTCTCTAAATTGAATGGGGGGGGGAGCGAAACCCAACCCTTTCTAACATTAAAAACAATTTGACAGTGTAATCGATGACTCAGAGAGGTGGTTGGCTTTCCCTCACTTTATTGGGTGCATTGAGGAAGGGATTGGACTCAGTGGCCTAAATGGCCCCTCCAAATTCCATGATTTTATGACTGTTACAGAAGCGTGTCTAGGGATTAAAGCTATTTTCAAGGAACATAATCAGGGGTTTACTACAATTGCACAACTGAAAGATTCTCTTTGAATACATAGTAAAGATGTACAACAAAAGAGAAATTAAATGCTGGGTACATGGCAAATGTACAATGACTAATTCAATTTCCTAGATGCCAGCACCATGATGGTTATTAAGCACTAACTAGTCATGTGCTGTCCTCTCATCCAGACAAGCTGCATTTAATAAAAACAAGGCAGCTAAGCAAAGTGATTCTTCATCCTCCCACTCACATATGTATGTCTACTTTTGGGAGTGTTTCATTGCTCCTCCAAAAGCAATTTCCCCCTCCCTACTTATTATTCTGTTCAAGATTCTGCTATGACGTGTGTGCAAACAGAAAAAGAGTTAGCATTTTTATGGCAGGACCATTTTGGGGGATGACAAACCATAAATGATTTCCCAACCCACTGCCAAGGCTTACTTGAAACCTTCCCCAACCTCTCACAAACTACCCTCATGTGTATCCTATGGGAATGAAATACCTCTGGATCTCAAACGTATTTCAGTTTCAATAGAAGATAATATATGTTGCTCAGGGTTGAACTGTGGAGTCCTTGGTGCACTCTGAGCTTGGTTGTTTGCTTGCAGACGTTTCATTACCCAACTATGTAACATCATCAGTGCTAGTGAGTATGGGGTTTGCTCCCTGTTTATAAACAGTAGCTTGCCCTGCCAGCATTGGTGGGGGTGTGGTTTTCTCCTAGGTAGTTCTTTGATTAGGGTATTGTTTTCTGCTTGATTGTTTGTCTGATGTTAATCCCTGCTTGTCTGGGTGTTGGCTGCTGGAGAGGATGTGTTCTGGTCTTTTTGTTTCCTTCTTAGCATTTTTTATTGTCTCTTTTGAATGGTGTGTAAATGTGGTTTATCTCTATGTGTCTATTGATGGCTGATTTGTCTGAATGTCAAGCTTCCAAGAACTCCCTAGTGTTTTTGGATTTGGCTTAGTCTAGGATGCTCACTAATCCGGACTAGTCCCTGAAGTTTAATTTTTTTAAAAAAAAAGTCCCTGCAGTTTAAAAATACCCAGAATCATGGACCTCATCAACCTCTGTCTCACTACCTACTTTCAGTTTGAAGGACAAATATACCAACAAATCAGAGGAACACCTATGGGATCACCACTCTCAGGACTCTCAGCAGAGAGTGTAATGCAGCATCTAGAACAGAGCTTTCCAAACTGTGTGTCGCCACACACAGTCTGGTGTGTCGCCACACAACCCGGAAGCACTGATCATCATCAGCGCTTCCGGGTTTTCCCGCGGCGACACACCAACGGTGGCGCACAAAAAGCAAAAGCGGCAGCAGCGCTTCCGGGGTTTTGCGCGCTGCCGCAACAGTGGCACTTCCGGGTTTTCCCGCGGCAACACACCAACGGCGGTTGGTGTGTCGCCACGGGAAAACTTTGGAAAGCCCTGGTCTAGAAGCTATAGCACACCCACACATACAACCAAAATTACAGATCCGGTATGTTGACCACACATTTGTCCTAATAAAAAAGGAACAACTAGAGAAGACACATGAAACAGTCAACAACATATTCAAAGGAATAAAATCCACAAGGGAAGAAGAAAACAACAACACACTACCCTTCCTGGATATCCTCATCAGCAGTGGAAACAATGGCAAATTAGAAACGCAAGTCTATTGAAAAACAACCCACACTAGCCAAGTGCTCCATTACCAAAGTAACAACACAACCTTCCACAAGAGGAGCTGTGTAAGAACAATATTCAGATGAGTACAAACACACTGCAACAACCCAGAACCCCAGAAAAAGGAAAAAGACCGCCTATACAACATCTTGCAACAAAATGGATACTCATGCAACTTTATCAAAAAGTGCCTGACCACTCAACCCACTACAGCACACTCAACACAAGCTATGAAAAGCCAGTTTGGTCTAGTGGTTAAGGCAACGGACTAGAAACCAGGAGTCTGTGGGTTCTAGTCCTGCCTGAGGCATGAAAGCTGGCTGGGTGACCTTGGGCCAGTCACTCTCTCTCTCAGCCCTAGGAAGGAGCCAATAGCAAACCAGGAGACTGAGAGTTCTAGTCCTGCCTTAGGCATGAAAGCCGGCTGGGTGACCTTGGGCCAGTCACTCTCTCTCAGCCCAACTCACCTCACAGGGTTGTTGCTGTGGGGAAAATAGGAGGAGGAAGGAGTATTTGGTATGTTCGCCGCCTTGAGTTATTTATAAAAATAATAAAGGTGGGATAGAAAATAAAAAAATAAAAAAATAACATTGCCACACATCAAAAACATCTCAGAAACAACCAGCAGACTACCATAACCACGTGGCATCACCGTAGCGCACAAACCAAGTAAAGTCCTCCAAAATATCTTAGGTTTCCATTCATTCATTCATTCATTCATTCATTCATTCATTCATTCATTCATTCATTCATTCATTCATTCATTTTATAGGCCACCTGACTCCTCAATCACTCTGGGTGGCTTACAACTAAAAAATCCAACATAAAACAAATACAACCAACAGGAAGAGCTAACAAGTTATGAGAACAAATGGGAAAGACTGCTGCAGTATTGGCACCTCTCAGCTTGGAAACTTTGAGTGGCTGGCACTGAGTCACTGAAAATTAAAATGTCCATTACAAAAGGACCAAGAAACATGGGATGAGAATAACAGTGCCTAACAGTTTTGTTTACTTTAAAGAGTGCATTCCTCCACCTGAATCTGGGCTGGGATTTCGGGCAGGATTTATCCTGTGCACCTCCTAAAGTTTCAAGCTGCATTCTCTCTCCCGTTCCCATTCCATCCATGGCTGCCACTTGCATCAGAAGAAAGCTCCTACTGACTTCAATGGGAATTTTCCTCCCACTAAAATAAGCAGCTGTGGGAGTCAGAATCCAATTTTCCTCCCTCACCTATAGATATTTCTTTGTTAAATCAGTTCTGTATTTGTGACTCTTATTAAGTTTAGTTTAGACCAGGATTTCTCCAGCAGGGTTCCATGGAACCCTAGGGTTCTGCAAGAGGTCACTAAGGGTTCCCTGGGAGATCACGATTTATTTTCAAAATTATTTCAAATTTGGGCAACTTCACATTAAAGAGGTACATAAGTTTCATTCTTTATTTTTAGTTTAAGAACACCCTTAATGCATATATACAGGCCTACACATGAAACAAATATAATAATTTTGTAGCTTCTGGCCTCTATTTGAGCCTGAATGTGCAGGGATTCCCCGAAGCCTGGGAAATATTTAAAGGGTTCCTCCAGGGTCAAGAGGTTGAGAAAGGCTGGTTTAGACCTTATCAGAAATATGGAAAGCAATTGTTCAGAAGCTGGTTGTATCAGCCAACTACATAACTGGTGGATATGATTAGCATAACACATGTTGGCTCAAAAAGGCTGTAAAATTGCAAAAATTGTAGCTGAAGAATTTGGCAAGCTGGATTGTATTGAAGGAATATTTATGTGGTGTATATCTTGCAGCAGCCTTGAATTTTCCCATAACCTTTATCAGGTTTTATGCTCTCCAAATTTGTCTTTTCTAGCTTTGAGATCTTAAAATTTACCATTAAAAATAATAAGCTAAACTGGGATTTGGTACAAAAATATTGCTACCATTAAAGAAATGAAAAATATGGCACTTCTTGTTTTGGGACTTAATGTGCAAAAGAAATGAAAGCTCATGTTCTCAAGGTCAAATGGATGCAAAGATGAGCATAGAGAAAGCTCCTTCATCCACATGCAAAGTTTGTCTGTAGAGATTTTCCACATTATTTACAACCCTGCCCCAATCCCTAGTATTTGTGTGTGTGTGTGTGCGCGCACGTGTGTGTACACGTGCTTTTGAATTAGCATTAACTCCTGGCAACTGCCTGGACAAGTCTCTGCAGTTTTCTTGGCAAGATTTTGGAAATGCCTGCTTCCTAGGGCTAAGAGGAAGTGGCTGGCCCAAGGTCACCCAGCTGGCTTTGTGCCTAAGGTGGGACTAGAACTCAGGGTCTCCCGGTTTCTAGCCTGATGCCTTAACCACTACATCAAACTGGCTCTCTAGTATTCTTAATCATGTGGAAAGACTCAATGAACAGAAATTCTCTACAGCAGCTAGCCACTATTTATCTGTGGAGGGTGATGAAGGAGAAGCCAGCATAATCACCCTTCTTGCCAATAGAACTTACATTTTTTTTTAAAAAAATGCCTAGAATAGTTAGGCTTTAGTTAATATTCTCACTATGTTTTATTGTCATTTTTGGAAGTCATTTATCAGTTAACAGCACCTAATTAGTTGCATTTATCATTAATTTACTGCTAATTACCAGTTTGCACAAAATTCTCTGAGGAAAACAATGTATTCCCTAACAGCAATCCTAAAATATAGAGGAAATATTATAATATAACATCACTAATATAAATATATTATTTCCTCTCTCTAGACAACTTTGTCAAATTTGGAAGTGCTGAGAGAGATGCATTAGAGAAATTTAAAATTAGGTTAGGTCACTGGTAGTAAGGAATGCTTAACTGGTCTGCATAATTTCTCTGAGCTACTCAACCATAAACCAAGAGTACAAGGCAATACTGTATAACAACAGCAAACATATTATAGTAAAAGGTGTTTTATATCTTCTGACTCGCTTACTCAAAAACATATTAAAAAATATTGTCATATCCTCTTCGTGCTATCTCATTTTTCTACCACTCTCTTAGTAAAAATACTCATTTTCAACTATGCTGTTGGTTTCATGTGAGATAATGTATAGTTTATTGTCTGCCCAAATCTAACTTCCTAGATTACACTAAACAAATCCAAGTTTAAAAATTAAGCAATACTACAAGTCACACCAATACTACTGGTCCCATCACTTCCTGGCAAATAGAAGGGGAAGAAATGGAAGCAGTGACAGATTTCATTTTCTTGGGCTCCAAGATCACCGCAGACGGTGACTGTAGCCATGAAATTAAAAGACGCTTGCTCCTTGGGAGGAAAGCTATGGCAAACCTAGACAGCATATTAAAAAGCAGAGACATCACCTTGCCGACAAAGGTCCGTATAATTAAAGCTATGGTTTTCCCAGTAGTAATGTGTGGCTGTGAGAGTTGGACCATAAGGAAGGCTGAGCACCGAAGAATTGATGTTTTCTAGCTGTGGTGCTGGAGAAGACTCTTGAGAGTCCCTTGGACTGCAAGGAGGTCAAATCAGTCAATCCTAAAGGAAATCAACCCTGATTGCTCATTGGAAGGACAGATCCTGAAGCTGAAGCTCAAATACTTTGGCCACCTAATGCGAAGAGAGGACTCACTGGAAAAGACCCTGATGCTGGGAAAGACTGAAGGCAAAAGGAGAAGGGGACGGCAGAGGATGAGATGGTTAGATAGCATCACCGATGTAATGAACATGAATTTGAGTAAACTCCGGGAGACAGTGGAGGACAGGAAGGCCTGGCGTGCTATGGTCCATGAGGTCACGAAGAGTCGGACACGACTAAACGACTGAACAACAACAACTTGGCTGCATTTCTTTTATACAAGCTGTGCAAGAAATTAAAAGGAAATATGCAGGAGTAATAGTGGCCCTGCATTTTATATATGGATGCTACTTGAACCTAATGATTACGGTGATAAACAGTTACCATTTTCTAGTATGGGTGTCTACTACTTGAAGAACCTCAAAGGACTTTTCGTTCACTTGCTGCTATTCACAAGATAGGCAAGAATTTCTATGAGAAACATACAATAGCTAGTTGCAAAGGTCTCTAGGAACATACTGATGACAGATGCTTCATGATCCCAAACACAGAATTATGTGCCATGGATCATTTCTCATCAATGGGTCTAGTGCCATAAGCAGAGAGAGGAAACACACAAGGTCTCTCTTGTTACTAATAAGGACATACCACCACACTTACTACCCTTTCCTTTTTTGTTACATAAAGCTTTTTTGACTTGTGGATAAGGGTGGGAAATGCACAGGTGGGCTATAGGCAAGTCTCAAGTTTCAGGGAGATCTTTGCCAAGGTTCACCCCCCCCCCCTTGTATTAGAGCTTTCCAAGTTGAGCAAGGATGCTCATGGATTCAAGGCCATTCCACTTCATGGATCCTATCACTATCACTTTTCATTTCAAAGGCAACACGTTTTATAAAAGCTACTCACTGGGATTTTTGTACAGCCTCAAAAAATTTAGCCCCCAAAGGCTAAGATTAATTCCTTGGTTCTTGAACAGCTCAGATGTGCTCATTATTTGCCTGTCCCAAAGAAGAGCAATTACTTAACAGTTTGAAAGTGATGCTGGCTTTTAAAGTTGGCCAAAAGTGAAACTAATGTTATTAAAACATTTCCATTAAAGGATGGTCATGTTCTTATACACAGATAAATATTTAGGGCTAAAGTCTTGAATGCTATTAAGGAGAATAATCCACTGCTTTCTTCAGGAGGAAATTCTAGAGCAGAGTTTTTCAAACTGTGTTGTGTAGCACCCTAGGATTCCAAAGAACTTGATGGGATCCTGTGAGAGACTAAGGGAATAATGATGAGGATGAGGATGAGGATGATGATGAGGATGTTCATTTTAACACAGTCAATTTTCTGTCACTAAGTATAGCCTCTTGATCAGGGGTTCTGGGTTTTTTGTTTTTTAAAAAAACAACCTGGTTCTGCAGTCTGATAAGTTTGAAATCTCCTGTTTTAGATCAGAGATGGGTTACATGGAGCTGTTGGCTGTATTTGGGGAACTTGTAGATACTGCCTGCTTTTCTTGCTCAATATGGTCTCTTTAAGGAGGAAGAGTTGTTGTTGCTGCTGCTGCTGTTGTTATTACTACTACTACTATCCTAGTGGTGGTAGTGGGAGCAGTTATAATGGGGAAAATCACTCAACTTGAGCAGACTTGCTGGGATGTTTCTCCTTTCCCAGCAATCCTTTTTCAGATTGCTAGCTTTCTACTATCATTAATAGATCACCAATAGCAGCAAATCCACCAATGATCTGAATTAGGATCACAGAGAAGCAAAGGAAACAGGCTTCTCCACCCCACTCTCTGTTTTTTAAATGGTGTGTGTGTGTGTGTGTGTGTGTGTGTGTGTGTGTGAATGAATGAATGAATGAATGAATGAATGAATGAATGAATGAATGAATGAATATAAGTCAAGTGTATGCTTGGGTGCATGAATTTGGTGAATGGGAGTCTGAATGTCTATGAATGGGTACATTTGTATGGTCTCCAACCTGGTACTGATGCTGATCCTTTTCTAGAGCCTAAGAGGAACTGTTGTTAGGACTCCCTTGTCTCCTGAGAAACATATTTCTGTGACATTCAGATACATGAGGTGGGGGGGCAGGGTAGTAGAGTAGAAGATCTCAGTAGTTGGACATTTCTAAACAGCAAAGACTGACATATCCTGGTCAACATATTTATGTTATCAAGTTTCAATAGGTCTGAAGTTCTAAAATCCATATTTCTATTGGGAGTAGCAAGGGTAAAGGACAAAAAAACCCTTAATTTTCAGCTACAGTTTCAAGTGTTACAAGTGGAGGAAAATCTTACAGTCTTGGCAAGCAAAGTAAACAGGTGTGACCAGGATGAAAATGAGTTTAAAATAGTTAGGTGAGAAGCTATTTTATTACTTTTCAACAAAGACCAAAAATGCTTTGAAATGGAATAACTTAAAACCATGAAAAGCTTTTTGTGCAGGAAAAAGAAAAGGTGCTTACATGAAAATTCAATTTAAAAAGTGATGTGGAAGATAGGAAACTGCAGAAAGCAAAAAATACAGTAACTGAGCCATTCTATACAATAAGAAAAGGCATGTGTCACAGTCCTGTAGAGCAGAGCTTTCCAAACTTTTCATGTTGGTGACATACTTTTTAGACATGCATCATTTCGCGACACACTCTTACAGCAGGGCACAAGGCAGGCACTAGGACCTGCGTGGAATCACAGCAGCTTTGGAGGCAGCAAGGCACAAGGCAGGCACTAGGACCTGCGCGGAATCCTGGCAGGGCAGGTTTGGAGGCAGCAAGGCACAAGGCAGGCACTAGGACCTGCATGGAATCACAGAAGCTTTGGAGGCAGCCAGGCACAAGGCAGGCACTAGGACCTGCACGGAATCCTGGCAGGGCTCGGAGGCAGCAGCAGCCGCGACACACCTAGACACTTCAGCCGACACACTAACGTGTCCCGACACACAGTTTGGAAAGCCCTGCTGTAGAGACTGAACAATTTTGGACAAAATTGTTAGGCTTCATCTTATAACAACTAACAAGATAAAGGCACTTTATTGGGCAGCTCATCTGCTTGAGAAGTTGGTGCTCAACTTGTTCATACCAGGGCTATAAACACCCAAATGCAAGAAAGCAGACTTCAGCAATCTTCTTAGATACTGTGCAACCAGTAAATATATAAATGGCTGAATTCATCAGCAAATCTCTTAGCCAATTGACAAAAAAATCTTTAGCATTCCCTCTTCAAATGCCATGAGATTTCAAGCCAGATGCTAAAATATCAATAGACTTGAACAATCCTATGTGGTTCTTGGCATTTAATAAATAATTATTTAAAAAGTAGTTTAGTTGAGTGTATGGATAGTATGCTGGGAAACTGGAAATGATCAGCCTACAGCACTGTAGTGCTGACCTGTGTGTTATATTCATAGCTTTGAAGATTGCTTAGAAACTTCCATTAGTAGCTGCAAACAGCTGCAAAGTTTTTTTAAATAAGAATTTTATTAAGTTTAGAACAAGGATAAAAACTACAAAAAAGGAAAAAAACTACAAAAAGGAAAAGAAAAAACTAAAAAGGTGAGAAAACACAAGGTGAAAAAAGTTTTTTTAAAGATTACATAAAGAGGTGACTTCTGACTTTTAACAGCAAGAATATACAACAATTTCTCATAATCAATCCCTTACTCTATATTAAACCAAAATCACATTATTTCTATGTCATTCCATTAGCACATTATAAAGATCACTAAATAAAATTGCTCCCTCTCCTTATATTAAAAGAAAAAAATATATATAGACCAAACATATATTATTTACCTTGTTAATCTCAACATCCCCCAAAAAAACATTTATTTAATTACTTCCTTCCTACCACTATTTTATACATTTCTGTCTACTATAGTAAAAGATCAAACTAAAATAGCATATAAATTTTCTGCCCTTACAATTAATAATACTACAGTTATTACAATCTTAATCATATTAAACCTAAAACCAAACATTTATTATTTACCTTGTTAATCTCAACCAAATCATTAAAGAAGAATAACATCAAACAAGCCTTAAAAGCAATCCAAATGAATATTCTCGAACCCTTACCCCACTTCAAAGTAAACCAAAGCATTCAGATATTTCCACAATACACACAGGGCATTTTTCACAAAGAAATCAAACAGCCCCACTGCCCCCCTTAAATGCATCGACTTCTCAGCAGAAAACCCCCTATAGATAACAACCCCTTCCTTTCCATAACATTCCATCAGAAAAACAATCCCACTTGCTGCTTGCAATTCGATCTGTCCCTTTAATTTCTTCAAACCAACAATCCAACCATCATCTGGCATTTCAGAAGCCTCAATCTCACTGTTAGAAGGAACATTTCCACCAATATTAGGCTCTTCAGTTTCTTCCACGACTTCCCCAACCAGATGACACATTTTAGGGCTGATGTTCTCCACAATATCCCGAGCATCTTGCAAAATAACTTGACAGGCATCAAAAAGAATCTGTTTAAGCTCACAACAGAACTCTGAGAAAGTCTGCTTGAAATCTTCCATGTCTCATGCAGTAAATTATAGTGCCCCCTTCACCAGCGAAAGTAGAATGTAATGGAAAATTTCTGGAACTGTTTACATAAGTAGAAGACTGATAACAGGCAGTTCCCCAGGGAAAAATAGCAGCAGAAAACTAAAGATCCAAAACAGCAGATTCAACGTGTAGGAAAATATTAAAAATTTCAAATTCAGTGCAGAAATAATAACAGGGAGACAAACATTTACTTTCAATCTTCCTCAATATTTGGATGGAAACAAGACAAAACTTAAAAAGAATTTTTAAAAATTAATCCCAAAAATAACGATAAGCGCTAAGAGAGTCCGCTTCTCCTTGCTATAGAAAGCCTCTCTTAGGGTACAATAAACAATAAAATATAAACTGGGTGGTTTAGAAATGGGGTGGCCAGTCTTAGTGTCCCTTTAAGGCTACAGCGCGGCTTGAAAATGGTGACATCCCAGCCTCCTGGCACCTCTTACTAGATTAGCGCGAACACAGTTTACAGTCCTCTGGCTGCAAGATGCCGTTCTGGAGGACAAAAGGGATGATTCCGAGTGTTTTCTTTGTCCAGGAAAACGCTCCAGGGCATCAGGAGAAACCTGCCTGAGCCGGAAAAAACTGCCGCGTTGTCAGTTCTGCCCATGGAGCCCACAGACATAGCTGTTCAGTCTGCCATGTCCCCACCAGAAGTCCCAAACAGCTGCAAAGTTGATAACTATGACCAACTGAAGAAAACATATTTTCCTAGTTCAGAAAAGCAATGACAGATTGCTAGTTTATCATTTCAACTCTTATTGCATGGCTATGTTACAAAGTGAAATAAAACCCAAAATCCTGCTATTACTAATTTTACGGACCAACATAGTTGCACTAATTTTACGGACCATTATAACCTAGTTGCACGGTTAGACTAAATCTATGATTTCAGTTTTTTAGCTAGCCTGTTCTCTACACAAACTCCAACATCATACTTGAGGATTTGAAACTGTTCCGTTGCAGTAAGGAAGATTGATCAAATATGAATGTGTATTGTGAATTGTAGTGCATAGATTGTTATGCTATACTTCCTCTCTTATGTAATACTGGACTCCATGCCTTTCTTCTGCTTTATGAGTTGTTGCCTTAGCTTTTCTGATTACACTGACGGCCTCTTGGTGAAGGAATAGCATGGGCGTATCTGGATCCCTCATAAGGGGCGTGGTGGCTCAGTGGGTAAGACGCCAGGCTTGTTGATCGGAAGATTGCAAGTTCGGAGGTTCGAATCCCTAGCCCTGCGTGCAGAGTGAGCTCCTGCACTAGCTCCAGCTCTTGCCAACCTAGCAATTCGAAAGCATGCAAATGCAAGTAGATTAATAGGTACCACTTTGGTGGGTAGGTAACAGCGTTCCGCGCGTGTCATGCGGCCACATGACCGTGGAAGCGTCTTCGGACAACGCTGGCTCTTTGGCTAACAAACGGAGATGAGCACCGGCCCCTAGAGTCGGACACGACTGCACAAATGTGCGGGGGGTACCTTTACCTTTTTTTTATCTGGATCCCTCTAGGGGCAATTATTTCTGTCAGAAAAGATAAAACCAGTTCAATATTCAGTAGTGTCTATGTTTATGTGTGCAAGGGATGAAGGAGGATCTGGGTTTTCCACTTTTCCCACTACTTCCCTCTCACATCACAACATGGAAGATTTAAACCCATTATGACTTAATCCACATGTACTTTCTCAACCAGCACAACTGAAATTAGTTATGTTATTACAACTAAAAGGGGACACAACTATGAAATACGTGCAATGTATAGTTAAATTTTGCCAGAAGGAATAAACGAGAAAACCAACAAAATGCCAAGGGATCAATCCATGCCCACTGAAGCATGCAACTGTGTGCACAGGAAGAGATTCAATGTATAATACTACTCCTCTTGTGTATTCAACATGTTTTTTCCATTTCTTCTGTCCTTCTATTTCCTGTCCTGTGTGTATCACTTAGCTAATGATGCATCTTCAAGTAGATTCTATATGATGTGATTGGTATTTTCCAAGAATAAGTTTTCCTTTCCATCTTCTCAGTAGGAACAAAACTGTACATAAATCTGTGCATGCTGGATGTTGTGCTTATTCAATGCAAGCACACAGATATTAGCTTATCTGCTTTAGCAACTGAGAAAAGCACCTAATATAGGGGTCGGTGACCTTTTCCCCTCTAACATAAGCCTTTGATAGAACTACTTTTGGGAGTCATCTGACAGGAGTTGGCAGGATCAAAGCTAACAATGGAGAGGGCCAGAGCCAAAATTGGTGGAAACTTTTTCTCTCTTCCAGCTCTTTCATCTTCTATTTTTTCCCCACTCATGGAAGAAGAAACAGTTCCAAGGAAAGACAGGTCCTCTTGCTAGTACTCTGAACTGATCTTCTGTTCAACACTCCTGAACTCAAATGATGAAAGGTGCATGTCCAGTTGTATTCACCATCTGATAATATCACATGTACAAGCTTTTAAAAGAAAAATATGCAAGATAATCTGCATTTGTTTTTGAATGTAATGTTTCCTGTTATATGATTATTCTGCACATTTTCCCCTAATATACAAATTTTTATATATGATTTCCCCATATAAACACATTTTGTACACAATTTCCACAAATGTACACATTTTTGTGCAAATCTGAGTTTGCAAATATTTCCATAGTACCAATATTTTTGATAGGAGAATGGTTTTTAAATGAGTAGCCTCAGATTTGAACTTTCTGCTGTTTGCTGTTTACAAGGAATGTTTTGTCTTCCTTTCCCACAGAAGCTTTGGTCATACGTATCAGAAATAATTGTTTTGAATTCCAAGAAACTGTGGGGAAAAGGTTAATACTTAGGGACCACCTATAGAAGCTGTCAAGTGTAAGCACATGGACACAAGCACAACACATCATCAGTCTGATAAATGAAAAAAAAATCTTATATTGTTGCTAGCGTCCTTAGAAAATGGAAAATAATCCCTTATCATCTTATGGGTGTAAAGAAGTAACTGATGTAATACACTGGATCTTCTAAACCAGGGTTTCTCAACCAGGGTTCCGTGGAACCCTAGGGTTCTGCGAGAGGTCACTAGGGGTCCCCTGGGAGATCATGATTTATTTTCAAAATTATTTCAAATTCAGGCAACTTCACATTGAAGAGGTAAGTTTCATTCTTTATTTTTAGTTTAAGAACACCCTTAATGCATATCTACAGGTCTACACATGAAACAAATATAATAATTTTGTAACTTCTGGCCTATATTTGAGCCTGAATGTGCAGGGGTTCCCCAAGGCCTGAAAAATATTCCACGGGTTCCTCCAGGGTCAAAAGGTTGAGAAAGGCTGTTCTAAACTGAGTTGGGGCTGCATGGATGGGTTGTTTATAGGACCATTAAGTCGGTTTTGGGAAAAATGCCCACTAAATAAAGTACCAAAAGATCTGGAGATAACACAACCAAGTATAGTCTCTTGGCATGCACAAGCCTAAGAGGACACTGGGGTCCTGGTTAGAGAAATGCTGAAGACCCCTGATTATATGCCCTTATAAGACGCTACAATGAATTACAAAGGTAATGTAAATTACTATATGACCCTTAGGCCAAGAATGCTACCTCAGATAAGGTGAGGGGGTGACCTTACTATGGAGGCCACCCTGGTGCCTTCAAATTCTGCATTTCCATTGATGCCTCTTCCTCCATCCTGCCTTTCTGATACTAACACCAGCTAACATAAACATTTGTTCTTTATTACTTTCATTAAGTGACTCCTTTCACACTTCTAAAAAAGACAACTGCCTGCTTTATGTTATCAGTCCCTTTTTCCCTTCAGGGTCATTCGTCTTCATAGTTTCAATTTTGCCTTTTATAATAGCCATTTTCTCAGGAAGGGAGTCAAGCAAACTTTGCCAAATTTCTTTTGAACTTCCACAAGTCCCAGTCTGAATTTCCAAACTGTGCCGTGCAAATAGTTCTCTGTATTTTGCAAGATGGAGAAACTGCTCATACATCAGGTGCACGTATTGAGTGTAGGATTAAGTGAACTGCATGCACTTATAAAAATGCCAGCTGGTTCTTGGAAATATGGCTCTACATTTCAGAAATAAGATGAGTGCGTGCATGTGGTATTGGAAAGAGACCACATGCTAAACAAGGAATCTGCTTTTGATATCACTATGGGATAAATGATTAAAGACCAGGCAACAGTCTAGCTGAAAAAAAATGTCATCCTTTTAGAAAAGACAGACAATTGGAGGTATAATGAGCAAGTGTACAGACTAGGTCAGCCCACTCAGAGAGCTTTCTACAACAGATGCCATTGTGTTTGCCTACAAATGGAAGTTGAGAGATCTATACCATCCTAGGTCTAATTCATTATCTAAATTCCATGTGGCCAATTAGCAAGCATGAGGATATTCTCTAACTAGCAGTGGATAGAGACGAATAGGATGTCCCTTTATATTCCATTAGTATTCTTCTTTTTTAGTCTTGAGAGGTCAGAAGGAAACTAGACACTTTACTTCCAAGACATAAAAAAGCCAACCCCCTCCTCCAAGTACGTTAAAAGGCTGAATGCTGAATCATTCTGCTGGCAGACAAAATGAGAGGCAGAAAAGACTCAATAGTCATATTAAGATGTCTGCCAAACCCATTTGAAAAACACATCTAATACCCCATGGATGGCTCTTGTGAGTCTTTGCTAGACATCCCTCCTAATTTAAGCAGGCCTAGAACACATCACCTGAATCCATAGAAATTGAAACATTAGGAAAGGAGGAGACAATGAAATAATAAATCAAAATGTAGGTTGTGGTGGGCTGTTAAATAAAAACAAACGTTGATTATCGTTGATGGGAACCAGTCAGTGCAAAGGGCCTTACTCTCTGCTACTCTGGATTCTCCAAGGAATGCTGGACATCAGCAGATGGCTTGCACCCAGGCTATCAAGAAGGCCTTGGTCCGTTTCAAGCACTGAGCCGGTCAGCCTCTGATTAAACTCAGACGCCAATTAAGCCTTCTTCCAGACTTGCTAAAAGACACGGGGTCCTTCCTTCTCTGCTCCCATAAACTGGGGTTATCTGAATTTGGGGTGGGGGGTAGGGACTGGAATAATTTCAGTTTAAGGACAACGATGGTTTAATATCCCTGAGTTTTTCTTTTTTAAATTCATCATTTGCAAGTTTTTTATGAATTCCCTGGAAGCCACCACAAACAAAAACATAGAGCACCTGGGGGTGAGCTGGAATTTTAAAATCATAGTTTCATTATGCTTTTTTTTTTAAGGTTTAGTGACAGAGCACGTAATGCTGAAACAAACAAATCACTGAGAAGTCAAAACAAATAATTTCCTTTGATTCATTTCCCTGACAGCTTTCCCTGATGGACTGTCATTCCCCCTCTCTCTTTTAAAGATTTTCAAAGTTGGAGACCCATGTTGTGAACAACTTTCAGGCATCCGGACAAAGTGAAACAGGCTCTGTTTTTAACACCAAACCTCAAGTCAGTGATGTGGAGAGCTTTGGCAATTCTACAAAACCCAGGCAGAATGGGTGCAGCCTAAACAGGTCAGGCTGTTTGGTTTCTGTTTCTGAACCACTGAGCATAGAAGCAAATTATATAAACCTTGCTCAAAAATATCAACAATAGCCCAGACTTGATTAAGAGGCCTCATTTTCTTTCATCTGATGTTTGAAGAAGTAGCATGGAAAGACATCTCAACATAACTGCTGTTTATAAATGTCTGTGCTTGTAAAAGTACAGTTGCTATACAGTAATTGTATTCTAAAGCTACAGAGAAGCTTGTGGGTTTGTTTGCTTTTTACAACAGCTGAACCCAACAGCAGGATATTGAGACTGTTGATTCGTCTCTCAGTGTTCATGGTGAACGATGCAGGATTTAGCCATCGATATTAGGAATCCTGGCACACCTGGCTGTGTTCACACATTGCACTGAACTGCAGACAAGCTGACCTCATATATAGGTTCTCGTTGTATGAATCCAACTGACTCCTGCAGTCTTTGACCTTGTGGCTCTGGGTTACTATCTAATGAAATTACATTATCCAGGCTCACGAGGATGAAGGAGGAGATGGTTCCAAGCTGAGAGCCAAAGGACCTGGACCTTCTCATTCTGGAGATAACATGCAGCCTGTCAAGGTGGTTTTCATTATCAGTGAAAACTACCTTGACAACCTCATCTTCCATTCATTTATTGAATGACAGTGTCCAAACTGTCACCACACCCTGAGAAATTTGGGAGCAGTGGGCTCATTCTGAGTTTTGAGACCATGCTGAGGGCATTCTCCCAAAATGACTATATGCAGGATTTGCTCATTCATAAAATGGCTTCCATAGTGGACATGGACAATCATAAACATCTATTAGTCAGAAATCAAATGAATGAGGATGCTTCATGCCCTCTCATTGGCAGGGATATATTTAATCTCTGGAGTATTTTTATTTCCTTTTCTTTGGACAGGTGACCAGATTTCCAAATGAAGCAGAGGAAGCAACCACCCACTATTTTCTGAGAATGCCTAAGGTAGACTTGGAAATCAAAATAAAACTGGAGGCTGGCATTTTGCTTACAGTGTATCAACTTATCTATTTCCTTTTCTTTCAGACTAAAAAAAAGTATTTTAACTCAAGAGGGACACGGAAACTGATGATTATGGAGCAAGGTATCTGATGACAACATACAATATGTTAAGGACCTCACTAATCCTATCACTAATCATGATATGAGATAAAATATTTCTTTGTCTATGACTCTCCCATCATCCAACCTCCTGAGAATAATAAATCTGTATCTACTTTTTTCTACATCATGCATAGTAGTGCAAACCTCTCCCCTGATTTGTTTCCCCTTCCCAATTAAGATATATCAAACACTGTGACTTTACCTCCACCAAGAATAGCTTCAATGGTCTAGCCATTTTGCACGACAATTTCTGCACCACAGCCAGCTTGAAAACACCTTTCTTAAGGCGTGGCAGACAGAACTGGATATCCTATTTCAAGTGTAGTCACACCAAAATGTAGGGAATGAATTAGACCTAGGATGGTATAGATCTCTCAACTTCCATTTGGAGAGAGAGAGACAGAGAGAGAGAGAGAGAGAGAGAGAGAGAGAGAGAGAGAGAGAGACAGAGGGAGGGAGGGAGGGAGGGAGGGAGGGAGGGAGGGAGGGAGAGAGAGAGAGAGAGAGAGAGAGAGAGAGAATGAGAATATGTATATTTCTGGGCACCACTTTGAAAAGAAGATTGTAGAGTTGAAAAGGTGCAAAAAAGTTTAAGACAAGAGCCATTTTTCACGTACGTAGAAGGGAGTGATCTATATGCCCTTAGATGTTGACAGGTTTCACCTAAACCAAAACGTGACACTAATTTGGAGGTTCTTCTGTCCTCAGGAAAAAGAAAAATTGACGAATGTCAAAGCATTATGACAAGCTCAATAAATTCTCTCTCAAGAGAGGACTGCACATACCTTTTCCTTCTATGGCACTAAACTTGAAGGAACATAATGTTCGTATTACTTCATGTCACTAATTTTCAAGAATCCAAACACTCCTGATTATTGATAGACATGTTGGCATCGCAGTATGAGTGAGTAGTCAAGGCTGTTTTAGAACCCCCTTCTTGTTATAATGATTAGCTAGCTAGCAGCCTGCCTAGTTGGCTGGGAATTCTGGGAGCTGTAGACAACACATTTGAAGGACCCCCATCAGGGAAGTCTACCCTGGTCCTACTCCTATCTCTATTTCCTTGTTTACTTGAGAGCATGTGATATATAGCAAGTCATGTGGATTTTAGTGTTATTGAAGTCAATGAAATTTTGCCCACATATAAAAATGCTCAAATTTCCCATTGACTGAGTCACATATATCTTTTAATAGATTCCATCCAAATCTAACATTACTCTGCTAAAAAATTTCCAGTTTTAACTGTTCTCACTTTTATCCTTTCCACCATCGGTTTCTTTTTGAGGTCTGCAAGAACCTGTTATACTGCATTCCTGGATTAATGGTTAGCCATTGCTGATGAAATAGCTTTTGCTACTAAATATCTACAAATTCCCTATAAAATACAGTCATAATATGAAGAAGAAAAGGAAACATAATGAAAAAGGCAGGTGAAAGTAACTGAAGATCTGCGTCTTGACCTCTTTAAGAAAAAAGTGGCTTGTCATTATCTGTATGCAAAGCAATAAAAACTTAATAGAATAGTTCCAGGTAATTAAAATTAATATACAGTAATATGTACTTGAGTTTTGTTTTTTATAAGACATTATACAATAGTCTTATATTTAGGTTAGACATCATTTCAAATTTAGTTTACTTTTTAAATTTAAGATATTTAAAAACTCTATTGATAGTGGAAACCTACATCAACCCCTAACACAGAGCTTTCCAAACTGTGTGTCGCGACACAAAAGTGTGTCGCCACACACAGTCTGGTGTGGTGCCACACAACCCGGAAGCGCTGATCATCAGCAGCGCTTCCGGGTTTTCCCGCGGCGACACACCAACGGCGGCGCACAAAAACCAAAAGCGGCAGCAGCACTTCCGGGTTTTTGCGCACTGCCGCAACGGCGGCACTTCCAGGTTTTCCCACGGTGGCACACCAACAGCGGTTGGTGTGTCGCCGCGGAAAACTTTGGAAAGCCCTGCCCTAACAATTCAATCCTTTGCATATCAACCTGCATATTAATCTTACTGAATTCTGTGGGATTTAAGACCATGTTGCTGTCTTAATTTATCATAGTATTTACTCTTGATCCAAAGTACATTTCCTAGCACTTGGATACTAAAAATTGGAATGCGCATATTTGGATCATGGGATCATAGAACTGGAAGTGATCTTAGAGGTTATCTACCCAACTCTCTGCTCAGTGCAGAATCCACTATTGAATCTCTGACAGAAGACCATTCAGACTCTATTTGAAGACCTCTAGCAAAGGAGAACTTACAACATCATATGGCCATCTGTGCCAGTGGCTGAGATCTTGTACACTCTGGAAGTTACTTCGGATGTCTAGGCAGAACCTGCTTTCTTGTCTTTTCAACCCATTGGTTCAAATCCCGCCCTCTGCAGCAATAAGACTACTCCCTCTTCTGTATGACAGTTCTTCACATATTTCAACTTAGTCACCAGTCATTATAAATATGTAATACAGTATATGTATCTATTATATTAATATTCCACTTTTTAACCCAAATGAGTCTCCAAAGCAGCGTACAAATCAGTATAAAAGCAATCATGTAAATAAAACCACCATCATCTTCAAAATACATAGCAGCATTAATCAACACAAGAAGGCCCAGCAAAAATCTCAGCAGGATAAATATTCTCAAAACTCTAAACTGAGAACATCATAAATCCAAGAATCCCAAAAGACTGCTTTAATTCTCTGGCTTAGTTTACATAGCAAACTTTGTTTGGTTTGGGCTTAGCTCAATTTGTGAAGCCTGTCATGGTGGTTTATAAGCCTTTGTTTATAGTTTAGTATATGTATGAATCAGTCAACTCTGATTTAGTCAACAAAACATAGTTTAAGTAATCGATGGATTAGCCTAATGTATGAACCTAGTCACTGTTAAAATACTGAAAAGAACAGGACAAGGTCGGTTTTGTAAGAGAATTTCATTCAGTTTTCTATACTTCTTCCAAGTAGTCACCCAATAATTCTGATAACAGAGAAACAGAGAGGAAGTTATAGGCAAATGTTTATACAGGACCAAATTGTTTATCATTAACATCTTCCTATAAGCTGTTGCTTGTCTATCAACAGCTATTTCATCAAAAGCCTGATGAGGAAAAACCATCAGCTTTTGAGTTGGCTAGAAAGAGATGAGACATAATGAAGATTTATAAAATGATGCATGTTACGAAGAAGGAAGAAAAGGAAGTTTTTCCTCCCTCTCTTGAAATATACCACCCGGTGATCATCCAACAAAACTGAATGGTGGGAGAATCAGAAAAGATAAACAGAACTACTTCATCACACATCATACCATGTATCAGGAGATGTAATGATGTATAAAATCTTGAATTGCTTTAAAAGAAAAAGAGGAACATTCATGAAAATAAAGCTATTTGTGGCTACTAATCACAATAGCTATATTTTACCTTTAGTATCAAAGGCTAGTAGTTAAGGAACATGAATGGGAGGCTGCTAGTGCACTCAGGTCTTGTTTGTTAGCATCTATTTGATCATAGTAAGAACAGAACGTTGGACTAGAAGGAACCTTGGTAATATCCAGCATAGCATTTGTTGAAAGTTCAATTCAGAGGAACTTGAATTTAAGATGAGGTAGCAAGCGGGTTGGGCCTCCCATCTTAGACAGGCAACAGAGCACTCTTCAAATGGTAACTCATACTGCTATAGCTGAGATTATTCTTAGCATCAAGGTGTCAAAACAGATATAAAATGCATGCAGAGCCTCATGCTTAAGAACAACAAATCACAGAGTTTCTCCTAATATAAGATTAAGATTAAAGTTTTTCTTTTTCTTTTTTCTTTACTGATTTGCTAAATTCATTAAAATCTTCAGACCAGATAGAACTTGCTGCATTTTTCTTCTCAGTTTATAATTTATAAATTTAATCATACTGTACAATAAAGGTAAAGGTTCCCCCCGCACAGTTGTGCAGTCGTGTCCAACTCTAGGGGCCAGTGCTCATCTCCGTTTGTTAGCCGAAGAGCCAGCGTTGTCCGAAGACGCTTCCACGGTCATGTGGATGGCATGACGCACACGGAACGCTGTTACCTTCCCACCAAAGTGGTACCTATTCATCTACTTGCATTTGCATGCTTTCGAATTGCTAGGTTGGCAAGAGCTGGGGTGAGTGCAGGAGCTCACTCCGTCACGCGGGACTAGGGATTTGAACCACCGAACTTGTGATCTTCTGATCTACAAGCCTGGCGTCTTACCCGCTGAGCCACCATGCCCCCTTACTGTACAATACTGTACAATAATACTGTACAATAATTTGATTCTAATGTTGATTTATTTTAACTTTCCAAGTTTCAAAATGATATAATTTTTCTTGCCAGTTTTATAGTGCTTATAATTTTTTACAATTTGCTTTTCTCTTGCTTCTATTTCTGATAATAAGTGTAAATTTAATAAATAATGATAAAATAATAACAAAAAATAGAAATAAAGAACAAGAACTACAGTTGCATTTGATTGCCCTCTGCAGAATGGACATCACTGCTGGATGGGAACTCCTGTTGTGCAAACATAAGTCTGCTTTCATGATGTTGTATGTAACCCAATGAGATTTACAAGACAATAAAACCTGCATTTCAAATAGTTGATATCTGAGAATAATATTGTATCCAGAAGTTAATCATGACTTTTAACCATCAGTGTCATATGTATAGCAAAAATTATTATTAATATATAACCATACCATTAATGCATTTGGTCCAGCTTTGCAATTACATTACTGGCATACAATTTACAGTCAATAAAACCTTGTTGCTTTCTTTCAAGATTCTCCCCCAAGGTTCAGTGTCTGTGAAAATACTGTAACAGTAACAATATCAGCACTGTGCAGATTTGCAGACTTCTCAGGGTTGTGGTGTTTTGATATAATCTCTTGCTAATCTGTTTCATGCATTATATAATATGCATGGCAACTGATATAGAATATCAGATGCTTAGTTATACATCTATACATATTCTATACATCACTGGCGATCACTCGTAGCCGAGTAAGATTGTCTTCCAAAGGTAAAATTTTAACGGTGGATCCGTAAGTGGCTATAAAGGCCAATTCTGGATCCGCACAACCTCCCACAATGAGGGCATAGGTTTCCGGGTGGGAGACGGTCATGATGAGGGTTTGCCTGACGTGCCTTCCTTTTAGCTCTTTTCTCCTTTTCGCCCTGTACTCGTGCCTCTTCAAAGTCCATAGCGCCATTAATAAAGGATGACCTCCAATTGAAACGCTCATGAGTTAGGGCTTCCCAGTTCTCAATGCTGATATTACATTTTTTTAAATTAGCTTTGAGAGTATCTTTGAATCTCTTTTGCTGTCCACCAATATTCCGTTTTCCATTCTTAAGTTGGGAGTAAAGTAGCTGCTTTGGAAGACGATGGTCAGGCATTCGAACAACATGACCGGTCCAGCGAAGTTGATGTTGGATGATCATTGTTTCAATGCTGGTGGTTTTTGCTTCTTCTAATACGCTAACATTAGTCCGCCTATCTTCCCAAGTAATTTGCAGAATTTTTCGGAGGCAGCGTTGATGGAATCTTTCAAGAAGTTGGAGGTGGCATTTGTAGAGGGTCCATGTTTCACAGGCGTACAGAAGGGTTGGTAGTACAATGGCTTTGTAAACAAGCATTTTGGTCTCCCTGCGAATGTCCCGATCCTCAAACACTCTACGCTTCATTCGGGAGAAAGCTACACTCGCAGAGCTCAGGCGATGCTGAATTTCAGCGTCGATGTCGGCTTTTGTAAATAGATGGCTGCCGAGATAAGAAAAGTGGTCGACATTTTCTAGTGACACACCCTTAAGCTGGATTGATGGCGCTGCAGAGGGATTGGTTCGAACTTGCTGGTAAAGCACTTTGGTTTTTTTAATGTTAATCGAGAGGCCGAGCTTTTCATATGCTTCTGCAAAGATGTTTAGGATAGTTTGAAGATCTTCCTCGGAGTGTGCACAGACTACGTTATCATCAGCATATTGAAGTTCTATAACAGAAGTTGCAATTACCTTATTTTTTGCTTTCAGCCTACTAAGATTAAAAAGCTTTCCATCTGTTCGATATATAATTTCTACACCAGTAGGAAGTTTCTCTTCAACAAGGTGCATAATCATAGCGATGAAGATAGCGAATAAGGTTGGAGCAATAACACATTCCTGTTTAACGCCGGATTCCACTTTAAATGGATCGCTTTGAGAGCCATTGTTATTCAGGATTGTTGCCATCATGTCGTCATGGAGTAACTGCAAGATGTTCACAAATTTATCAGGGCATCCGATTTTCAGAAGGATGGTCCAGAGAGCAGTACGATTTACAGTATCAAAAGCTTTAGTCAGATCAATAAACGCCATGTACAGAGGGCGGTTTTGCTCCTTGCATTTTTCTTGAAGCTGTCGTGCAGTGAAGATCATATCCACTGTTCCCCTGGAAGGGTGGAAGCCATTTTGCATTTCAGGGAGGATGTCTTCTGATACAGATAGGAGACGGTTTGCAATGATCTTTGCAAGGATTTTGCCTGCTGTGGCTAGAAGGGAGAAGCCTCGATAGTTTCCACAGTCTGTTCTATCACCCTTTTTAAAGAGAGTGATAATTATGGCATCACTAAAGTCTGCTGGATTCTCCTCCCTCATCCAGATTTTTTCGATGAGCTTATGAAGTTGTTGTGTAAGTTCAGGCCCGCCTTCTTTAAAGACTTCAGCAGGAATCCCATCAGGTCCACTAGCTTTGTTATTTTTCATTTGTTTAGTGGCTTTGCTGACTTCCTCCAAACTAGGGGGTACTGCAAGCTCATTTCTTATTTGTTTTTGCGGGATTTGCAAGAAGACTTCGTCAGCCACAGTAGAGTGACGATTAAGGAGATTGTAGTAATGCTCTTTCCAGCGCAGTGCAATAGACTCTTTGTCCTTTAGAAGTTTAGCACCATCTACTGAGCGTAAGGGATTTGTACCATGGTTTGTTGGTCCATAGATGGCCTTTATGGCATTAAAAAAGCCCCGTGCATCATGAGCATCTGCAAAATGTTGGGTTTCTTGGGCTTTTTTTATCCACCATATGTTCTTAAGTTCTCTAGTTCTTCTTTGGACTTCTGCCTTTGCACTGGCATAGATTTTTTTCTTAACGGCACAGTTAATATCTTTTTGCCATATCTGGAAGGCTTTCCTTTTCTTGTCAATAATATGTTCAATCTCACTATCGTTCTCATCAAACCAGTCCTGATGTCTCTTAGTCTGGTATCCGATAGTTTGTTCACAGGCTGAAATAATAGAAGTCTTCAATTTAGTCCAGTGTTCCTCAACGTTTTCAGGAAGTTCCATAGGCAGATGTTCCTTGAGAGTTGATTGAAAGCAAGCTCGTTTAATAGGATCTTGAAGGGCCAGTGTATTCATTTTACGCCTTGGTTTTCTTCCTTGGAGCCTACGATGAGGGACAATCTTTATGGCCATCGTGGATCGAATTAATCAATGGTCTGTCCAGCAGTCATCGGCGCTCATCATGGCTCTGGTGAAAAGTACATCACGGCGATCTCTAGCACGGACAATTACATAATCTAAAAGATGCCAGTGCTTCGACCGTGGGTGCTTCCATGATGTTTTAAATTTATTTTTCTGGCGAAAGAGTGTGTTAGTAATGACAAGGTTATGCTCTGCACATTTAGTCAGAAGTAAGATTCCATTCGTGTTGCTGTTGTCAACTCCTTCTTTCCCAATGATCCCTGGCCACAAATCAAAATCATGCCCAACTCTTGCATTGAAATCGTCCAGGAGGATAATTTTATCCTCCTTTGGTATCTCTGAAAAGATGGTGTCCAGCTGGGTATAAAATTTTTCCTTGATATCCTCATCTGCATCTAGTGTTGGTGCGTAAGCACTTAGGATAGTTGCCTGTTGGTTTTTGGCGAGTTTTATTCGCAGAGTTGAGAGTCGTTCGTTAATCCCAGTGGGAACTTCTGACAAGAGCTTCACAATGTTGTTTTTGATAGCAAAGCCTACCCCATGTATTCGTCGTTCTTGTTCAGGCAGTCCTTTCCAAAAGAAGATATAACCTCCTTTTTCTTCCTTCAACTGTCCTTCTCCTGCTCTTCGAGTTTCTTGGAGTGCTGCTATATCAATATTAAAATGTCTCAGCTCCCTTGCAATAATGGCAGTCCTACGTTCAGGTCGTTCACTATCCATATTGTCTTGCAGTGTCCGTATATTCTTTTTTTTTTTTTTTACATAAATTTTTATTAAATTTTAAGATACATATTAAAATGTAGAACAAGAAATAAAGAAAAAAATACAAAGTAAGAAAAAAGTAAAAGAAAAGTGAAGTTAAGAAAAATAATATACAAAAGAAGTATAGAAAAGAGATGGCCTCCAATCTGTCTTTGGTCTTTAAGTACAATATTTGCTTTAAATGTTGGTCTTTCATACAATACACAGGAACTTTTCTTTGTCATATACATTTCAATTTATATAGTCCAATCTTCTAATCTTCATGTAGCTTTCATCTTTCTATCAATTCTCCATTAGTCCATCTGTAATTTCCATTCCTTAAGGTAATATCAATTTAAATATTCTTTACTGCATCAAATTCCATTTTTACATCCATGTTCATATCCTTAATAAAATCCAATTAGTCTTAAAACATATATATAGCAAATAGAGGCCTTATTTTATCTCTACGGTAATTTGTATTTTATTCTAATTCTATTAAAATAAAATATATTCTATTCATACATATCCATAAAAACAACCTTAATTAAACTTAATCTATATTTAGATTACAATTATACCATAATCTACATCCTCCTACATATTTACCTATTTAACAAATTTTTATATCTATTTATTCCCCTAATACATAACCTAACAACAGTTCTCAATAGTATTCATACTAGTAATTATAAAAATAAGTCATCTTATAACAATATTAATTCTAATTCAAACTTAACATCCCATCCTTCATATATCTCCCTAAATTTTTTTCTATTTTCCAAGTACTCTATAACAACAATTTATATTTGTATCACTGGTTTTATAACCTTTTATCTATGATTAAAATATCATATTTTTATACATCCATACAGTTTCACATATTAATTTTTAACATTTAATATTCCCAACAGTTATATTACTAATAATTAATACTTTTACAAACTCAATATCCAGTTAAAATCCATGGTTTCAATACCTTTATTATCCCACCTAATGTTAAATCTCTTATTCAAGTTATACCAAAGTCATAATGTGTAACCTTTTTTGTTCTGTATCTCTTATAGTGTGTCAGAACCCATGTTTCACAATATCTATCAAATTGCATATTCAGCCTTTGTCCTAACCACAACTGTCCCAATATGTTTGTGCCAAAGTTATATTGTTTTATTGTCTGTCTCATATCGGGTGTAAGAATGATTTTTTGAATCAATGTGTTTGAAATTCCCCCTTCTTGCCCTTCTTCTATCTCAAAGTTTTTTTCTTCTGCTTCCGTTTCTATTTTTTGTTCTTTTTGTTCCTGATCTTGCAAAAATAAAATTAAAATTTCCAGTGATTTTTCAATATCCGAGAGGGCTTCACAAATCTCCACCTTAAATTCTTGAATTGCTTGAATTACTGCTGCGGTTACTGTTGAGAAACCCATTCTTCTCCACCCCCTCTTGTTTTCAAGCTTCAACAACGGCCGTTCTAGCCAAAACAAATAGATGGTCAGCTGATCTATTCATGGGAAATTACCGGCATAATCCATTAAGCAAAAAGTTTTTTTTTTAAAAAGAAATAAAGGAAGATAAAAAGTTTCTATAATCAAAAATAGGCAAGAAGGTAATACCTCAAACAGTTCATAAAAAGAGAAAGAGAAACTAAATTTCTACCATTATAAAAAGAAAAGAAAAAGAAAAAGAAAAATCCAGTTCAAATGTTAATCCAACAAAGTATATTCACAAGCTGTTTAATATCAACTCTTATACTTCCAACTGGGATTGAGTCTTCTGGTAAATTAGAAAGATAAAAAGTAAAAAATAAAAAATGTAAGCATAATTATACTTCAGACATAAAATCCATTATATTTCCATCTTAATTGTTATAGCAAAGAAAGTACAAGATTGCCAACATTTTGTGCAATGTCCAAAGAAAGACTCTAGATGGTAAAGCAGTCCAATTTAAATGAAAAAATAAAATAAAGTGATCTAAAAGCCAGCTTTAGCTCTAACTTACGATTCCCTCTAAGAGCTTGTGTGGTTCTCTCCGATCGCTTCACTGTCTCCAGTCCCTGCTCTCTCCGTAGCAAAAAACCACAGAAAAAAAGCAGGAGGGGGCAATTCCAACGACCCCGTGAGTAATCTTCTGCTTCTCCCCTCTCCAGGGAGAACTTCAGTGGTCCTATAATTTCCATAGACCACCGCAAAGCAGGGAAAAGTTAGCCAGGCTTTAAAAAACCTGACTTGTCGAGCTGGCAGCTGACTCGGAGTGGCAGTGTCCATATATTCCATGTTCCAAAATTCATGTGTTTTTTACGACCGCTAGATGGTGACCCCACTGGTTGCGGTAATCCAGTCAGGGAGAAAATGAGGCAGACTATGTTTAGGGCACCTTTTCTAGCCCCCTCCCCATATGGGGTGAGCAGAGTGGATCCTAAATAGGGCTGCTCAGTCGTGGATACAGCTGCCGAAATACTCAACTGCCTCGATCCTTGAGTCAGGGCGACTGAATCCGTATCCACTGCCCATGTGCTGGTCCATGACTAGGAGCTTCTGGATTTCACAGTCCTGCCCCCGTTGCCATTCGTCAGTCGCCATGGGACTTTTGGTTGTTTTGGGTTTGGTGTGGTTGGAAGACGCCTGTGCGTGAATTTGTTTTATGTGTGGAGATCGGTGCACAACGATCAGCACACAACCTTCACAGAAAAAGGCTCTAATCCAATGGCATGGATACCATGACGATTGGTGACCTTTTGTCTGCTGCAGCCTTCATCCGCCTTCGCAGCCATTGTAACAATACACCTTGTTATCTTCCGCCTGTTCTGCCGTTGAGGACTTTCTTGGATCGTTCTTTGTCTGGTTCCTCCCCCTGGACCTTACCGCCATGGGTGACCCTGCCATGAGTACATGACTCCCGACGGCTTCGCTCACAGGGTTCATTGGGAACACACAAGCCCACTCACCACAACAAGGTGACGATCCAGCGTCAGACACTTAGTTATACATCTGCTTCAATCACGCTATTTTTGGAACTCATATAAGCCAGATGAAAAGGCTCAGCTTTTTCCTTTCTTGAGAACATTCTAATGCTAAGAGTTCAGTCTTGGCTTTCTTGTGCACTTCAGTTAAACAGGTCCTGTATATCATCTGCAATCTATTATTTTCCATGTTTATCTTAAAATTCGACTGGAGTAGATTAAAAATTGATAACCAGATTTATGTTCTATAGATTCTCCTTTAAGTTGCCCAAGAACAGATTTAATTTAACTGACAAGAAGAAATCTAAGATGCTAACATTTTAAGTTGCTCATATAAACTGCTGGGTAATAGGAACTGGCATATGAATTAAGAATTGAAAGCAAATTTCTTTAAATTCTTCAAACACACCAAATCTTTTAAAAACATGAATTTTAGTAATTATTTCCAAAGCATCTGAACCTTCATGACATAGAGAGCTTTGAGATTTGAAGTATCAGTTGAAGAAGTCACCAATGTTTTTACTTACTGAAAAAGGAAGTCATCTTCAAATTCAGCTTGACTCCTGGTGACTCCATGGATACTTTTATATATAGGGTTTTTTGGCAAACATTTTACAAGTGGCTTGCTATTGACTTCTTCCATGACATTTTACAGACTTCTCATCTAGCTTATTGCTGTAGTATTTCTTGGAGGAGTCCCATCCAAGGACTAGCCAAAACCAACCCTGCTTATATTCAGAACCCAGACAATCTCACCCAAGGGATAACAACTGCAGAGCTAAATCAATATTCTCAGCTAGAGGGTGCTCTCTTAGAGACACCTATCTGACCGGGTTTGGGATTTTTTTTAATACAGTAAAGCATAAAGGTAAAGGTTCCCCCCGCACATTTTGTGCAGTCGTGTCCGACTCTGGGGGCCGGTGCTCATCTCTGTTTGTTAGCCGAAGAGCCAGCATTGTCCGAAGACGCTTCCAAGCTCATGTGGCCGGCATGACGCATGCGGAACGCTGTTACCTACCCACTGAAGTGGTACCTATTAATCTACTTGCATTTGCATGCTTTCGAATTGCTAGGTTGGCAAGAGCTGGGGCTAGTGCGGGAGCTCACTCCGTCACACGGGACTAGGGATTCGAACCTCCGAACTTGCGATCTTCCGATCGACAAGCCTGGCATCTAACCCACTGAGCCACCATGCCCCTTGTACACAGTAAATAGGTAAAGGTAAAGGTACCCCCCGCACATTTGTGCAGTCGTGTCCGACTCTAGGGGCCGGTGCTCATCTCTGTTTGTTAGCCAAAGAGCCAGCGTTGTCCGAAGATGCTTCCGCGGTCATGTGGCCAGCATGACGCGCACGGAACGCTGTTACCTACCAACGAAGTGGTGCCTATTCATCTACTTGCATTTGCATGCTTTCGAATTGCTAGGTTGGCAAGAGCTGGGGTGAGTGCGGGAGCTCACTCCGTCCCGCGGGGCTAGGGATTCGAACCTCCGAACTTGCGATCTTCTGATCGACAAGCCTGGCATCTAACCCACTGAGCCAATACTTCCAAGTAAATATGCCCAGGATTGTACTGCAATTGACCTAAATATACTTTTAAGAGAATTATATCATTTGTTTTAAAATGCAATTTAAGAAGGCAAACAATATTCAAATCATTATTTTTCATTCATAGGATGACTTTGGACACATCCTTAGGGATGCTTCTATGAAAATGTTTGGGAAAAAAGGTCAGCACCTTGTTCCTCTGAGCTGAAGGTGGATCAGACAGGAACAAATTGAATTTCAGTTAATGTATATATGATAATCTAGGAACTAGATTTATAGATATCCTCCAGTCATGAATGGGAAGTAATTTGAATTCTTAATGGATTGGTGGTCATTTGGGATCTTCCAAATATGATTCATTGCTGTTAATAGGTAGAGAGGTGGCTCTTATTCAATGGAACAGTGGATTAAGCATGTAGAATTCTGTGTTTGCATCATCCTTAAAAACACTAGGAGTGGGAAATACTCCAAGATTCTAAATGTGGTTTAGCCAATGAAAATATTCTCTAGAAGTTTCATCATCTGTCCTTATATTAGTGTCAGATATCGTAACAAATTATAATAATTGGTGTAGCGATACTGACCATGTTCATAGATTTTAATCCCCATTCTCTTTCACATAACTCTTATATTGGTATCCCAGCAATTCACCTGTGGGTTTTTTTCCCTGTTATTTCTGTTAAATGGTGGATGACCAAGGCTAAAATTCCAGGAAACAAAGTGATCTTGTTATGAGAGGTAAATAGCTGACAGTGATCAGACCAATAATAATATCATATTGCAGGCACCTACATACTGTATTTATTTCACATTTTTTTCCTGGAATATGGCAAGCCTTTTTTTTCCCTACCATAGACTAACATGGCTCTCTTCCAACAATGTCTGACAAAAGTAGCAAATCTCTGTCTCAACTAAGCATGGAGGAGAAGTTAGTTCGGTTTCATCTTACTGTAAAACTTTCTGGAACTAAGATAGGCTTTCAGTTGTATTGGATTCAGATGGATGTTCTTCTCTGCAATCTTTTTATTTATTTTTAAAGTGTTTTTAACAGTTGTGATATTGTTTTAATTCTTGGTCATAAACTACCCAGAGTCATGTTCAGTGAGATGGGCGACCATATAAATGTGTTAAATAAATAACTGAATAACTGAATGAATGAATGAATGAATGAAAGAATGAAAGAATGAAGGAATGAAAGAATGAATGTACTAGATGTGGCTTCAGATCCATGTGGAAGGCAAACTGAGCTTCTGCTGATCAGATGAAGGCACTGCTTGGTGCTTCACATAACACCACATTGCAGCAAGAGGAAAGTGTGACCTGCCATAATAGAAAGTACCCAACAATACCATCAACTGTTCAGAAAGGGATTCAATTTGCTTCCCATGCAGATCTGGTCATGCTCACAGAGGAAACCAAACATTCACAATATTGTTCTACAATCACTGGTACAGTATATATTTCTTGTGGCAAACAACCTGAGCATTAGAGGAAAATATAACAAAAAAGCATATATTTATGAAATAATCATACAAAATGCTATATTAAGGGAGTATTTTCAGGAAAATTGATTTGTTTTAAATTTAAACTTTCTGGTATTTCTGGTGTCTAGTTTAGCCCCATGAAAGCAAGAGTCTTTCAAAAATATACAAATCAGCAGTTTTTCAAAATGTCACTGGCATTTATTACACAATCAGTGCTATCTAATGGATCTGCAATTAACTTCTTCAGCCATACCCTTATTGCAGAAACTTAACTTTCAATAAGGTCATAAAATAATATTTTCCTTCCCTTTCCCTTTCCCTTTCCCTTTCCCTTTCCCTTTCCCTTTCCCTTTCCCTTTCCCTTTCCCTTTCCCTTTCCCTTTCCCTTTCCCTTTCCCTTTCCCTCCCTCCCTCCCTCCCTCCCTCCCTCCCTTCCTTCCTTCCTTCCTTCCTTCCTTCCTTCCTTCCTTCCTTCCCTCCCAAGTTTTCTTTTATTTTCTTATTGACACAGAACCAGAGAAACAGTAGTTTACTACTCCATGATTTTTTGGTAGCCCACGCAAAAGTATCATAAAATATTTTGTTTTTTCCTTATCATTGGGGCAAAATGGCTTCTCATTTTTTTAAAATCTGAGTTTATTTATTTATTTATTATTTAAACTTATATCACCACCCATCTCCCCCAAATGGGGGACTCTGGGTGGTTTACAATAAAATCAATAGTTAAAAAGATATAAACATAAACTTACAATCCAACCAGTATAAATAGAATAAATACATGTAAAATCCAAGGGCTAATACAATCTAAAATAATAGGGAGGGCATTACGGCGCCAGCCACCCCCAGGAGGAGCTATTACCTTTCCTATCCCAAGCAAGGCGGCAGAACCAGGTCTTCAAATTCTTCCAGAAGGCCGGGAGTGAGGAAACCTGCCTCAGCTCTGGGGGCAAGATATTCCAAAGGGTGGGTGCCACTGCAGAGAAGGCCCATCTCCTGGACCCCGATAGATGGAATTCCTTTACTGATGGGGTCCGTAGCATGCCCTCTCTGCATGACCAGGTGGGGATGTTATGGGGATGAGATGGTCCCTCAGGTAACCTGGTCTCATGCCATGTAGGGCTTTAAAGGTGATAACCAACACCTTGAATTGGACCTGGAAGCAAACTGGTACCCAATGCAGCTCGCACAGCAGTGGTGTCACGTGTGCCGATTTTACAGCACCAAAAACTGTCTGTGCGGTGGCATTCTGGACCAGCTGAAGCCTCCGGATACCCTTCAAGGGTAGCCGCATGTAGAGCACATTGCAATAGTCTATATGGGAGATGACAAGGGCATGAGTGACTGTTCGGAGGGCATCTCGATCCAGGAATGGGCGTAGCTGGTGCACAACACGAAGTTGCGCAAAGGCCCTCCTGGCCACGACTGCCACCTGCTCTTCGAGCAGGAGTCGTGAGTCCAGGAGGACCCCCAGGTTCCGCACTGAGTCCGAATGGAGCAGTACCACCCCATCCAGAACCAAAGATGACAACTTCCTGGGTACTGAGAGGCCATCAATCCACAGCCACTCCGTCTTACCAGGGTTCAGCTGAAGCCTGTTGTTCCCCATCCAGGCCCCCACAGCCCTTAAGGGATTCCCCTTTCATAACTGTGGTGAAAAAGACTAAAGGAATGCACTTTTTATATAACTACATCCAACAGCCTTTAGGACTGCAGCAGGTGAAGTGTAAAAGAAAAGATAATGCTGTCCATTGCTATTAATGCAATGTGACAACTGTCAAGCTGCATTGCCTACAGTGAAGTCACTCTGAAGTGATATAAATCAACATCATTTGCCACTAAGTACTGGAAACTTTTTCTGCCAATTTTTTCACTGACCTCAGCTTGCTTTATTTCTTTATTTTATTTAATCTAAACTCAGGATTTCTCAAATGTTGCCAGGGAACCCTTTTTTGACCCCGAGTGTCTCCTGCAAGATCCCCAAGCATCTAAAAAGGTAAAGGTTCCCCCCGCACAGTTGTGCAGTCATGTCCGACTCTAGGGGCCGGTGGTCATCTCCGTTTGTTAGCCGAAGAGCCAGCATTGTCTGAAGACGCTTCCACGGCCATGTGACCACATGATGTGCACGGAACGCTGTTACCTACCCACTGAAGTGGTACCTATTCATCTACTTGCATTTGCATGCTTTCGAATTGCTAGGTTGGCAAGAGCTGGAGCTAGTGCGGGAGCTCACTCTGCACGCAGGGCAAGGGATTCGAACCTCCGAACTTGCGATCTTCCGATCGACAAGCCTGGCATCTTACCCGCTGAGCCACCACGCCCCAAGCATCTAGCTTTGACCTATTGTGCAATACACAGACCATTCTATCCAATTTTCACTTGTTGGAGCTGCTACGAGACACTCAGCATTCCCAATGACTGCCCTACAATTGTGCATGAGATTATCAGAGTTGTTGCAAGCTTTTTTCTTCACTGAGAATTTTGCAGCATCGGCCAAAACATCTTGCTGTCTGTAGTGGACAACAAAATGTTTTGGCTAATGCTGCAAAAGAAGAAGTGAAAACGGCAATCTCCGTCCTACACCAACTGGTTGCTGTACTTTCTCTCCATTACCAAAGTGGCTAGGACTATGGTAGAATACCAGATCTGGGTGGGAAAAATCTGGACCACCCCTAGATCATAGTAAAGAAATACATTAACTCTCTGCGACTGTCTCATGGTTTCTGCATTGAATTTACCTGATTTAAAACTAATAGTAAGCAAGCAAGAACAATAAATAATGTGCTCCTGCCCTCTGAAGATACTGGCCACAGATGCTGGCGAAACGTTAGGAACCACAACTTCCAGAACACGGCCACACAGCCCGGAAGACCCACAACAGCCAAAGAACAATAAACTGTGACTTGATTTTCTGTTCAACTAAGCAAGGGGAGAACTAACCATGCTTCCCTGAGATTGAATACAGTTTAAATATAGCAATAGATAAGGCCTCCTTTGATATGTTCATATAGCTTTCCTGACAGCATTATGGAAGTAGTTTGTCACTGCCTCCTTCTGCAATATTTTGGGACTTCCCAGTATATCCTATAGCCCTAGTGATCCCCAGTGTTCTCCCATCCACGTGCTAACCGGTGCAATCCTGCTTAGCTTCTGAGCCCAGACAAGGAAACCAAGTGCAACCAACCTATGGAGGCACTGTTGACTTACCAGTCATCAAAGAGAAGGAAAAATTAAGATGAAATTTGCACATTCTGATTTACACATACTGTGATATGTCATAGGGGCTTCCTGAGGGTTAATAGGAATTGATGAGTGATGCGGTGCCATAACCTTGTTTTTTCCTCATTTATTAAAAAAAATACATCAAAGAATGCAAGCTCCTTTTAAATTCACCACATTCCTTAGTAAGTATTAATTAGCAAGGATTATTTACTGCTGGAGAGAACAAGGAAATCATCATTGTCCCTCCTTTTTCCCATCTGCCATCACTTTAGATTAATAAGGCATTGTAACAGGTATTTTTGCCTGTACTTGAGATTGCCACCTAGATTCACTCTAACGCATGTTTTAAAGATATAATGTTGCTCTAACATATATGTGCACATGGCTATTTCTAAGAAGATGCCCTCCTTCTTCCTATAAGAACATCTTACTATGGTAAGCTAAAGTAACTCCTAATCTCCATTATCAACTACCTAGCACAGTGTTTCTCAAACTTGGCAACTTTAAGATGTGTGGACTATTGCTTTAAAATATGTGTATATTGTTCACATATGCCTCAAAGCATAACTTGATAAAAGTTTCTTGCTATGTCTGATATGTGCATACCTGTGAAGAGACACATCTATCTTCCATGATGTGTGAAACACCCTTTAGTGTTATTCAATATAATGAAATTCTATTCCACGTTAAATATAGGTAATGGTAAATGTTCCCCCTGCACATTTGTGCAGTCGTGTCTGACTCTAAGGGCTGGTGCTCATCTCCGTTTGTTAGCCGAAGAGCCAGCGTTGTCCGAAGACGCTTCCGCGGTCATGTGGCCGGCATGACGTGCGCGGAACGCTGTTACCTTCCCACCGGAGTGGTACCTATTCATCTACTTGCATTTGCATGCTTTCGAATTGCTAGGTTGGCAAGAGCTGGGGCGAGTGCGGGAGCTCACTCCATCACGCGGGGCTAGGGATTCGAACCTCCGAACTTGCGATCTTCTGATCAACAAGCCTGGCGTCTTACCCGCTGAGCCCCCACGCCCCCACGTTAAATATATTCCACATTAAATATACAGTATATTTACGTTAAATATATTCCACATTAAATATACAGTATATCAACAAAAACAAATGGACTACTCTTTTTGTATCTTTCCCAATTATTTCAATGTAGAAAAGAGATATTTGAGTTTAAGTGACCTAATAAAATGGAACAATATTCTGTCTTTGAATGCCTTCTAATGTTTTATTAGAGGCTGCAACTTAAATTTCTGTGCAGATTTATTGATGCTGATATGGGGTGGAGGGCAAAGAGCACATCAAAGGGAAACTGTAGAAGAGAATGTATTTCAAATATAGTGCCAGTTACAATGAATAGTTCCCTGGAGCAAATCTGGCACAGAAATGTGCTCAAACGATATCAAGCCAGACATAAGGGGAAATGGAAATTCATAACAAAAAGTTAGAAACTCCCCAACTGAAGATCTGTGATGCAATCTTTTAGCAAGATCTTTTGTTCACCTACTTCTGGGGGTGCCAGAGCTGCAAAGCAAAATGCAACAATATGTTTCTAGTATTGCTTCCTATCTTCATTCACAGCAATCTGCTTCCCAGTCCCTAGCCTCAGTTCTTAAAAGGACCAAGGAGAGGAAGAGAACACTTCATGCTTCATATGTCACAAATCAGAGTTGCTCTGGATTTAGAATGATGAAATCTCAGATTTCATAAATTATTTTGTTGCCAAGCTTTAAGACAATGTGAACACAAGAAACTGCCCTCTACTGGGTTAAACCTCAGGCTTAATGAGTGTGTGTCTATCTGACTATTCGGGGTATTTCCAAATGGGGGGTGGAGGTCTGTTAGGAAAGTGCAATACCCACCTCCCGCAGATAAAATGCCATCATAGCTTGTAAAAGCTAGAAAGTGTGAACATTTCCTATGCTTCAGTCAGACAAGGAGCTGGTCTTGCATTGCAGTGAATGCCATTTGTCCAACAACTTAGTTTTCTTCCTTTGTGCTTAAAGGCCTGGCCTGGCCTCTAACTGGAGTAGAATCAGAATTCATCTGGATTGGATCCCAAATTAAGTAAAGCATGCCAGCCTTTTTAAAGGGAATGGAGACATGGAGACACCATGGTGACTAGAATAAAACCAAAAACCCTCTCCCGTGTATAACATGTTTATCTCCTTTTTCATCCATAAATCATCCACTGCAGCCCTTGGCATCCCTAAACTTGTTCTATGTGGCCCCAAGCCACCCCTTCATCAGAGTTTCAAGCAAGAACTACATAGAAATGCCAATATATAATCCTGGGCTCTTCTATATTCCAAACCTTGGTTCTAACACATCCTTCCTTTGGATAATTGATCTCTTGGCTGCCACACTCTTAGAAAGTGGCAATTCGAATGGGTTCTAGCTTGTGTCCTGATGGATTTATTTCAAGTCTTCTACCAATGTTACTCTCCAGCAAAGGAGATCGTTACCTTGTCGTGGTGCTGGAGCTTGAGCACCTCAATGAAACCATGAGCTAAACCGTGAAGGGACACCCAAGACGGGAAGGTCATGGCAGAGAGGTCAGACTAAATAAGATCCCTGGGGAAGGTAATGGCAACCCACCCCAATATTCTTGCCGTGAAAACTAAATGTATCAGTACAACCAGAGATATGTCGGTATACCATCGGAAGATGGGACTCCCAGGTCGGAAGCTTTAAGCTTTAAGGTTTAAGGTTTCCTTCAAGCAAACTAAAGTGGGTGAGATGACCAGTTCCAGAGAAATCCAACCTGGTGAGTTAGCTTCTCAGGAGGGTTGATGGTGGCTTTTCTTTCTTTCACTCCCTCAACCATAGTCTAGTGATTAACCATTTGGTATATGATCATCGTTGGTGAGAAGCAAAATCTTCATACAGTATACTAAGCCATGCTTTGCTTAACCATGGTTCATTGAATAAACCAGTAATAGCTGGGGTTGGGAGCAGCAGAAAGATTTCAATTTGGAAAGATGGTGCAACTGCAGAATTAAAATCCTGGACTCCCAATTTGTGTTTTCTTTTTGTTTCTGAACTGGCACTTTATTGATGTAATGCAAAAGATTGATGAAAATTATTCTTTGAGGTAAAGGATAAGGTATGCAGTATGATTTCCTATATGTAGCATGATGTTTTTATTATTTCAACTTTTCTTTTTTTCCTCTGTCTTTATGTGGGGTTTTTTTTCTTCCTTTATATTTTCTTCCTTATTAAAGGAATTGCATAAATTTATAAATACTATTTATTTATTAAATATAAATAAAATAAATAAATAAAAACTAAATGGATCAGTACAACCAGAGATATGTCGGTATACCATCGGAAGATGGGACTCCCAGGTCGGAAGATGGTCAAAATGCTACTGGGGAGGAACAGAGGATACGTTCAACTAGCCCCAGATGTGATGACGCAGCTAGCTCAAAGCCGAAAGGACGGCTAGCGGCCGACGGTGCTGGTGGTGAACGACGAATCCAATGTTCTAAAGATCAACACACCATAGGAACCTGGAATGTAAGATCTATGAGCCAGGGCAAATTGGATGTGGTTATTGGGGAGATGTCAAGATGAAATATAGACATTTTAGGTGTCAGTGAACTGAAATGGACTGGAATGGGCCACTTCACATCAGATGACCACCAGATCTACTACTGTGGACAAGAGGACCACAGAAGAAATGGAGTAGCCTTCATAATTAATAATAAAGTGGCTAAAGCAGTGCTTGGATACAATCCAAAAAACGATAGAATGATCTCAATTAGAATTCAGGGTAAGCCATTTAACATCACAGTGATCCAAATATACACCCCAACCACAGATGCTGAAGAAGCAGAAGTAGATCAGTTCTATGAGGATCTGCAGCACCTACTGGATAATACACCAAAAAGAGATGTTATTTTCATTACAGGAGACTGGAATGCTAAGGTGGGTAGTCAGACGACACCTGGAATACAGGCAAGCATGGTCTGGGAGAACAAAATGAAGCAGGACATAGGCTGATCGAATTTTGCCAAGACAACTCACTGTGCATAACAAACACTCTCTTCCAACAACTTAAAAGACGACTTTATACATGGACTTCACCAGATGGTCGACACCGAAATCAGATTGACTACATCCTTTGCAGCCAAAGGTGGCGGACATCTATACAGTCGGTAAAAACAAGACCTGGAGCTGACTGTAGTTCAGATCATGAACTTCTTATTGCAAAATTTAGAATCAGACTAAAGAGAATAGGGAAGACCCACAGATCAGTTAGATATGAGCTCACTAATATTCCTAAGGAATATGCAGTGGAGGTGAAGAATAGATTTAAGGGACTAGATTTAGTAGATAGGGTCCCGGAAGAACTATGGACAGAAGTTCGCAACATTGCTCAGGAGGCGGCAACAAAAAACCTCCCAAAGAAAAAGAAAACCAAGAAGGCAAGATGGCTGTCTGCTGAGACACTGGAAGTAGCCCAAGAAAGAAGGAAAGCAAAAGGCAACAGTGATAGGGGGAAATATGCCCAATTAAATGCAAAATTCCAGAGGTTAGCCAGAAGAGATAAGGAATTATTTTTAAACAAGCAATGTGCTGAAGTGGAAGAAGACAATAGAATAGGAAGGACAAGAGACCTCTTCCAGAAAATTAGAAACATCGGAGGTAAATTCCAGGCAAAAATGGGTATGATCAAAAACAAAGATGGTAAGGACCTAACAGAAGCAGAAGAGATCAAGAAAAGGTGGCAGGAATATACGGAAGATCTGTATAGGAAGGATAATAATATTGGAGATAGCTTTGACGGTGTGGTCAGTGAGTTAGAGCCAGACATCCTGAAGAGTGAGGTTGAATGGGCCTTAAGAAGCATTGCTAATAACAAGGCAGCAGGAGACGACGGTATCCCAGCTGAACTGTTTAAAATCTTGCAAGATGATGCTGTCAAGGTGATGCATGCCATATGCCAGCAAATTTGGAAAACACAAGAATGGCCATCAGATTGGAAAAAATCAACTTATATCCCCATACCAAAAAAGGGAAGCACTAAAGAATGTTCAAACTATTGAACAGTGACACTTAATTCACATGCCAGTATGGTAATGCTCAAGATCTTGCAAGGTAGACTCCAGCAATTCATGGAGCGAGAATTGCCAGATGTACAAGCTGGGTTTAGAAAAGGCAGAGGAACTACAGACCAAATTGCCAATATCCGCTGGATAATGGAGAAAGCCAGGGAGTTTCAGAAAAACATCTATTTTTGTTTTATTGACTATTCTAAAGCCTTTGACTGTGTGGATCATAACAAATTGTGGCAAGTTCTTGGTGGTATGGGGATACCAAGTCATCTTGTCTGCCTCCTGAGGAATCTGTATAACGACCAAGTAGCAACGGTAAGAACAGAGCACGGAACAACGGACTGGTTTAAGATTGGGAGAGGAGTACGGCAGGGCTGTATACTCTCACCCTACCTATTCAACCTGTACGCAGAACACATCATGCGACGTGCTGGGCTTGAGGAATCCAAGGCTGGAGTTAAAATTGCTGGAAGAAACATTAACAATCTTAGATATGCAGATGATACCACTTTGATGGCTGAAAGCGAGGAGGAGTTGAGGAGCCTTATGACGAAGGTGAAAGAAGAAAGTGCAAAAGCTGGCTTGCAGTTAAACCTCAAAAAAACCAAGATTATGGCAACCAGCTTGACTGATAACTGGCAAATAGAGGGAGAAAAAGTGGAGGCAGTGACAGACTTTGTATTTCTAGGCGCAAAGATTACTGCAGATGCTGACTGCAGCCAGGAAATCAGAAGACGTCTACTTCTTGGGAGGAGAGCAATGGCAAATCTTGATAAAATAGTTAAGAGCAGAGACATCACACTGACAACAAAGGTCCGCATAGTTAAAGCAATGGTATTCCCTGTAGTAACCTGTGGCTGTGAGAGCTGGACCATAAGGAAGGCTGAGCGAAGGAAGATAGATGCTTTTGAACTGTGGTGTTGGAGGAAAATTCTGAGAGTGCCTTGGACTGCAAGAAGATCAAACCAGTCCATACTCCAGGAAATCAAGCCAGACTGCTCACTTGAGGGAATGATATTAAAGGCAAAACTGAAGTACTTTGGCCACATAATAAGAAGCTGATGCTAGGAAAAGTGGAAGGCAAAAGGTAGAGGGGCTGACCAAGGGCAAGATGGATGGATGATATTCTGGAGGTGACGGACTCAACCATGGGGGAGCTGGGGATGGTGACGACCGACAGGAAGCTCTGGCGTGGGCTGGTCCATGAAGTCACGAAGAGTCGGAAGCGACTGAACAAATAAACAACAAACCAATGTTACTCTATTTTTTTTCAATAGCAGGAATAATGCATCTGTAACCAACTGCAGAATACTACTTCTAGAGTTATGCCAACATTTCTCAGAAAATAATCTGAAACATTTTGTTCTTTTTCTTCCCCTAGAAATAGGAAATCATTTTGCTTAATTTACTTCAAACATTTCCATAATTTACTTGTGGCAGCCATTATTCTACAGCTCTTCTCTTTGCCACTTGCTGAATTCCTTGGGACAGACAGTGTCAAATTACAGCCAATCTGTCATATGAAACTGTTGCAGAATTGATCCTTCTGTATATGTATGATGAAACAAGGGCAAGAGCTTGGCTTGGAGGCTATGCTATGGGGGTAAAAGGAGCAAAAGATTTATACTTCTCCACCCTTATTGCATCTGCAGATTGCCATCCAGCAGCCCCTTTTGGGGTCATCAAAATCCTTTTATGGAAAGCGGAATGGAAGATCATTTATAGGGCTGCTGTGATGACTTTGTGAGGCCTCTAGAAGATACAATTGCTCATATTTGCCCAGAATTGGACCCTAGCTGGGCAGGTCCTATAAAGGTGACAGAAGGTATGCAAAATGTGAGATTATCTGGGAAAGGTTTGAACCTGTCAATCTTAGGAAATGATAATTAGAACCTTGAACTGCACCTGGAAACCAACTGGCAACCAGTGCAACTCTTGAGGTAGACAGGGTCCTTTGTGATGTCCACTCTGCCACTTGTGGATTGGGTACCTGTCTTTCTTGATTTGTAAAACCCCAGGAGGTTGGAACAATAGTTACTGAATTCTTGGGAGATTGGGTAGTGCCACCTGCCTTGAAGGAGTGGTATACCCTGTTCTCACAATGGTGTTGCTCAGCCCAGTTGTTTTATATGGCTAATGGCCAGTCTCCAACCTCCACTTTAGATGGAGAGAAGCAGGATTAATCTCAGCAAGATGGATTGGCTCTGGGTATGGAAGCCAACCAATGCCAGTACTATTCTATCTTTGGCCCCAAATGGGCTGTGTTCCCCTGCAGAGTTGGTTTGCCGTCTGTGGGTTCTAGTTCCTGCTGAAAAATCAAGTTGAAGTCATGCCCCAGACACATTTGCATAGCTCCATCTTATCTGCAAGTTGCCTCTGTTTCTGGATAGGTAGTCCCTAATGATGGCTTTCTCATGCCTTTGCCAAGTCTTAGTTGGACCACTGCAACTCATGGTATATAGGGTTTTCCCTGAAGATCACTCAGAAGCTACGGGTGGTCCAGAATATAGCAGCTTGAGTAGTTACAGGCATATCATGATTGGCTGCAAGATACCTCTACTTAGGAAACTGTGCTGGTTACCAATTAGCTTCCAGGTAAAATGCAAGGTGGTGGTTCACCTTTAAGTTCTACATGGCTCAGGACCTGGATACCTGAGAGACTGACTATCCTGAGTAGAATCTGCCTGACTGATATGATCTGGGAGGGAAGGCTTGCCCCAGGTCCTGGCCCATAAGGATTTATCATCAGGGACCACAGAGGCAAGCCTTCTCCATAGTTGTCCACGTTCTCTGGAATAGCATATCCTGTAGGTCCGGGCAGCCCCAAGCTTGCTTAGATTCCAAAAGGCTATCAGGTCCTGGGACATAAAATGAATTTTTCATGCCGACTGCAGAAGTGGCACCTGTTGATCATTATTTGCAGAATTGTTTATTTGTTGATGTCATGTTTTAATTATAATGCTGGATTGATGGAGTATCTACTGCTTAGAATCTTTTGGGACTAGAGTGGCATATTTGCTGAAGTAAATCAATCAACCAATTAATTAATTAAAGTAAAATGGTCTATGCTCACAAGTAGGGAATTTAGAAAGGCACCTATTTTCCTAACCTTGAAGTAGTCACATACATCTACAAATAAGGAACGTGACTCTAAAATTACATACAAGCATTGCATGTAAAATGTACGTCATAGTGCATATTTCAGGGACTGGTAGGAATTAAGGCATGTAATTGAACATGGACACATATGCACAAACTTAAAAACCAGCTGCAGGGAGGTAGGATTTAAAACAAAATTTCAGATATTGAGATAACATTTTTATCTTTCCTTCTCACACATGCTGAGATATCAGTGAAACTGGAAAACCAGCATCTAAGATTTTCAAACATCTGGGTTTGAGAGGAAATTTGAACATTTAGTTCCTTAGCTCCACCTATAAATCAAAATACTTTGAAATGAATTGGTTAAGGGATTAAACAGAATCAAAATTAGAGCAGAACAGCTCCCTCTGCCTAGTGTCCTCCATATGTGTTGGCCAGGTTGGCTGGGAATTCTGCAATTGGTAGTGCCAAACCACCTAGAATGTTTGGGAGAAGATTGGTCTAGATTCATTTCTGAATATTTAGATGACCTCCCATGATTACTACCTATGATCTGGTCTCCATGTTCTGCCTTTTGAGCACAAGTAAACTGCTTTAGATGCCTTTTTGAATATTCATTGCTTATACCCCTAGTAAGTCATCCATAGTGAAGAGGAAATCTAGCTTGTTGAGTTTTCATGTCATTTCCACACTGCTACTGTTTGCAGTCTGGTTGCTGGGAGGCAGACTTGGCCTCTACTGTTTAAAACAGAGGGCTGCCAAAGTGATGGCAAGAACATTCCTCTTGACCCAAAGGGATGCAAGAAGAAAAGAGCCTCATTTCTTATGTTTGCTGAGGAGTGAGATGTTTTGCCTCCTTCCAACGTGCCTCCTTTGGAATCCAGCTGGTGGTATGAGACTGGGACGGTCTCCAGCGCAAAGGCCTAGTTCTCCTCATGTGTGGTAGCTCTCTGTTTCACCATCTGAGAACCTCTTCAGCAGGAACTCCCAGGTTAACTGCATACTATATGACCATGTTTGTAGGGGCGCGGTGGCTCAGCGGGTAAGACGCCAGGCTTGTTGATCGGAAGATCGCAAGTTCAGAGGTTCGAATCCCTAGTCCCGCGTGATGGAGTGAGCTCCCGCACTAGCCCCAGCTCTTGCCAACCTAGCAATTCGAAAGCATGCAAATGCAAGTAGATGAATAGGTACCACTTCGGTGGGTAGGTAACAGCACTCTGCGCGCGTCATGCTGGCCACATGACTGTGGAAGCATCTTCGGACAACGCTGGCTCTTCGGCTAACAAACGGAGATGAGCACCGGCCCCTAGAGTCGGACACGACTGCACAAATGTGCAGGGGGAACCTTTACCTTTTTTTATATGACCATGATCATCTGTGTGCATAAACATTTATCTGAAATAAAAGACTTCAACCACATCTCTACTTTGCAACAGCTTTCAGGCATCTTAAGTATGCAATACACTTCTATTGTTCATTTCTCAAGGGTCAATATTTCTGTTTTAAAGACCCCATAATTTAATGTGGGGTTTTATATCTGCACTACTGCTGCCAAACCCTTTTGACACCATGAAAGACAGAAGGCAAATCAAATTGCATAATTTTAAAAATAAAGAAAATGGGAAAATTATATTCCTAATGAGCCTGCTGTTTCTTTACGGGCTGCAACAGTGTTGCTAAAACAGCCCTGTAACATAATATATGGAAATTGGGTGAAAGAAAAAGATGAATTGGACAGGGGAAAGAATTAAAATTAATTTGTGTACATTTTGGTAATTATTAAGCCAGAGGCAATACATTATCTTGCTTGGATTCTTTTTTTTTTTTTTGCCATCGCCCTCCCCAAAGGAGAAACTCCTAAAAGAAGAGGCATTAAATTCTAATGATACAGTTTGAGTACCATTTTTGATAGGGGTCTGGGAAATGTCACAATTTTAAATCCAAGCTACATTCAATAAAGCTGTCGAAATATATCCAAGGAAATAGGCTTGAGAACACAATGAAAAGGGGAGGAATTGTTGAAGAGAGGTACCAGAATAGGAAACAACCAAATAAGGCATTTGCAAAGATGGACAAGAATCAGTTTATTTAGGATCAATTGTGCTTTGTGCCTTCAGGGCCCAGAAAACCAAATTCTTCTAAACAGAGAAAGGCAACAATGACCATTCAGATGCTGCTGAACTACAATTCTCAGGATCACTGATCATTGTCTATGCAAATGGAGCTGATGAGAGCGGATAGTGTCTCACACTATTTAGGCCACTCCAAGCCCTCCAACCTTGCTTTACAGATATTGCTAAGACAGCTTGGTACAAGCATTGTACCAGGCAACGTGCAAGATCATTATAAGGTCCTCTAATGCAGGGGTATGCAACTTGGTATCCATCAGATGAATTGGACTACATAAACCTCCAGCCAGCATGGTTAATGGTCATGGTTCATAGAGTTGCATCTCTCTCCACCAAAACATTGAGGTTGTCTATATCTATTTTAATTAAACTCTACTGTACATATTTGTCCCTGAAAGATAAAAACGTAAGAGAGGTCTTGCTGGATCAGACCAATGGACAATACATGTTAATGTCCTGGTCACACAGTGACCACCCAATTGTTAATGAACAGCCCCCAAATAGGAGATGCTCATGTTCTTCAGCAATTGTCCAAGCTCCCTATCATAAGTACATGTTGTGGCAACAAATTTTACTTTTATGTGGGATGGTCCAGTTCGGAATGGGCATTGACTGATAACAAATAAACAGAGACAGAGCACTTTCCGAAACTTGGTGATCTCCAAATGTGTTGGATGCCAACTCCCATAAACCTTCCATGGCCAATGGAAAACTGAAACAAAATCACATGATTGTGACTTTCAGATTCTATATCTGGATTGCTCACCAAGAAAATCTCATTCTGAAAAAACTTCCTGCAATAACTTATTTATTATATTTTTATCCCATCTTTATTTTTGGTCAACTCAAGGGAGTATACATACCTAATACTCCCATCTTCTGTTTTCCCCACAACAACGACCTGATGAAGTGGGTTGGGCTGAGAGAAAGTGAGTGGCCCAAGGTCACCAAACTGGCTTTCATTCCTAAGTGAAAATTCAGTCTCCCAGTTTCTGGCCCAGTACCCTAACTGCTACACCAAACTGGCTGTCAAAATCCTATTCTGATTTCATATCTAAACTGAAGGGCAAGTTTCTGCATGGATTTGCATGAACCACAACAAAACAGACCAAGAAGCTACAAAGAAAGAAGAGAAACTGAACCGTTACATTCTACTCTCCCAGGAACATACAGATCCACACCATAACTTTAAACAGCAACTGAGGAACAAGACCCAAACGGAAGGTGTTTTTAGACAGCAGTAAAATATGTGTAAATATGTGTCATTTCACTTGGACATTTATGAGATGCAATTTCCCTATTTTTATTTTCCTTATCTTTACAATTCCTACCCTGCCTTTCTTCACACAATTCACTCTATGTTGCTAACACCAATTCTCTCTCTCTCTCTCTCTCTCTCTCTCTCTCTCTCTCTCTCTCTCTCTCTCACACACACACACACACACACACACACACACACACACACACACTGATAAGGCTGAACTGAAGAAGGTGGTTTTGGCTCTTTTGTTAAAAGCAGAATCTGGGGGGTGGGGGGAGACGGGAGGTTAAGCTCCTCAAGCAGTGCTTTTGGTATTGCTGGATGGTATATACCATTTCCATTGACTTTTCTGTTGCTCTGCAATGATCATAAGGAAAAGTCCAGTGTGAAAGAATGTAGAAAAGTGAAGAGTTGGAGCTGAGAAGTGTGGCTCCCAAACCCATCTCTCTTATTTTACAGCTGTGGGGCTTCACGTTGTTGATTGTGAAGTGAAAGTAAGAGTGTGAGGGTTTTGTGAGGTCAAAGGCATTTAGAATGCATGCACTGTTTCACAACGTAAGTCTTCCCACATGATAAAAAGCAACTGCAGAGCCTGCAGCATCTACGTAATGTCCACATTTCATCCATAAAGCAGTGGTGGTTCATCAAAAGGGTTCCATTGTTGTCAACCTCACACCTTCAGAACCTTCTTTTGTGTGCTTCATCTGAGGTCCCTTTGTTGCTTTCTGCTAGGCAGGTGTGATACCGTCTTAATTCTACATTAACTTGACTCACGGTATTATTCAGATAACAATGCTTGGTTTTCACCAAGTTTAGATTCTAAAGCCTGCAATGAACCCAGAATGGATTAAGCCTGGGAGAAAGAGGCCATGTGTTCTGCTGGTGGCATTTCCTTCCCAGCATAGCGGGCCATTCTTAGCGTTCTTCCGTTCCATAGCGTTCCTCAGTCTAAGCAAGTGCTGTTTGTCTAACTAAGCATTTCTGATATTTTGCCATGGTTAATTAAAACTATGACACTACGCTGAAAATGCTCAATTATTCTCATCATAATACGATGCACCACAATTAAGAATATTTCATCGCATGACTCCACTGTGATCTGAGCCCCTGAAAAGATTGTGAAAAATTACACCAAAAACATTAACAGTAATTATTTTAAGTGCTTGACTAAATATGCTTTGTACTAGGAATTGGAATTGGTTTTTATAAAGCCCACATTCACTAAGGCAGGGGAGCATAACTTTCTTCAAGCTGAAGGCCAAACTTGGCTCTTGAATAGCGTGCCAGGAGCTGCATCCAAGGAGGAGACAGGGCCAAGCAAAGAAATGGGCAGCAACAGGGCAACAGTTTAATTGAATTGCTCTGTATGGTATATACTCATTTTCCCTTTCTCATTTTGCCATAAAAATTACAATTTTATGGAAATTTTTGGAGAGGATCTAAGGTTCTACCTAAAAGGCTTTCAGTACCCACACTCAGCTCCCACCCCAGCTCTTGCCAACCTAGCAATTCAAAAGCATGCAAATGCAAGTAGATAAATAGGTACCACTTCGGTGGGATGGTAACAGCATTCCGCATGTGTCATGCTGGCCACATGACCGTGGAAGTGTCTTCAGACAATGCTGACTCTTCGGCTAACAAATGGAGATGAGCACCGGCCCCCAGAGTCAGACACGACTGCACAAATGTGCGGGGGGAACCTTTACCTTTACTTTACCCACACTCAGCTCTGGCACATGAGTTGTGCATCCTGATCCTTTGGGATAACTTGTTGGGGGTCATACGCTAACAGTGGGCACAGCCAAAGGCAAAAATAGTCCGATATTCTCTTTCTCTTTTTGCTTCCCCTAACTCTACTTCTCTTTCTCTCTTACTCCCTCTCCTTTCCCCCTACCCTCAGCAGTCGGCCAGAGCAGAAACAGTTCTGAGGGTCACAGGTTCTTTAAGGCACTTTTATCATTTTGTAAAAGCAAACCGTGTCAAAACTGTATTTCTGCACTCCAGCATCCCCCAACCCAATGCCTTCCAGATGTGTTGGACTTCAACTCCTATACTTCTGACTGCCTAGAAGAGGGTTCACACAAAGTGGTCAATATTGACCCCCAAGGGTTGATGGAACTATCCATTGTTGTTGTTCGCAGTACTATTAGTTAAAGTAGCATTTATTAAATCATTTTCATATAATAAATGTTTGGAGGTTGATGAACAATCTGAAACTTCATGAAGGGGTTGATGAGCTGAAGGGTTTGGGCACCCCTGGTCTAGAGATTATGGCAGTTGATGTCCAACACACCTGGGGGACACCAGGTTGAAAAAGATCTGCTATATACATTGACTTGGATGTACTATTTCATTGAAGTCAATGGGATTCACCTCTGAATAGATGCATAGAGGACTGCTTTTGCCTGAAGGGGCAAAGTAGCCAATCAACTTGATATTTCTGGTGTATATTTTTAGTCCAAGGAAATTCACATTTCAGATTTACATCAACCATATTTTCTACTTTTCATTACTTCTAACTTCTGCTATTTTCAGTTTTAATTTTTTAAGTCTGGATCATCTATTTTCTTGATTGAAATATTCAAATCAGTGATATTATGTATGAGTTTAATTCTTAAATTATCTGCATTCTTTGGATAAATAAGTGAGCAAGTTTCAAAATGTGAATTCTGAATTCTGAATATTATTGAATGTTCGGGTACAATCAAGATAAGCTAATGTGCTGACTGAAATAGAGCTATCCACCATATTGGATAGCTATACTTTTCCAAATATTTAAATACCAATAGGTATTGAACATTTATTTTGAAGGGGAAAATGCGCAATTTTGGAGAGGATTTTTTTTAATGCAAAATTAAAATTCATGCAGAAACAGAATGGTAATCAAAATCTGACATTGGTTTATCTTCCCAGTAGCCCTCACATTTTAAAGACTAGCCCAAGAGACACAAAAATAAAAGACAACAAAAAAGAAATAGGTTCACTCCTTGGTTAGAATCACACATTGGAAGGTCCTTGTAGGCCATACTGATACCCTGTTTGATGGAGGAAATACAGAGTTCTAGTATCCCAAGCAGATGCTTCTCAACCCTCGGCAGGAAGTCCTCAAAAAGAGGATTTTGCCAAGAAATTGATGATCTTTAGTTGTTTTTAAAAATGCTAAAAGAAAATAATAAAATAAAATATAAAAGAATAAAATACTCTTGGGATAATTCTTGGTCTTTCACAAATGCTGAAGTCATAGAAAAAGGACTGAGTCCTAACCAAAGACAGAATTCTACACAGACTTACCCGAGAGTGAGTTCTATTGATTCCAATGGGTCTTTCTTCTGAATAAATAGTATAAGACTACACTATAAGCACAAACAAATATTCAAAGAAATTAAGCACCTTTGAAACTGTGTTAAATTGACTTTTTCACTTCCGGGTGTTGGGTTGAGCGGAGCAGCGAACCGAGGCTCCGAGCCTCGTTTCCACGTTTTTCAAACAGCGGCGATTAAAAAGAAGAAAATCGCCAAAAATCACCCTCGGAGAGAGGGTGAGCAGAAGATCTTCCACAAGGGTCGCCGGATTGCCGCTCTCTGCAGACCCCCGTATTTCCATCACGGGGGAAGGCAGATTAAAGCGGCGAAAGGTGGCTGGGATTGTCAAGAAGCTCTCTGGAAACCGCGAATCTGAATAAGATAAGTAGCTCCCCGCCCAACCTTTTAGATGCACTTTTTAGTTTTAGTTTTAAACTTTAATTGCCTTATTAAGCTCTAAGATTTATCTCTGGACTTGTTAAATAATTGCTAGTAGTGGTTTTTTCTTTCCTGTCAAAGACTGTCAAAAGGTGGGAAGGAAAAGCTAATTGACTTTGCCATAAAGGAAAGTGATTTGCCTTTTACTTTTACTTTCACTATTTAAACTTTCTACTTATTGGTTACTATATACATTTTTATTCTGGAAATATTTTATTTGGACTTTGTTTCTATATGGAATAATTAACATTCTGCCTTCTATTCTTTTTTGGTGAATATTGTTAGGGAAAAATCTTTTTTCCTCTTACAAGCCTTGCTTTAAATTTTTATGCTCTGTTTGGACTTACTATATAGAACTGGATTTTTTAATATGTAACTTGGGAGAAGAAGTGATTTGGATTATTATTGCTTTCTCTCTCTTTTTTGTATTGCAAATAATTTTACTATAACTTTTTTTTTTACTTCAGTTACTTTTGGTTGAAGAGTACTAGTGGGCGTGATAAACATTGGAACTGTTTACTTTCTCTAGGACTGTTTTGACTATAGTGGGGGGGGGAAAGCTGCCATCTGTTGCTTTATTTTTTGCTTTTGAGATTACATAGACTTATTTACCTAATGGATTACAAATGAACTTTGAAGATAATTATTTTTAAAGGGTTGCTTTTACTTTTTGGAATTTTTTTAAGTTCCTTTTTTTTTTTTTTTGCTGTAATTATTGCCTTTTTTATTTTTGATATTTTTTATTTTTTCTCTTTCTTTTCCTTTTTTTCCCTTGCTCCTCTCTTTTTTTTCTCTTACAGGAAAGTATCTAGACCATGACATCTGTGGTATTGAGAGAGAGAGATAAAGAAAAAGAAAAAGAGACTGGAAGAGCGTCTACTGAGTCTGCGACACCTGCACCATCAACGGAAACTCCACTATCAGAAATGAAAAAAATTCTTGAAGCAATTGCAGCATTAAATAAGAAAGTGGAAGATTCATCAGCAGCATTAAATAAAAAAGTGGAAGACTCATCGGCTAATTTGGGTCAGCAAAATAAACAGATGGAAGAACAAATTGCATCGTTAGATAAGAAGATGGATAAGAAGATGGAAGATATGAAAAAAGAAATTACCCAGGAGATAAAACTTGAATTTAAAAAGGAAGTACAAACAGTTAAGGAAGTTGTGAACTCTCTGTCAGGTGAACTTAAAGATATGCAAGGTCAGATACAAAAATTAGAGACTAAATCAGAATATACTACTAAAGAAATTGAACATAATTTGGATATTACAGCATTAGCAGAGATGAGAGAGAAGGAACACATGTTGAGATTGAGAGCAGTCCCTGAGCAAGCAAATGAAGATGTAAGAGAAAGGATTATTTCTGTATTGGCAAAAAATTTTAGAGATAAAAGAACAAGACTTAGAGTTGGAAATAGATAAATTTTTTAGAGTGAATTTACGTTACACTAGAGACAATAAAGTTCCTAGAGACATATTGATATATTTTGTGAGAAAAGTGGTAAAAGAACAAATTTTGAAGAAACATTACAATAAAAGATTAAATATAGAAGGGAAAGAAATAATTATATTAAAAGAAATACCTTTGAGAATATTAAGGAAAAGAAGATATTACTCCTTCCTTACAGACAAATTAAAACAACACAATATCCCATTCAGATGGGAGAAATTAGAAGGTGTATCTTTTACGTTCAAAGGGCAGAGGTTCAGAATAACTTCCATTTTAAAAGCAAAAGCATTTTTAGAAAAATACAAGACAGAAATGAGTGTACTATCTGGAGACTTGGAAGAAGAAGGAGGAGCGTCATCTAAAGATAAAAAGAGGAATGAAGACTTATCCGAGATGGGAGCTGCAGGTTTGGATTTGAAAAAGAGATTTTAACCATCAAAAGAATTATGGAAAATAAATATTTGACATGGAATATTAATGGAGATAACGCCCCACAGAAAAGAAGATTTTTCATTTCTTGAAAAAATTGAAATTGGACATAATTTGCTTACAAGAGACTCATATTTGCAAAAAAGACACTAAATATTTGATTCAAAAACAACTTGGAGAAGAATTTATTTCGGCTGGAAAAAAAACAACGAAAGGGGTAGTTTTGTATATACAACCAAAGTTAAACCCAAAATTGATATTAACTGATGATGAAGGACGTTATGTTGCAGTTGAAATTAACATACAAGGAAATAAAACATTAGTTGTTGGACTTCATGCACCAAATATGGACAAAGGAGTATTTTATAAAAATTTAATGGATAAACTTTTGGACCAAACTTATGAAAATTGGTGTTTTATGGGTGATTGGAATGGAGTAATTTACCCTAAGATGGATAGACAATCACAAAAAGAAGTGAAGAGTACACAGGGAAAATTGCCACAAGCATTCTTTGACTTAAAAGAGATGTTGGACTTACAAGATATATGGAGACTTATGAATGGGACTTCTAGAGAATACTTATTTATTCAGAAAGTTTTAAATCACATTCCAGAATAGATATGATTTTGATATCTAAAAGTCTAATGATGGACATTAGTAAAGTTGAAATATTACCCGACTCCAAGCCTGGCTGGCAGCTCGACAAGTCAGAGTTTCTCAGAGCTCTGAGCTCTGAGACCTGGCTAACTTTCTATCTTGTTTGCAGGGGTCTACGGACCACTGAAGTTTCCCCCTGGAGAAGGGGGAACCAGAAGATTGCTCACAGAGCCATTGGAATTGCTCACTCCTGTTTTTCTTTGTTGTTTCCACCGCGGAGAAGAACGGGGGTTGCAATGAAATGGCCGAAAGAGGATTCTAGCTCTGCGGAGAACAGTAAGTCTCTTGGGAGACACAAGAGTGACAGCCAGCTTTTAGATCACCTTATATTAGTTTTCTTTTTAGATTAGTACATTTTTATTATTCTAAAATTTATCTTTGGACTTCGTTCGTTCAAGGTGTTGGCTAATTTTGTGTTTTCTTTGCTATAATTAATTTTGGTGGAAGTTTGATAGATTTTATTTTGGCAACATAGTGAACAAGTTTTGTATTTTTCTGCCTTTCTTTTGTATCAGAGAAATTGGGACTTAAGAGACTTTGTTGGTATTTCTCACTCGACAAACTTACTGACTTTTGAGAAATTGTTTGTTTGGGTTAAGCGGCTTGCAGCCTGAAGAATAAAGAAGAATAAAGAATAAAGTGTGGAGAGTGTGTGCCTCTCTATCTTTTTTTTTTCTCCTTTTCTATTTTTTTTTAGAAAGGACTATTTTTCATTTGGAATATACTTTCATCTTTCCCTTTACAAACTGTTTGAAATACTGCTCTGTGGAATTTTTTTCATCTCTTACTTTAAAAGCTTTTCTTACTTAAAGAAATAGACATTATTGATAAATAATAGAACAGCTGTTCCTTGCTCCCTGAGAAATTTTTTTTGTTTTGTCTACGGCAGTTGATTACGCTTTGAACAATAAATAATGGCCTATCTCACAGTACTTCAGGATTTTAAGGAAGAAACCAGCAAAATTTTTTTGCAAATTAAGAAATCCATAGAACGTATATTAATAATTTTGGTGGCTCAGGAACAGAAGGTACAAGGGACAGATTTAGAAACAGAGGAAAGATCTTTCGAACCAGTAGAGAAACAGGGAAAGAGGACTTTGAATGTATTGGTACAGAAGAAGATTATGATATCTTACAGGAAGTGGTCTATTAAATGTTTGGGCATAAATACATTGTGGCAGCTGAGACAGGAAGATTTTAATATGCAAATTGATAGATATGGCAAAATAAACATTTTGATATCCCACATGAGTTACAGAAATAAACAAGTTGCATATTGTGATATTGGCATAACCTAAACAGGAGATTTATTGATATTGATTTGGAATGCAAGGTGAATGAAAATGTGGATTTGGTATTGTACACAGAGTAAGCACAGATATGAGAAATATACAGATGCATAAAAACATGATATTTTAAGTGTAAGATACAAGATTATAAATAAATATGTTGATATTATATATTACTCTTTCTGGAGACACATTTATGAGAAGACAATGAGATGATGAGATGGAATTAGAATGTAGGTTATTACAAGAATATGTTGTATGTATTAGGTTATATGTTATGTTAGGTTTTGTATTTTTGCTATATTATGTATTATGTTATGTAATATGTTAGATTATGTATTAATGGAATATATAGTCATAACATGAACAGATTATACTGTATTTTATTAGACGTAGATAAGGCCTTTATTTGCTATACTAATTGGACTTTATTGAAGATATAAATATAGATGTAAAAATGGAAAGAGCAAATGGAAAACATTTAATTGACGCAACAACGAACATTTGATTACTATTCTAAGGAGTAGAAACCAGAGATGGATTGTTGGAAGATATCAAGAAAGGCGAAACCTATATGAAGAACAGAAGATTGGATTAGAGAAATCAAAGGGTATATGACAAAGAAAAGTTTCTGTGTATTGTATTAAGGACTAACATTTAAAGTTAATTGTTGTACTTAAAGTTCAAGGATAAATTGGAGGACATCTATTTTCTATATTTTTTCTTGTTTGTTATTTTTTGACTTCACTTTTTCTTTTCCCTTTTCTTACTTTGTATTTCTATTTCTTTTCTTTTGTATTAGCTTTTAATGTGTATTTTAAAATTAATAAAACTTATTTTAAAAAAAAAGAAATATTACCCAAGACCCTTTCAGATCATAATCCAGTAATGTTGACTGTTAAAGGAAAAAGAAATGTATTTAGATGGAGATTAAATGAGTCAATATTTTGGAAAAATGATATAGTTGAGGCATGCAAAAAAAAGTTAAGGGAATATTTTCAACTGAATTCGAACAAAGGTACCAATATTCAGATTGTATGGGATGCCAGTAAAGCATATATGAGGGGTTACTTTATTCAATACAATGTTCAAATGAGGAGAAAGAAACAAGAGAGAATTCAACTGATTTTAGATGAAATAAAAAGTAAAGAGATATGTTTAAGAGATAAGCCAATGGACGATACTTTGCTTACTCAAATTAAATTTTTACAAAAACAGATATCGATGATATTGACACAAGAGATAGAGACTCAAATGAAATTCACAAAGCAAAAATATTTTGAACATGCTAATAAACCAGGTAGATGGTTGGCTTATAAATTACGGAAACAAAGACAAAAAAATTTAATTTCTAAAATACAACATGAAGGAAAAGTTATGGTGAATAATATAGATATACAAGAAGCTTTTTATGATTATTATTCAAAATTATATAAAAAACAAGAAGTTAACTTGATGGACATTGATAAATATCTGAGTAAACAGAAATTAACTGTTCTTGATGACCAACAAAGATTAATGCTTAATAATCCTATAACAACAGAAGAAATGGTAAAGGCTTTCAAGAAAATTAGTAGTGGAAAAGCACCAGGACCGGATGGCCTGTCAGCATCTTACTATAAATGTTTTGAAGATGAATTATGTTTACCTTTACAGAAGACTATGAATTCGATTTTGGAAACAGGAACAATGCCAGAGACTTGGAAAGAAGCACATATAACATTGATCCCTAAAGAACAACAAGATTTGACTTTAAATAAGAATTACAGACCAATATCTCTACTGAATAATGACTATAAGATTTTTACAACTATATTGGCAGAAAGAATGAAAAACATTCTTAAGAACTTTATCCATCAAGATCAAGCAGGATTTCTGCCTAAGAGACAGATCCGTGACAATGTCCGAAATATATTAGATATATTGGAATATCTGGAACAACATTATGAAAAACAAGCTGCCTTGATATTTATAGATGCTGAAAAAGCTTTTGATAATTTAAATTGGCCTTTTATGTTTAAAGTATTAGAAAATATGAATTTTGGAGGAAACTTTATTAAATGGATTAGATCAATATATACTCCCCAATTTGCAAAAATAATTGTTAACGGAGAATTTAGCAAACCATGTGAAATCCAAAAAGGTACAAGACAAATTTACAAGACTAATTTAAATTGGCCTTTTATGTTTAAAGTATTAGAAAATATGAATTTTGGAGGAAACTTTATTAAATGGATTAGATCAATATATACTCCCCAATTTGCAAAAATAGTTGTTAACGGAGAATTTAGCAAACCATGTGAAATCCAAAAAGGTACAAGACAAGGTTGTCCATTATCTCCACTTTTGTTTATATTGGTACTAGAGGTCTTATTGAGAGATGTTAGACAAGATGAAGGTATCCATGGTATTAAGGTTAAAAAAGAAATTTATAAATTAAGAGCCTTTGCTGACGACTTAGTCTTTACTTTGGAGAATCCACTAGATGGAATTGAATTATTGATTCAGAAATTGAAAGACTTTGGATTGTTAGCAGGGTTTAAAGTGAACTTACAGAAAACAAAAGTTTTGACTAAAAACATGGACTATCATCAACAAGAGAAATTTTAAGAAATAACGGGATATTCAATGGAAGAAAAAGTAAAATATTTGGGAGTATATTTAACAACTAAAAATGTTAAGTTGTTTAAGAATAATTATATTCCGCTTTGGACAGATATTAAAAAAGACTTGGATCAATGGGAAAAATTACAACTATCATTATTAGGTAGAATTTCAGCAATTAAAATGAATATTTTGCCACAAATTTTATATCTTTTTCAAACATTACCTATATTGGCATCAGAAGAACCTTTCAAACAATGGCAGCGAGATATTTCTAAGTTTATTTGGCAAGGGAAAAAACCAAGAATAAAATATAAAGTCTTACAAGATTCAAAGGAAAGAGGTGGACTGGGTCTACCGGATCTGAAATTATATTATGCTGCTTGTTGTTTGGTATGGATTAAAGAGTGGATAGTTTTGACAAATGAAAAACTATTGAATTTGGAGGGCCATGAATTAAGATATGGATGGCATGGATATTTGTGGTATGACAAAGTGAAAGTTAATGTGGACTTTAAAAATCATTATATTAGAAGATCTTTGTTAAGAATTTGGAATAAATATAAACTAACTTTATGTTATAAAAGACCTTTATGGATTTCCACACAAGAAGCATTTCATAGAACAGAAGTAAGAGTTAAAGATAAATGGCTGACTTACAAAGACTTTTTTAAAAAAGAACAAGGACAATATAAAACTAAATCAAAAGAAGAATTGGCCTCAGAAGGATACACTTTTCAATGGCTTTCATATATGCAACTTGTAGAAAAATTTAAATCAGATAAAAAAGAACTTGAATTTGAACAAACCAAATCGGAATTTGAGATACAATTATGTGGGACAGATGATCATTTAATTGCTAAAATGTATAAATTATTGTTAAAAGGTGAAATGGTAGAGGAACAAGTTAAAGATTGTATTATCAACTGGGCAAAAAATATTGGTCATAATATTCAAATGCAACAATGGGAAGATATGTGGACTAAAGGACTAAAATTTACTTTGTGTTATAATTTGAAGGAAAATTTCTACAAGATGATGTACAGATGGTATATGACCCCACAGAAACTAGCTAAAATGTATGGGAATGTTTCCAACTTGTGTTAGAAATGTAAAAAAAAGAGGGGTCATTTTACCATATGTGGTGGACATGTGAGATTGCAAAGAAGTTTTGGACTCAAATACATTCATTGATGCAAAATATTCTACAAATTCAAGTTCCATTTAAACCAGAATTATTTCTATTGGGAATATCAGAAGAACAAATAGGAAAACAATTTACAAGAATTACGCAATATATGATTACAGCGGCAAGACTCATATATGCACAAAATTGGAAAAATCAGACTATACCTACAATACAGGACTGGATGTTAAAAGTAATGGATATGGCAGAAAATGATAAATTGACGTGTTTATTAAAAGAAAATTCAAATTATTATTTTCTTAAAGAGTGGAAACCATTAACAGACTATTTGCAAAATGCAGGGGGGGCAAAGCATATATGGGGATTTGAAGACTAAAATATATATAAATTGATATATTAGACAAGAAATGTTTTTTTAATGTTATAAATAGACCTAGAATGTAAGATTGATTTTTTAAATCACTATGACCAGGGATAAATCGGAAGTTGACTAATTTCTTTGTTTCATCTTTTTCTTTTTTTCTTTACTTTACTACACTCTTTTTCTTCTTTCTTTGCTTTGTATTTCTATTTCTTTTTCTGTTTTCAACTTTTATCTATGTATATGTAAAACCTAATAAAATATATAAAAAAAAAGAAAAAAAGAAACTGTGTTAAATTATAGTCTGGGAATGTAAACTCTGTGCAGCCCATACTTGATTCTACAAGACAATACAAAGCCGCAAACAAACCAGACATACTATAAATCTGCTTCCAGGTTTTCCTTTGATATTCCCAGAGACATGCGTTGTCCATTTTGAAGCATCAACTGGGAATGCATGTGTGGGTGGAAACATCCTTAGAGCAAACAGCCACAGTATTACTGCTAAATGAAAGAAACATCTGAACAGCAATCCTAAATAAATGGAAAAGGATTGTTGGAACCCTACTAAGTACTTTACTGTTTCTTTCCCACAGAGAAACTATGACAACTGAAAGTAGCCACTCTCACTATGGTAATTAAAGTGTAATTTTGTCCATATGAGCCATAATTATTCCTTTAATTATAACACATACATTCCCATAGAAATGAAATACAGTGTTCCTGGTTTTATGTCTATGAAGGTTCTCAGTCATCCAGGTGGAATTGTCTGTAGCTTGAATCATGTCAACTGGATTTCTATTTTCTCAGTGGAAACGTTTCGCTCCTTATCCAAGGAGCTTCTTCAGTCTGAGCAAAGTTAGTAAGGGAATCCTAAATATGTTTCTAGGTAGCTGTGTGACCTTACACCTGGGGCTAGGTCATGGATAGGTCATAACCATGACCTAGCCCCAGGTGTAAGGTCACACAGCTACCTAGAAACATATTTAGGATTCCCTTACTAACTTTGCTCAGACTGAAGAAGCTCCTTGGATAAGGAGCGAAACGTTTCCACTGAGAAAATAGAAATCCAGTTGACATGATTCAAGCTACAGTGTTCCTGGTTATTTCCATAAGATAACACACCAGTGCAAATATCGTAATAATAGTTAATAGCAAGGCTACCTAATTTAACTTTCAGTTTCTTTCTATGGAAATGGTTCTCCACCCTCAATGGACTTTTTCTCATTTAAGCTATGGCCTCTGGAATAGAAGTTTTCTGAATGTGACGTTCTGGCAGGCAGGAACACATAGTCGGTTTCTGCAGGAGCAGATCTCCACTGCCAACAGAATGGCTGCAAAAAAAAGTGGGGGGGGGACTTAAAAGAGCAATCCCCAGCATCATTGCTACTGGACAGGAGCAGGACAAAAAGCCTGCACAAAAAGGCTTTGAACACAAGCAACCGTATTCTCCCAGATTTAAAAACATTGGAGGCTGTACAGGTTTGGATGGGGAGGAACTGTCTCTGACTCAATTCTACCAAGACCGAGTGGCTGTGGGTGTTTGGACCGCACAGATTTGGGGATATTCCATCTTTGACCTTGGGTGGTACAGCACTTCCCCCTTCAAGGTAGATACAGAATCTGGGTCTTCCTGGACTCGCAGCTCCTGCTTGGAAAGCAGGGGTCAGCAGTGGCTAAGAAGGCCTTCGCACAACTCCATTTGGTGCGCCAGTTGTGCCCTTTCCTAGATTGGGGGGCCCTTCAGACAGTCACTCATGCCCTAGTCACCTCGCAGCTTGACTACTGCAATGTCCTCTACATGGGGCTGCCCTTGAAGACCACCTGGAAGCTTCAACTGGTCCAGAATGTGGCAGCACGGGCAGTGATGGGCATGCCTCAGTATGCCCATGTAACACCTCTGCTTCATGAGCTGCACTGGATGCTGGTTTGCTTCTGGGTGCAATTCAAGGTGCTGGTTGTTATCTATAAAGCCCTACATGGCATTGGCCTGGTTACTTCAGGGACCATCTATCTCCCATAGTATCTGCCAAACCAATTCAATCTTGCAGGGTTGGCATGCTTTGGGTTCCTTCAATTAAACAATGTCATCTATTGGGACCCTGGAAGCATGCCTTCTCTGTAGCAGCACCTGCCCTCTGGAATGAGGTTCCCCCTGAGATCTGGATGGCCTCCACTCTGCTGTTGTTTAGGAGAGCCATGAAGACCTTCACCCAGGTCTTTGGTGAGGGAGAGGGAGACCCCTCGCTTCATCGTGCTTGCCGTCTTTTAACTTTATGTTTTATTGATTTTATTGTAATTTTTTTTGTTTGATTGAAAGCTGTATTCAACAAAGTGTGAGAGGGCATTTATTTATTTATTTATTTATTTAATTATTCGTATTTATACCCCGCCTATCCCCTCCCTATCAGAGGACTCTAGGCGGCTTACAACATTTGCAATTCATATATTTATACATTCATATATATATTAACAATGTTTATTACCGCGCGCTCAGGGGAGGGGTAAGGGAACCGACTCTTGTAGTATTGGACTACATGTCCCAGAATACCTTGCTTCAGAGTCGGCTGCTGATGTCCTGGATATTGCTGTTCGGGATCCATCGTCTCCGTTTCTCCGTCTCCGCCACCATTCGTGAGGTCTTCTTCGCTCCGGAGGCGACCCCCGACAGGATGCCAACAAATTCTCCCACGTAAGGTGGTACCCATTTATCCACTTGCAACTAGCTTTCAAACTGCTGGGTTGACAGGAGCTGGGGCAAGTGACGAGAGCTCACCACGCCACACGGAGGTTCAAACTGCCGACCTGCTGATCGGCAGTCTTACAGCATCAGCGGTTTAACCCGCTGAGCTACCGCGCCCCTTTTTTTCAGAGTTGCTCAGAGCTGCTCAGAGTAGTTAAGAGTCGAGCAACGTACAATCATCATCATCATCATCATCATCATCATCATCATCATCATCCTTCTTACTCTCTCCATTGTATGCATAAATTTGCCCTACAAATTAGGGAGAAGCAAAAGCTGTGTGTGTGTACACACACACACACTCTTCAGTGTTCATTTATGTTTAGTTCCCATTCTATATGTCTGAAAACAATTTTAAAAGTGTATTTTCCATGTTTGGTCATTCAATAAAGCTTTTGCCAAAAACAGATTCCAAGACTGAATTATTTTAGTCCAAAAAAGAAAAAGAAATCTGCTTCCATTTTCTGTGTCCAAAATTCCCTGTTAAATCAATAACTGACTTAGAAAAGAACTTCATGTACCGCATCTTAGCAACTTTATAGTACACATCATTTCCTAAATTTCTTAATGTTAAAATCTATTCAGTCAACAACTTGGCTGGGAAGGAAATATATTTATCACAATTTTTCTTAGGCAACGCATGGGAGCAGCTGGGGAAAAAAAAGCTCAGTGACAGGGAATATATTTCCAAAAGTTTACAGAATTTGGCAATCTAATCTGGGGAATCTGTGTCTGCCCAGATGTTGCTCCGTCCCCCCTACTGACCATGTTAGGTGGGGATTCTGTGATCTGTAGCTCAGCAATATCTGAAATGCTACAGATTCTCTCTCTGATCTATTTGGCTTTCTGTGAAAGGACTTACACTACATCTAGAATAGATGGCATCATCAAGAAACGACTTAATTGTATTTGGCATGAAGATATAAACCCTCAAAATCAGAGCAAAAACATACAAAGGTTTATTCATTCAATGCTTCTCTAATTCCAAACATTTTTAACTCAATCTGTCAATATATTCCTGTGTGTTTATTTAATATATATTCTGCATGAAGCTCTCCTTGAAGTGTCTCTAGAATGTCAGATGGTTCAAAATGAAGTAGCTAGTATGTTGGTTTACTAGTTCTCTTCTGCTCACGGAATCATGTTACACCAATATTGCAGACAGTTGAACTGGTTATCAAATTTTTCCCAACATGATTCAAGTTCTAATGCCTTAAATGGCTGGGTTCTGTGATGCCTTAGGGCAAGGGTCGGAAATGGCGGCTCTTGAGCCAGATCTGGCTCTTTGGCCCCTCGGCTCTGGCTCTCTCTCTCTGTCTGCCGCCCGACATCCGGAAAGCCGGTCTCCGGAAGCAGCGTGAACCCTGGGGAAGAAACAGACGCTGATTGGTGGAGGCTCAGAAGGAAGGACGCCTCCACCAATCAGCGCGCGCCAAAGGGGAGCAGAGAGGCGGGCTGAACAAGGCGAAGCCCGATTGGCCCTGCTTCCCAGAGGCGCGAAAAAAAGACCAGCGCGGGGCCTCGCTCAGCTGCGCGCGGAAGCGCTCCAAAAAGACCGGCGCGGGACCTCGCTCAGCTGCGCGCAGAAGCGCTCCAGGTCCGGCAGCTCGTCCAGCTTCACAGCCCAGCGCCAGCGCGCCCGGACCGGCTCAGAGACGCGCGCCGCCAGCAGCGCCTCCGCCTTGGCCAGCCTGCGCGCCTTGGAGAGCTGGGGTGCAGCGGGACGGGAGTGTCGCCAGCGGCCCGCGAGGACCGGCCATGGAAGGTGAGCGAGGGCTGGGGCGGCCGGCCAAGCGCAGCGCAGCCCTGTATCTTACCCTTCCACGCGATTGGATCCCGCCCCCAAACCCCACTCCCTTCCGCGCGATTGGCTCCCACTCACAAACCCCCCCCTTCCACGTGATTGGCCCCCGCCCGCAAACCCCGCCCCCTTCCACACGATTGGCCCCCGCCCGCAAACCCCGCCCCCTGGCTCTCGAGCATTTCAAAATGTGCACGAGCATGTCAAAATGGCTCCCGGCATAAAAAGTTTGCCGACCCCTGCCTTAGGGACTAGTTCCTTGTGTGTCATCCTGCCCATTCTCCGTCATGGAAGAATGATTCAGCAAGTTTCTCAGCAGCAGCAGCAGCGTTATAGAATGCCTGCCCACATGAAGAATGGTTGGCCATCTCGCTAGCTAAAATTTCCTAATTGTCAAACTGCATTTTATTCTGGCAGGTTTTTTTATGTCACAGATGATCTTTTATAGTTTGTTTTTGACAACTGAGTCCATTTTCTTGGTTTTACACTGTTGGTTTTACAAAACTGAAAATTACTAATGTTGTGTACTGTATCACCCTGACTGGTATGCTTGCAAATTATAATAAAGTAAACATAAATAAAATATCCATGTAGACTTACGAACAAATAGCCCTAGATGAGATTATAACTAATGAATAACCCTCAATTATAATAAATGAAGAGTGGACCTTTGGACTGCAGAGCAAATGTTTTGCTATGTTTGATTCTTGGAACTGGGGTTTATTCTAGCTCTAATTAGCTAGTGGTAGTTATTCTGTTATTTATTTATTTATTTATTTATTTATTTATTTATTTATTTGATTTGTCACCGCCCATCTCCCTCCTACCAGAGGGACTCTGGGCGGTTTACAACAACATAATCAATAAAACAATAAACTACAATATGTAAATTGCAATATATAAAAATACAATTACAAATAAGAATAAATATAGATAAATATTCTCATTGGAGTTAGCTTATAGCCCAGGATGTTTATTTTATTTATTTGTTGATTAAATTTATACACCGCCCATCTCACTATAAAAGTGACTCTGGGCAGCTTACAAATAAAAGTTATAAGTTCTATTATAAAAATACAAAAAATAGAAGATAAAAGAGGGAAACTAAAAGGCGGAGAGAGTGTCTTCAAGCCCCCAACCACCCCCAGGGCTGCCTATCACTCTTGGATCCCAAGCTAGCTGGCAGAGCCAGGTCTTGGCGCTCTTCCTGAAGGCCAGAAGAGTGGGGGCCAACCTCACCTCAGGGGGCAAGATGTTCCACAGGGCGGGGGCAACAGCAGGAAAGGCTCTCCTCCTCGACCCCGCCAGTCGAAATGTTGTATTGTGTTCATTGGAATGTATGCCTGTATGTACTGGAGATTGGTAACACAGTGCTTAAAAGCACCATTAGCGGCCCCTCCAATTATACAATATGAAGGAAACAAAACTACACAGATTTCAGTAAGGTACAGTCTGGAATAAATACAGAATCTTGGAAAATGTAAGAGGAATTCCCTGTCTTGTTAAGGTAAAGTCTTTTTCAGTGTTTTTCAAACTTGGCAATTTTAAGATGAGTTCTGGGAGTTTAAACCCACCCATCTCAAAGTTGCCAAGTTTGAAAAACACTGGTCTATTTGGATCCTTTGAAATGTTTCTTCCCATGTTTCCTCCACCTGGGCTGAGTTGTATTTATGAGATAAACTGTCCATGGACTTGTCAGTTTTAAATGGGAATGATGTCATCTCAGAAGTGGCTGAAATACTGCTAAAAACAGTCCATTACTTTTTTAAAAAATAAGTAAGTGACTGAAAATATACAGAGAACTTATCTTTCAGGGAGATTTTAAATTGCAGTACTGAACTCTAAACCCACCCTCTAAATAGTTTCAGTGTTTTGATCTGTTCCTGCCTGAAGCAGGAATGCTAGAGAATAGTCTGAGATCTGTCCTCCTTTACGAGAAGCAGAAGTCTAGACAGTCTGGATTTCTCTGAGAACAAGACACAAATCTTCTTGTACTGCTACATGTTCCACCTCTTTTATGACATATGTACTTTCTGGAATATAACATGGACTCTGTTTATGAAATCTAGTTTTAAAAGATTCAGGATAGTACGTGCCCTGACCCTAAATAAATCCAGATCCTGAAATCAAAGGTGTTGTTGGAGGAGGTAACTCTATATTATGGATTTTTGGTAATACTGTATATAAAATATTGGATCTCTACCTATTTTCCAACTATTGATTGTTTTTCCAGGCTAGTGTCCTGGTCTGCCTTCAGTTGACTGGGAAGGAGGGGACTAATGACACTGGACTGGTGGAAGTACAATCCTTGCATCCAAAGGTAGTTTGTAAAACACACTGAGAAACAGGGTAGTTAGAAACAAAGGAGACAACCTTGATTCACACTAAGCCATATCATGGTCTGTTTGGTTTTGGTTTAGTATATTGTGTGAACTCATTTGTTGTGGTTTCTAAACAATTTATGGCTTAATCCCTGCTAAATGTAGGTTACCCCCCAAGATTTGAATGACCCCCGCTCTACTGGGATTTTGGAGGGCCCTGAAGACATGGCTCTTCATCCAAGCCTTTGGTGAAGATGATTGACACCCCTTTTCTTCCTTTCCCTTGTTCCCATCTGGGTATGTTTTCCCTTCCATCTTTGTTTTGTGTTAATACTTACTTGTTTTTAAATGTTTTTAACAATTTGTAAACAACCCAGAGTTGCTGCGAGTTGGGCGGCATATACATTTAATAAATTATTATTATTTATAATTAATAAATTATAAATAATTACACACACACACCATAATAAATAGTAATAAATACTATTTAATAAATAAATTTGTTGTTGTTTATTCGTTCAGTCGCTTCCGACTCTTCGTGACTTCATGGACCAGCCCACGCCAGAGCTTCCTGTCGGCCGTCACCATCCCCAGCTCCCCCATGGTTGAGTCTGTCACCTCCAGAATATCATCCATCCATCTTGCCCTTGGTCGGCCCCTCTTCCTTTTGCCTTCCACTTTCCCTAGCATCAGCTTCTTCTCCAGGGTATCCTGTCTTCTCATTATGTGGCCAGAGTACTTCAGTTTTGCCTTTAATATCATTCCCTCAAGTGAGCAGTCTGGCTTTATTTCCTGGAGTATGGACTGGTTTGATCTTCTTGCAGTCCAAGGCACTCTCAGAATTTTCCTCCAACACCACAGTTCAAAAGCATCTATCTTCCTTCGCTCAGCCTTCCTTATGGTCCAGCTCTCACAGCCATAGGTTACTACGGGGAATACCATTGCTTTAACTATGCGGACCTTTGTTGTCAGTGTGATGTCTCTGCTCTTAACTATTTTATCAAGATTTGCCATTGCTCTCCTCCCAAGAAGTAGACGTCTTCTGATTTCCTGGCTGCAGTCAGCATCTGCAGTAATCTTTGCGCCTAGAAATACAGTCTGCCACTGCCTCCACTTTTTCTCCCTCTATTTGCCAGTTATCAATCAAGCTGGTTGCCATAATCTTGGTTTTTTTGAGGTTTAACTGCAACCCAGCTTTTGCACTTTCTTCTTTCACCTTCGTCATAAGGCTCCTCAACTCCTCCTCGCTTTCAGCCATCAAAGTGGTATCATCTGCATATCTAAGATTGTTAATGTTTCTTCCAGAAATTTTAACTCCAGCCTTGGATTCCTCAAGCCCAGCACGTCGCATGATGTGTTCTGCGTACAGGTTGAATAGGTAGGGTGAGAGTATACAGCCCTGCCGTACTCCTTTCCCAATCTTAAACCAGTCTGTTGTTCCGTGCTCTGTTCTTACCGTTGCTACTTGGTCGTTATACAGATTCCTCAGGATGCAGACAAGATGACTTGGTATCCCCATACCACCAAGAACTTGCCACAATTTGTTATGATCCACACAGTCAAAGGCTTTAGAATAGTCAATAAAACAAAAATAGATGTTTTTCTGAAACTCTCTGGTTTTCTCCATTATCCAGCGGATATTGGCAATTTGGTCTCTAGTTCCTCTGCCTTTTCTAAACCCAGCTTGTACATCTGGCAATTCTCGCTCCATGAATTGCTGGAGTCTACCTTGCAAGATTTTGAGCATTACCTTACTGGCATGTGAAATAAGTGCCACTGTTCGATAGTTTGAACATTCTTTAGTGCTTCCCTTTTTTGGTATGGGGATATAAGTTGATTTTTTCCAATCTGATGGCCATTCTTGTGTTTTCCAAATTTGCTGGCATATGGCATGCATCACCTTGACAGCATCATCTTGCAAGATTTTAAACAGTTCAGCTGGGATACCGTCGTCTCCTGCTGCCTTGTTATTAGCAATGCTTCTTAAGGCCCATTCAACCTCACTCTTCAGGATGTCTGGCTCTAACTCACTGACCACACCATCAAAGCTATCTCCAATATTATTATCCTTCCTATACAGATCTTCCGTATATTCTTGCCACCTTTTCTTGATCTCTTCTGCTTCTGTTAGGTCCTTACCATCTTTGTTTTTGATCATACCCATTTTTGCCTGGAATTTACCTCCAATGTTTCTAATTTTCTGGAAGAGGTCTCTTGTCCTTCCTATTCTATTGTCTTCTTCCACTTCCGCACATTGCTTGTTTAAAAATAATTCCTTATCTCTTCTGGCTAACCTCTGGAATTTTGCATTTAATTGGGCATATCTCCCCCTATCACTGTTGCCTTTTGCTTTCCTTCTTTCTTGGGCTACTTCCAGTGTCTCAGCAGACAGCCATCTTGCCTTCTTGGTTTTCTTTTTCTTTGGGAGGTTTTTTGTTGCCGCCTCCTGAACAATGTTGCGAACTTTGTCCATAGTTCTTCCGGGACCCTATCTACTAAATCTAGTCCCTTAAATCTATTCTTCACCTCCACTGCATATTCCTTAGGAATATCAGTGAGCTCATATCTAACTGATCTGTGGGTCTTCCCTATTCTCTTTAGTCTGATTCTAAATTTTGCAATAAGAAGTTCGTGATCTGAACTACAGTCAGCTCCAGGTCTTGTTTTTACCGACTGTATAGATGTCCGCCACCTTTGGCTGCAAAGGATGTATTCAATCTGATTTCAGTGTTGACCTTCTGGTGAAGTCCATGTATAAAGTCGTCTTTTAGGTTGTTGGAAGAGAGTTTGTTGTGCACAGTGAGTTGTCTTGGCAAAATTCTATCAGCCTATGTCCTGCTTCATTTTGTTCTCCCAGACCATGCTTGCCTGTAATTCCAGGTGTCGTCTGACTACCCACCTTAGCATTCCAGTCTCCTGTAATGAAAATAACATCTCTTTTTGGTGTATTATACAGTAGGTGCTGCAGATCCTCATAGAACTGATCTACTTCTGCTTCTTCAGCATCTGTGGTTGGGGCGTATATTTGGATCACTGTGATGTTAAATGGCTTACCCTGAATTCGAATTGAGAACATTCTATCGTTTTTTGGATTGTATCCAAGCACTGCTTTAGCCACTTTATTATTAATTATGAAGGCTACTCCATTTCTTCTGTGGTCCTCTTGTCCACAGTAGTAGATCTGGTGGTCATCTGATGTGAAGTGGCCCATTCCAGTCCATTTCAGTTCACTGACACCTAAAATGTCTATATTTAATCTTGACATCTCACCAATAACCACATCCAAGTTGCCCTGGCTCATAGATCTTACATTCCAGGTTCCTATGGTGTGTTGATCTTTAGAACATCGGATTCGTCGTTCACCACCAGCACCGTCGGCCGCTAGCCGTCCTTTTGGCTTTGAGCTAGCTGCGTCATCACATCTGGGGCTAGTTGAACGTATCCTCTGTTCCTCCCCAGTAGCATTTTGACCATTTTCCGACCTGGGAGTCCCATCTTCTGATGGTATACCGACATATCTCTGGTTGTACTGATCCATTTAGTTTTTATTTATTTATTTTATTTATATTTAATAAATAAATAGTATTTATAAATTTATGCAATTCCTTTAATAAGGAAGAAAATATAAAGGAAGAAAAAAAAACCCACATAAAGACAGAGGAAAAAAAGAAAAGTTGAAATAATAAAAACATCATGCTACATATAGGAAATCATACTGCATGCCTTATCCTTTACCTCAAAGAATAATTTTCATCAATCTTTTGCATTACATCAATAAAGTGCCAGTTCAGAAACAAAAAGAAAACACAAATTGGGAGTCCAGGATTTTAATTCTGCAGTTGCACCATCTTTCCAAATTGAAATCTTTCTGCTGCTCCCAACCCCAGCTATTACTGGTTTATTCAATGAACCATGGTTAAGCAAAGCATGGCTTAGTATACTGTATGAAGATTTTGCTTCTCACCAACGATGATCATATACCAAATGGTTAATCACTAGACTATGGTTGAGGGAGTGAAAGAAAGAAAAGCCACCATCAACCCTCCTGAGAAGCTAACTCCACCAGGTGGGTCATCTCACCCACTTTAGTTTGCTTGAAGGAAAACTTAAAATACTTCCTGCATTGAAAACTGGTATCTAATGTGATTTTCTTTTTCTTATTCCATCTTTTTTGTACTGTGTATTTTTAGATTCAAAACCTGAGGGCAAAGAGTGCTTCTTCTTATTGACCTGAAAACTACACTAGGAGCATTTCAGGATGAAATACAGATTATAATTGCTTTAAATCCAATTTCCAGGGCCACAGGCAGCCCTCAAAAGATGTATGTAGCACCTTCAGTGCCCGCATTAGAATTTTTAATGTGACAGAAGAGGAAAATTATTAAATACAGTATGTTATTAGCTGCATTTAATTAAATTAAGTCAAACTGAATTTCTTTTTGGTCCATCCAACTCGCTGGCCTGGCCTATTTTCTGGAGCTATACACCATTTAACAGCTAAATGCATTTCTCATTCTGAAAGGAGTTGTGCAGCCCTGATGATCTATCATCCTCAGAGCTGACTCAGCCCACCCATGCCAGAACTCAACTTGCACAGTCCTTGCTGTACTAAGGTAAAGGTAAAGGTTCCCCCCGCACATTTGTGCAGTCGTGTCCGACTCTAGGGGCCGGTGCTCATCTCCGTTTGTTAGCCGAAGAGCCAGCGTTGTCCGAAGACGCTTCCGCGGTCATGTGGCCAGCATGACGCACGCGGAATGCTGTTACCTACCCACCGAAATGGTACCTATTAATCTATTTGCATTTGCATGCTTTTGAATTGCTAGGTTGGCAAGAGCTGGGGCGAGTGTGGGAGCTCACTCCGTCACGCGGGGCTAGGGATTCGAACCTCCGAACTTGCGATCTTCCGATCGACAAGCCTGGCGTCTTACCCCGAGCCACCACGCCCCTTTGCTGTACTAAATGATTTCAAATATAAAGCATTTCTTTTTAAGATCAATGAAACTTAACTAGAAATTCATGAATTGCCAATCTAAATCTTTGACGATAAATCCAAAGTAAATGGCATATCAATTAACACATCTTAAACTATGTTGAGTAAGTTGACAGTCTCCTTCAAGTCCAGCTCATCTAGTGACTTCACAGATAAGTCTATGTAGTTCTCTTGGCAATAGTACAGAAGGGCTTTCCCACTGTCTCCCTCCAGGATGTTTTTTTGACTTCTAACCTACAGCTCCTGGATTCTATTACATGTCTCATCCAAGAACCAGCCAGGACCAGCTCTGCTTAGCTTCCAAGGTTAGACAAGGTCAGGCACATGTTGCCACTGCTATGTTGAAGAACAATTACAGCAATATGGAGACCCAGATGGCTCTTGTGGGAATATTTATTATCTTTATTTATCATGCAGTGTGATGTGGCTTTATTAGATATTAAAGACATTTGGAAGATTCTGACTTTAAAAAGGATTCACTGAAGTTCAATATTCAGTTAGTAAAAAGTAACAAAGTTATTGCTTTCTTGTCCTAGGTAAAATTAAAAGAAGACAGCAGTCTAACAGTCCTCAGCTATTATTGCAAAATTCAAATGGCTGAAAGCTGGGCTAATTTTAGAAAGTTTCTAAAGCAACAATAGTTAACTTCCCAGTTCAGTGTTTCTGTAATGAAACAAAAATGCAAGAATTTTTTGCAATACTGAGAATGTGTGAGATGGCCCACATTTTATACTAAATCGTAAAAATCATTTTTAAAGTTTCATTGGTACATATGAATAGGCATATGTGGCAAATTTGGCTCCTCCTTTTTGAAAAAAAGAAAATAAACACCATGTTTATCAATCTTCTCTCAAATATTTAACATACAGTTCCTTGGACTGGAGTTCCCAACTGGAATTGATGACTGGGAATTCCGATAGTTACATTCCAATAACATGTGTGGGGTGTTACACTGGAAAATGCTGTTCTCATTTTCTTTTTCTTCTCTTAAATGGTCTAGTCCAGTCTAGACACCCACTGACTGCTAGATCTGAGAATGAAGCCACAGGGGAAAAAAGCACTCTGTGGAATTAACTTTCCATGGCTAAGCAATTTTGTTATTCTTTTTAACATCAGACCTCAGTGTATTCTGGTGATTCTGAAAGGATGAGACTGGTTAATCTCAGTGGAATTTTCAGTTTGTTCCCCAAGCATGAAATATGCAAAATGTCACTCACCTGCTCAGGGTATTTACTGCCTGTTATTTCAGCAACTGTGTTAAAGGAATCAGCATCAGGGTACATTTTGGCTCCCATTTTCAGAGTTACAACTATCTTAGTGCCCCGGGAGAACAATCGGGCCATCAGTTCAGCATCTTCAATGGAAATGCAGGCGGTGGGAATCTTGGGCACATCCGATTCATATGTTTGCATTCCAGTATGTGGGCTGTAGAAAAAAGCACAGTAAGCATGTTACCTTTGGGTTCACACTTTGAAGGAAGGTCATCTGAGCTTTTTGGACCAATGTGAAACTTGATTAATGATACTCTTGGTTTATTTCTTGTGGGATAGCATGTTGTGCAAATCCAACCATGTGTTAATTTATGATTCAATGTATTTTATGAAGCCAGACAATGGATTCAGTACCCAAATTAGGTGTATTATGTCAACATAACCTTATAGTTCGTTAGTTTATTAGCATCTGAGTTTGTTGAAAGAGCATCTGCTGTGCACTGATTAAATCTAAATGCATTTAAAGTTGAAGAGATTAATCCTTTGGTAGCAAATGTGAGTGAATAGGGCCCCAGAGCTGATGCAAACAATTAAATTAATCAGTGCTCCACAGAACAGTTTATTCCATCACAAGGTCATCAGGTTCCTTAAAGAAAACATTAATATTGTCATACAAGTTGCCCATCCAGAGTTTAACTTCTGGATGCATTTCAGAATAGACTCTCAGCTAGCAGCAGGACTCAATCTAGAATGAAGCCAGCAGAAGTACTGATCAACTGTAAGAACTTTGTGATTTCTCTCCAACAAGGGCAGATACAGTAACAGAAAACTCCTCACTCCTGGACATCTAGTAGTTGTACTATATAATAGGTTTTTAACTTTTTATATTGTGGTTGTAAACCGCCCAGAGTCTACCATGGTGGAGATGGGCGGGGATAAATCCAAATAATAAATAAATAAATAAATAAATAAATAAATAAATAAATACACACACACACACACACACACACACCACACACCACACCACCCCACACCACCCCACACCACACCACACACCACACCACACCACACCACACCACACCACACCACACACACAGTAGTACAAATTTCCCAATCTACTGCTCTCCAGACCTACTGAGTCTACATCTTCCAAAACCTGATTTTGGAAATTACAGTAGTGCTGTCCAGCCCAGTCCATCCAAAATAGTTTCTGATAGCTTTTACCAGATCATGATAATCCTTGCTGGGCTAAGGTGTATGTTTCCATAGTGAAAGGGACAACAGATGTAGAACTATCATCTTTCCTGAAAAATATATAAAAAACAGGGGCACCACTAGTTGGCAGCAAGGAGAAAACTCTCCTTGCTCTGAGAAAACTCTGCTCCCCTGTAGTGTTCATCTGAATTACTGCAGCCCTGATCTGGCAGTCCTAATTTAAAGCATTTTAAAATTATTTTAAAATTATTATTGAAAGAAGATGGGAATTATAAATAGATAATCTTATGGAAATTGAAATCCATCATAATTTGGGGAAGTAACAGGTTGGCAGAAAACTAGTAGAAAGGTACCAGAATACAGATGAGAATCTTAACTAAAATCAAAACGAGTGAGGTAGGACATTTTTACATGCCTGAGTTATATGTGCTACGTAAAGTTGGCCTAAATAATGGGAATATGAAAGCTTTTTCATAAGAGGTTATCCATAGCAAATGAAGTTTGGTTTCTCTTCTCAGAAGAAAACTGGCCCTCAATACTTTATATAATTATGTTGCTTCAGTAAATGAAAGCAATTTAAAATACTCAGTGGTACAAAAGTTATAATCAGGCTAACACTTATATGTGGTTTCAGAACATTTGCGCCCTTTCCTTGATCGGGAGGTCCTCCAGACAGTTACTCATGCCCTGGTCACCTCACACTTGGATTATTGCAATGCGCTCTACATAAGGCTGCCATTAAAGACCGCCTGGAAGTTACAGCTGGTTCAAAATGCAGTGGCACAAGCAGTAATGGGCGCCTCTTGGTGTGCCCGTGTGTCACCACTGCTACGTGAGCTGCATTGGCTGCCAGTTGGCTTCCAAGTGCAATTCAAGCTGCTGGTTGTTACCTATAAAGCCCTGTATACCCGAGAGACCACTTGTCTCCAATCGTTTCTGCCCGCCCAGTACATTCCAGCAGAGTGGGTGTGCTCCAGGTCCCTCCATTAAACATTGCCATCTTGTGGGACCTAGGAAGCGTGCCTTCTCTGTTGCGGCCTCCACTCTTTGGAACAGCATTCCCCAGAGATAAGGACGGCACCCTCTCTCCTGGGGTTCCGGAAAGCTTTGAAAACCTGGCTTTGGACCCAGGCCTGGCGTTGATGTTTGTTATTTATTTAATGGGCCCTGTTTAGTTTTGTGGATTTTGTTATTAGAGCATTTTAGTCTGGGCTGCCTATTGATTTAATATCTTTAGCTGTTTTTATGTCTTTTTTAGTTTTGTGTACCACCCAGAGTCCACTGGAGTTGGGTGGCCAATAAATTTAAATAAATAAATAAATAAATGTGTAGCAAGCCATTCCAAGATGTAAGTAGAATTTAACTTCATTTAAATATATGTTAAATTAATACAGCTAATATAATAATTTCCTACCTCCATTGGTTTAATAACTTTCTCCTGTCACATTAGAAATTACAATTTGATGGCAACTTTGGGAGAAATTCTAGATATTCAGGGGCTGCACGTGCACATGAAATGTATAACATGAATTCTTCAGATGCAAGGTCAAATTATTATGTATATAACCCAATGTCATCTTGGGTGGGGTGGGGCTGTCAAAAAAGTTGTGCTAGTCATGACCATGAGATCAAAACTCAGCTCCTTTGTATGCATTTTTGATGTGTTGTGACTGCCATCTTGACTTCATTGATCTCCCCCCCCCCCGCAGAGGCCTCCGTGTAACCCACATTATGGCCTTCCTAGTAACAATGGAACAAGATGGAAATCAGCAGTAACTCAGAACAAAGCTTGCAGGTTGCGAGCAGCTGCCTGAATCCAAATTATTGAATCAACCCTATTGACTTTGATGTAATTTGGAAGAGGACAAATCAGACTGGAAGATTATTTTGGGATTCCCCCTCCCTCCTTTTTCTGCCCTGGGATAGAAATGCATCAGATATCAGTTTGGCAATAAATCATTTTCTACACCTTCATCATACAAGATGCAAGCAGTATATCTCTCTAAACTTGGGGGGGGGGGAATCCAAGGGGGAAAAAGCTGATCTTTTTCTGTTGGAATTTTATTTCTGCATCTGAAATATATCTTCAAACAGAAAAGGGAAGTAAGTTTGGTTTTTTCTAGGTTGGAGGACCAAAATGATATTAATTCTCCACATTCTATGCCCACTGAAATTTCATATACAGTGACCAAGTAACAGAACTCTCTGCTCCAAGAGAGTTTATCTTGTGGCTATCTAAGCTTTGTCCCCTTAAGGTACCTTGAAGTACGGGGGGGGGGGGGGGACCATATTTAAAATTAGTAACAAAAAACAGAAAGAGAAAATTCTACGTATACTTTCCTATTTTCTCAGAATCACAGAATTTGAAGATTAAAAATTTATGAGTTCAAAAATGGCAAACTCTTTTGGTTCTTCCAGTATAGATTTTCGAGCTGCTTTTCATGGAGAAACATAGCTAGGATTGCTTTTTAAGTCCCTTGGAAAATAGCACCTTTAGTTACACAGTATCTCCAGAGGAAGAAGAACTTAACGTTTTGAATGGTTGCTCTGCCCAAACCTCTCCAATCACAAGGCTTGTAATTTGACATTTTAACCAAAATTACTCTCCAAGTTTGCAAATATATAGATCAGGGTTTCTCAACCTCAGCAACTTTAAGGTGTGTGGACTTCAACTCCTAGAATTCCCCAGCCAGCATCTTATAGTTGCTGAGGTTGAGAAACACTGATATAGATGTAATGTTCATTTATGCTTTCTGCCAGGTCAGAGTACCTGTGAGCTTCACCTATAGGAAAAATAACCTTGCCATATCTGGGCTGCAGAAACCTGGACAATCACTAGGTGGCAGCAAGAGTTAAAGTTTTCTTCTAGCGGTTGTCCAGATCCTTGCAGCCCAGATATGGTTTACTGATAAAAAGGACCCATGGCTTTTGTTGAACAGAACAACATCCATGTTCTTTGTCATTATATTTATTTGTTTGTTTGTTTGTTTGTTTGTTTGTTTATTCCCATCTCCCCCAAAAAGATGGGACTCTGGGCAGTTTACAACAATAAGCAGCTTAAAACAATGAGTATAATAACAAATAAAATATTAATACAAAATTACCAATATAAATATAAAAATAAATATAAAATCCAAGTGGCCTAGAAGATCTAATTCCATGAGGAGAGCTCTAAGGTGCCAGGCACCCCCAAGAATCACTACTTCCCTTCCTGCCCCAGGTGAGACGGCAGAGCCAAGTCTTCAGGTTCTTCCGGAAGGTCAGGAGCAATAGAGCCTGTCTCACCTCTGGGGGTAGAGTGTTCCAGAGGGCAGAGATATACTGTATAGAAGTATAAAGGTTTTCCCCTGCACAGTTGTGTCTGACTCTAGGGGGCGGTGCTCATCTCCGTTTCTTAGCCAGCGCTGTCCGAAGATGCTTCCACAGTCATGTAGCCGGCATGACGTGCGCGGAATGCTGTTACCATCCCACCAAAGT